>CM055831.1:21768097-21791592 GCA_029582265.1 Zoroaster sp. YZ-2022
AAATATAATAAATCTGAAATATCCCAAAAATTTTGAAAACAAACAATAATGTGCCCAATGACACCACATACACAAAGAGCCTCAAAAGGTCAAAGTGCGCCGGGCACTGATGTACACTGGTCTATATGACAAGAAACCATAATATTTGATATTTGGAGATATCCAGCAGAAACATTCTTGAATTGATTTGTACAACGCTGACGGGAAACCATAAACAAACTTTTTTCCTGGTGGAAATCACCCTGTTATTCTTAAGGTCACATAAAGGGTGTAAACAAGTCACATGGTCTATAGATATGCCCATTTGCACTAAATAACAACGAAATTCAAATGGTATTTGCATGTTGTTGGAGATTTCAGACTGTTTTGATTTAGACACCTGTAAACAAATTAAGGAAAGGTAATCGTGGTTATGCTGTAAACTATCTTTATGATTTGGGATTTTGGGAGGGAAAATTAATGCTTTTGAAATGACACGTTTCCTAAAATAATCACAAGAGGCATGGTCGTCCAGTTAAAAAAGGTTATTTTGATGTATATCAGTATTTGGAGCGAAGGCCGGAACCCTCAAGGCCAAGGCCAAAGGCCAAGTCTTTTGTCTTCAATGCCAATGCCATAAAATTCAGCCTTAAGGCCAAGGCCGAGCATCAGGCACTAAAGCACTGATGATATACATCAGTGTTTGCGAGATGATGATGTGTCTAGAATTGTTATGAATTGTATATTTTTGTATACTTTGTAAAATGATCTAAATAAAATATGAATAAACATTAAACAAATAAATATGTATCCGTTAATTTATGCTAGGTCAAAATAAATACTATCTGACACTAAAATAACCAATTTTCTGACAAATATGTAAAATGTATAATTTAAAAACGTACCATTTATAAAATGAAATTATTAATTATTCAAATGAAAACGTAAACAAACCGAAAAAAGTCGTTAAAACACGAGCGATACATATTTAAATAATAGCTCTTCCTCAGACAAAAAGCTTATTTCAATTGATGTTTGATATAATCATCATATTTTATGAAAATGGTTTCACCAGCAGCATATGAAAAAGAAATACAATTTTATTTTCTTAAATAAAATAAATAAATTTTCTCCAGAATGAATAAATGTTTCAACTTTACACCACACGTAAACCTGTGGTGTTTATGATTTTTGAGAAATACCAATTACTTGCCTTGTATGTATTTAAAATATTTGTATACAGGATGCCGGGGACATAAGTTACGTGTTTTTGTGATCAATATGAACCTTGGCGAGGGGTAAACTCCCATTTCATCCTTCATTTCAAGAACTGAAAACTGACCAAAAACCATCAACCACGGGTTCATTCTGTTTCTGTATTGTCAGACACGTCATCTTCTGCATTGCTTGATTAAGTCTTTTAATATTTCGAAGATAGCTTTCAAGATGTTTTGTTCATTCCCAGCGTATATGATGAAATTCCACAAACTGTTGTTTTATGGCTAGCCACGCAAGATAAATTCTAACACATGGCGGAATTCTATCCCGGATTAAGATCGCCATAAATCGCAAAGAGCTATAATGGCAACCAGCTAACAGCGTATACATAACAATCCGCAGAACAGTTTGATGGCTTTCCCTAGCTTCAACACAGCGTTTTACGTTCCTCTGGGAGGGATTTGATGGTACGTTCACGGTGTTAATTTTCTTGGCAGGTGTGGCTGGTGTGGATGAGTTTTATGTGAATACCAGTGTAATCGTCACGGGGAGAAAAACACGCCGCAAAACGAAGTCGTCTAATGCTAAATTATCTTCGTCGTTTTCCAACAAACACAAGGCGGCGGCCTGCTTGTACCGCACCACTGGTTTGCACTGTGGTCGTTACTACCGCTTCAACAATGATGAGAACTTGCCCATTGGAATACAGTCCTTATACAACAGCATACGTCTCTGTGGCAAGAGGGGTTGGGTAGAGTAAAAGGTTGGTTATTGCTTTATTAAACGATCCAATGAGAGACAAATGAGGTTAAGGGTTGAGATAACACCCAGAACAGCTACTGTGGAGAACATCGGTGTGCATGTCCACATAGTATCAAATAGCCATCTATCCATAGCTGATATTGGGATATAAAAAGATAGTCGTATCCTAATACAAGGTCTGACAAGGCAAGGGAGGACATAACAATCTTGGTTGAGCCCAGTGGTAACTCCCCGTGTACCTCAACATAACAGCAGTCAGAACGTTCCGCAGATGATGGCCAAAGACCGGATGACATGGCTGACGAAAGGAAGGTTTAAAGCCTATTTTATGCAATATTAATATTGTTGATGATGCTAGCTGATGATACATGGTTCTAATATCCGTTTCGGTTTGCGGTAACAGTTTATCTCAACTAACGTGAAGGGCTGAGGTACAGGTTCAGAAAGACATTACAACTCGTATCTCAACCTTCATTAAGTGAAAGGTTCATTGTTTTATAAGTGTTAGTTGTTGTCTGTATCAATCCAGAGTGGATTATATGGCTGACAAAGAAAGGAAATCATATTTTGTACAGTATTAATATTGTTGAAGCTGCAAGCTGTAGTTGAAGCTGTGTAAGAACACAAACACGTTGTGGGTGGAGTGTTGATATCTTTGCGGTAACACCATTTTGTTCAAACTATCAATGCCCGAAGCTGGTACAGGTTCTGAATAGAACCCTTATCGCACAACTCATATACAACTGTCGCTTCGTGAGATTATGGTTCACGGGGAAAGCCCAAATTTCGGGCAAACTCGTTTCTCAACTATCGCTAAGTGAGGGAATGGAGTTCAGGGGAGAACCATGTGGACTTCACGGGGACTTCCGTTGATATAAAACTAAAAAGTTATCAACAATTATTGTTAAACATGTTAATGTGTTTATTTAAGAATTTGTGTTTAATATAAATCATAGCAGTTGTGTGTATTATTAATAAACGTGTCAAATTGTTTAAAAAAGGTGTTACAGATTTTTCGTTTAACTTTACACGTTTGGGAAGTTAGGGAACACCAGTCCTTGGTACGGTGTACGGAAAGTATCTTGCCAAGGAAACACAGGTATGATCATAGTCAAGATTCGCCCATAGTCTGACGACTCATGCATCCCACAACACAAGTATTATGATGTACTAGACCACTCGACCATGGTACCCAGCTTTTAAATTTTGTATGCGTGAAGGATTATTTGTCTATGGACAGACATTATAACATCCTTTTCTTTCTTTCTTTATTTATTAATTTAACCTGGGGAGACTTGGTGGAACACCGTTTTCAAAAGCTGCGCAGGGGAGACAATACACATATTAATAAACATATCAATATAAAAAAACTATGGTAGAAGTAAATAAAGACAGTTAAACAGACAAAACATTGTACCAAAAAACACTCTATGCACGAGTGCCGCCAACTGGATTTGAGCAAAACTAACATAGTTTTCAATCATTAAAAAAGGGGCTGTGTAAATGTACTTTTTTGCATTTGTTATTTAATGTTGACAAAACTACTTCTATAAACATTGAATGGTGAATTATATAATACTGGTGATTGGGTTTTATTATCAAACAGACTCTCCATTAACTTGTAAACAAAATAAACATGATATAGTGTTTGGGGTATAAAACAACACACGTATCTGTAATCTTCCTGTAAATCATGTTTTGAAAATACCAAGTTTCCATGTTAATAAAAATCTTTTCTTGGATCAACCAATTTTAATATTTTAAAATTAAAATTATCCCAAACACGGAGTTTTTGTCTCCTTGAAATTCTGCAAAAAGGGCTGTTCGTGTATAATTACCAAGGCAAAATATTTAGATTTACACAGGCCCCTCTGTTCCCTGAACGTTGATCAGTGGGGGACGGAGACAATGTCCCCTCCGCACTTTTTAGAGAGGGATAGTAATATCAAATGTCCCCACTTTTAGATAACACATACAAAAATAAAACTAAATGTGTTGGCCTATCCGGTTTCTAAACCATAATCTCGAACATGTGAGCCCTTTTACTTATTCACAGCAATGGGTTGGGTTAAATGACTATAGAACGCTCAACTGATGAAATTGAATGTATATTTTGCTGATTGAATGATATAAAGAAGCATTCATTTTCAGAATAAGTGATTGGTTGAGTAGTAATTTGAAAAAAGTTTTAAATCCGCTGGGAAAACCTATAGTTTATATTGAAGCTTCATAGCCGTTCGGTGTTGTTGAGCTATTATTTTGTCCTGCTGGTTTACTCTTGAAAATATCATTTGAAACAGCTCTGCCCGCTTTACGCGTGTTAAAAACTCACATGATGGCGCTTTATTTAACTTAGTGGCAGGATTGGTCGTGAACTGAAGTTGGTCAAAATACACACGGTGGCGCTATTTCACTTTAGTTGCCGTGGGGGTGTGTGGAGGGATAAATAAACCCCAAAGTAGAATAAATTACATATTATTTGTTTCCCGTTTGGTCCCTTTACGTTGCTGTCAAATGGTTTTCTCAAAAATCATCAGATGTCCTACTCAAATTAAATTTAAGACCCAATATTTTGAAATATTATTTGAACTGGTAGGGTCTACAACGGTGCATGGAACGGCCAAAGCATTATACGTTGTGTACCGTCCCTTTAAAGATCCAAATGTACACTTTCGTTTGAGCAACCCCTGTTAGCTTCCTCTGCAATAAAACCCGTCTTTCTTCTTTTCTTATACCTTTTCTTCAGCACAGTTTTTTCTGGATTTATCATCCAGGTCCCCATATTTGCAAATCAAGCTCGTCAGTCCCAAGATAATTGTCTTTGAATTTACGCGATATCTTGAATAATGACATGGACATTCTATTGTTTGGGCATTGAAATAAAGGATAACACACAAAACCGCATAATAAAACGAAAATAACGCTAAGGATACAACACGAAACAAGAAAGGTGTAAAACTTGTAGCTTTGCATGGGTGAGGGAGATAAGTGAACTAATTGCCGGTGACACCATGAAATTCTCAATTAAAGTAGTAATGGTGGTTCTTGAAAAGAACTGGAAATTCAAACCTCATTTCGATCAGTATGCTCTATTAGTCCTCAGGGAGAATGCCGGACTCTAGGAAATGCTGCTGCTTAAGTAGGCTGCTGGAGGATTCGGTAGAGTTGGTGGGGAGGGCAAGGTTGCTGGCAGCTCTTTTCTTTACCTCCAGTTCTTTTCAGAACTAATTGCTACTCAGTGAAGCCCCACATGAATAATCACCACAATGTCTTATAGAAAAAATGATGTTATATCCTTTTGATGCCCTGCTACGTAACCTTTTTTCCTATGACTCAGGTCACCTTTTTAACATCAAATTTCATAGGAGCTTCTGTCTGGTTCTGAGGGGCCATTCATTTACATCACCATTGTTTCCCATGCCATGTGTCCATGACCTTTTTGACCTATTTCCCCCCAAATTCAAAATAGGCTTCTGAGGTTCCACTAACGAAAATTGTCCTGTCAAGTTTCAAGACAATACATGAAATCTGCTCGAATTATCATGAGGACACAATTTCTTTTGGGTTAACCTGTATCCCCCATCAATTTCTTCTGTTGACCTGTATCCCCCATCAATTTCTTTACTGTTGACTATTGTCCCCATCAATTTCAATTTGTCTTTTTTTGGGGTTCACTAGCAAAGGTATCTGTCGGAAGTTTTATGCCAATACATGAAGTGTGGCTCTCCAAATTACCCAGAGAACACCAAATGTGTGTTACACACGTACGCACCCCAGACGCCACGAGGGCAAGGCAAACGAATTATATCCTTTGGCTAGGCGGTGGGGGCCATAAAATACATCATGTATAATATTTACATACCTTTGTGTACCTTCTTCATTGGATCTGCGTTGCCTTGTCCTCAGTGAGACATACCACTGTGGGAAGTCGGAACCAGATTTTGCACACCATAAGTAATAGACATGGTGGCAGCCGTACACTGCGTCACACCATGGGATCGGACAACATCACAAAATAAATCATTGGATGCATTCATTCTCTGTTTTATTGCAAACACGTTTGTTACAGCAGACTTGTACTCGACACCTTTTTCCCCACGAGCACTCTAGAACAGCGTACAACTAAATGACAAACTCACGGAATAAGGACCACGATCGGACGTCCACTCACATCGACTGTATACTTATGCTGTTCTATAATATGGACATTCCTACGGCGCCTCTGTTTTCTACGGCGCCTTTTTTTCAGCAGTGATTTTTTTCACGCGGCGACTTTTTTTTTTTACGCGACGACTTTTTTGTTTTGGGGCGGCGACTATTTTTACGCGGCGACTTTTTTTTTGCGGCGGGTACATTTTAGGCGGCAATTTTTACGCGGCGACTTTTTTTATTGAGCGGCAATTTTTTTATGACGACTTTTGTTTTGGGCGGCGACTTTTTTCTTTTTACGCAGCGACTTCCCGGGGTTGTTAGTGTTTGGGGATTCCCCGTACAGGTTACTCACGCGCATGCGCTGATAATAGTGGCTACTTCACATTTGTATTCATTTCTGCATGGCAGCAAGATGGATTACACCTTTTTTGAATCATTTGGGTTTTCGACCAGAGACAATATCCTTATTATAAAATGCCTTGTGCGTCATTCATGACATCCAATACATTCGTTCGAATTACAATGCGGAAGTAGATCAGCTTTAAGCGCATACGCGTAGTAACCTGTGCAGGAAATCTAAAACATCAATGAGAATCACGGTGGCAATAAAAAAGTCGCTGCGTAAATCGCCGCCAGCGCGATCGCCGCGTAAAGCTAAAGTCGCCATAAAAAGTCGCCACCCGTAAAATCACTCTGTCGCCCAAAAGTCCTGCCAAAATAAAGTCGCCGTAAAAAGATACCGCGTAAAAAAAAGGCTCGCCGCCCCAAAATCGCCGCGGGGCGGCCCCCCCTTTGCATAACGGGTCTATGTCATTTACACAATGGTTTTGATGTTTGTCACATATTTTAAGCACGGCGCGCATATAGACCAATACAAAAATCTAAAGTAAAATATTCACAAAGCTTCACAAAAACAATAACTATCACCTGCAACATACCCAAACATTAGCTAACCCACCAGTTCTTTTCCCAGAACTATTTACACTACTCAAAAGGGGAAAATTTTCACATGGTGTCATCATGAAACGGTCTTTACTTAAACAATAGCTTGTTAGATGTTTCAATGCAATTTGGCCCTTACGCCAGGCCTACATTAGATTTAAAAACATCATAACATTACACAGAATTTTTACGTGGAGGGATGTGCTTACTGAAAAAGATCAAATCTTGTGGTTCATTTTAATTGAAATATCAATAAATCTATAGAAATAACCAATAATGCACATTAATGACGAAGCTATGTATAATGTCTAATGAAGCTACAGACGGTATGACCAATGACATTAAATGTTTACAAGAGCCTAAAAGGTCAAAGTGCAGCGGGCATAAAATGCTTACACTGCATGGTGTATGACAAGCAACCATGCGATCCTGATATTTTCAAATATCAGCATAAACATTCTTAAATTTATTTACTTTTAACACTGATCTATGACAAGAAACCATAAAAATCACACTTTTTGCCCGGAAATTGCCGGTAAAACACGAGCGATACATCTTTAAATGACAGCTCTTCCTCAGACAGAAGTATTTTAAGTGATGTTTGATACCATCTCAATATTGACACAATTTAAGTTTTTTGATAAACGGTTTTTTTCCTAAAGAATTCAGATAGTAACTTTTCAAAATACAATTTTGGTTTTCTAAATAAAATAAAATCACTGGAATTGTTCTCAGAATAAATGATAAATGGCTCAACTTTACAAAGCAAGTTTTATGTAAAGCTGTGATCGTTTATAATTTTTGAGAAAATACCAATATTATACCTTTAATGTGTTTACAATATTTGTATACAGTATGCCGAGGGGACATAAGTTAATACCCCTTGTTTCCGTTATCAATATAGAGATGAAGGGAGCAGAAACAATTTTCTGATCTCCTTATCACTGCTCCATTTCAGAAACTGAAAACGACCAAAACCATCAATATATTTTGGGGTTCATTCTTTGTTCTGTTGTGTCAAAATATTTATCTTCTGCATTGTTAATTTAAGTCTTTTAATATTTCCAAAAGATGATAGGTTTCTGAATGTTTGTTTCATTCCAGCGTATATGATGAAATTCCACAAACTGTTGTTTATGGCTAGCCACACGAATAAAAATTCCAACCATGGCGGAATATTGTATCCGGATTAAGATCGCCATAAATCTGCAAAGGAAAAAATGGCAACCAACCAACGGTGTATACCGTAACAATCACGCAGAACAGTTTGACGACTTTCCACTTCCAGCTTTACCGACGTTTTTACCTCCCCTGTGGGAGGGTTTGATAGTACATTCACGGTGTTAATTTTCCTTGGCTTGAGTGTGGCTGGTGTGGATGAGTTTTATGTAGATACCGAAGCAATCGTCACGGGAGAAGAAACATGATGCAGAAGCGGGTCACGTCTATGGATAAAATTATCTTCGTTCTCCAACAAACACAAGACGGCGGCCTGATTGGCCGCCACACCACTGGTTGCACTGTGGCCATTACTGCCGCTACAACAATGGTGAAACTTACCGTGGAACACGGTCTGTATGCGTCTCTCCCCGGTGGCAAGAGGGTTTGGGGTAGAGTAAAGAGTTTGGTTGTGCTATCAAACGATCGAATAGAAAAGAAATATGAGGTTAAAGGTTGAGATAAAAACCCAGAACAGCTACTATGAACCACATCGTGTGCATGGCCACATGGTATCAAATAACATCTATCCATAGCCGATATTGGGATATAAAAGATAGATTTGGTATCCTATTCCAAAGGTCTGAGCCAGGGCAGGGAGGACACTAACAAGCTTGGTCGAGCCGGGTGGGAACTTCCCGCATGCCTTCCACATAACAGCGAGGGTCAGTACGTTCACGCAGATGATAGCGGAGACTTGACACAGCTATGTACGCGGGGTCAGGAGCTGCCGATCAAAAGCCGAGCTTAGTCGGTCTGTAACCCGTCCGGCGATGACGGTAGCACCAGGAAAGTGTCGTTCCCTAACTGGTAACATGACAAGTGAGTTTTCTCACACAAGGAACAATCAAAGAGTTTACACAAATCAAATTCTCCTCAAGTTGATGTCTTCACGAAAAATTTGTATCTATACCGTCGTTTCTCTTTCGGATGTCCGCTCGCCTCCCATGAATATATATTCCCCTAAAATTAACATCGAACATCTTCTTCCAGTCAGTCATGGCAACCCCGGGCCTCTTTCTCTGTTAGATCGACCTGGATGCAACCAACTCAGTTTAAACCCGGGGTGAAATCAACGGGCACGGTTGACTTACCAACATGCAATCAATGTAGCCACTGAAGATCCGCACGAAGGATAGACTTGAGATCAAGTCGTGAATTTGGCCGTATTTGTCTGTGGGGATGCGTGCCGTTTTCATTATACCTCGATCCTATCGTATTACACATACTTGCCATGTGCAGCAGTGAATTACCATAGTACGAGGTGCGTCCAAATCTAACGATTATCGCAAACCGGAGAAACAACCTGATTGCTCAATTTCCCCCAAATATAAAATATTCCTTAAATCTACTGCTACACACACGGATTGATAACATAATTATGTGTACACAATCGGATGGAAAATTCCAGAAGAGCTCCTGTATACACGTGTGTGGAGCTCTTCTCGAAGATTCCATTCATATTTAGGATATGTCAAGCCTACAGTGTGTTGTTAATTACGTTCAGTTTCTGTTGTAATACATACATTCTTTATCAGGAGATTTTGCAGTGTGTTGTAAAATGGTGAGTATTCTGAACGCATTTTTGGTGTTTCATGTATGATTAATTGAAAATGTTGATCATTTGAAATTTCGTCATAAATAGTTGTAACCTGAGTTAATAATGGGAATCATCATTGGGCCCATCCCTTTCCGGCAACTCAAACGTAGGCGGGCTACGTTCTTCGAATATGAATAATCGATTCGTTATGTATTCCGAACTGTATATTCAATATGAAGCAATAGATCAATGATGCCCGTTATTGTAAGTAACGGGTTGAAAGGCGATAGACGATCTTCTGATTAGCCGTAATGGCTCTCAATCACAATCAAGCGCGTTTGAAATATCACTTTTTATCTATACAGTTTCCGACATCTGAATTTCATAATTTATTTATTTCGTTAAACAACGATATTTTTCAAAATTCGTTCACTCTATCAATTATATTTTGTGGGTCTTCTTAATGAAACACGGAAGAATATATTTTTAAAATGGGTAAGATGCTTCTTGCAAAATGCTACAACCATTAATTAAAAATTAAACATCGGTACCAGTGATATCGATTTTGACGGGATAATATTTGAAATAAAACCATCTTTTAGGGCTTATATAATGATGATGATGCGTGAGGCCTAGGGCAGGTTTCTTCAATTTCCCACGAAGAATGAAAAGAAACCAACCAGGGTGCGTGCAAAACTTTAAAATATTATGGTAAACATTAAGAGGTAAAAATGATTTCATTAATATTTGACGGCACAGAAGTTAACCGCCAATATGAAACTTTCCAACCATGACTAACTCTTAATAAGCGCGCTTTTGTTATACTCCCTATTTGCATTAACACATGTGACAATAACGTCACGAAACGAAATGATTATAGATGAACTGAAGTATGTATTACAATAATATTTAATAATATTCGTAATGTTTCTCTATGTATAGAATTTTAAAATTTCCATGTGGTGAATACTGTAAAACACGTGACGTGTTTATAAGTTAAACACAAATGCGTTTATAAAAATTAAACAATACTGTTTTATGGTGGTACAATCCCGTGGTGGTGTTTATAATTACGAAAAGGTTTTTAAGTTGCCAAATTGAGCTGAAAAAGGTAAAATGGCTGTCCACCGAACTTTGAGGGTTATCAGTTAGATTGAATGGGCAATAATGCACATTCAGTTTGATCAGGCTACTATAAGTATATTATTATCACAGAATTGCCTACATCTCCTTTTCACACGCTTTCCCCACAGTTACTAAACCCCTAAAACGTTATGTCTAAGGGGAATGCCTATTCCCCAAAATGAAGTTTCGGTACTCAGGCCTCAGTCACGAAACAAAACAGTTGAGACAATGTTATCAAAGCATAGCCTACATAATGCTCTTGGGTTCACACGATACCAAAAAGGGGGCTGCGACGCTTGTGACGTACTTCACAACCGTTTTTTACAATCGCGAAGGGGTCTCTCACTCCATGGTTTCTCGTCTGGCCACGATATTCCAAATCAGTACACACATTTTGCCTCTTTTGACAAATAATGGTCGGAATTGGATGTCTCAAAACGATATTGAAAAACAAAATTAGAACAATTACCGATATGGAGATGATGCACAAACCAACCCGATTTAAAAAGAAAAATGCTGATGTTTGGCCTTTAAACATCTTAGGTTTGGGAGTAAGGCAAAACAAATAATTGTCTCAAAGCATGTGGTTTAACAGGAACAACCAACTATTGAGCCAAGACAACGATGATGCATTTAACATGGTACCGTTATTATTTTATTTATGTTATCAATCAGAAGTAGATGACATTTTGGCTGACAAAGAAAGCTACTTTGGCACAGTAATGTATTGAAGATGCAAGCTTGATGATGCATTTAACTGGTTCCATTAAAAGTTACTTAATTATGTATCGATTTGAAGTGAAGGGGTATGGCTGACAAAAAAAGTAATGCCCATGTTATACAGTAATATTATTGAATGATACCAGGTGACGATGCATTTAACATGCTACCGTTAAATTACTTATTTATGTATCAATCTAGGTGAAGGGTATTGTATCCCGAAGATGCAAGCTGATGATGAGGTTGCTGTGGTTCCGTTGTTTTATAAGAAGCTATTTTATACAGTGTTAATGTTGAAGATAACAGGGGTGAGACAACATGAAACTGATTATTATTGTGGAATGCGTGCTGTAGTTGAATGGTTTTGACTGAGGATTCATCATGCGTTTTGACGATTTAAACAAATGGTTAGCTGTTATAGTTGTTATACACGTGTCAAAACGTTTAAAGGGCCTGAACTGTATAAATGCGTGCAATGTTTATGGCATAAACGCACAAAACCACGTTTATATATAGTTAAGGCTTTGCATGGCTGGAGTATTGATATCATTTCCAGGTTTGGGGGGGTAACACATGTGTTTTATCTCAACTATCAACTAAGTGGTACAGGTTCTGAAAAGACCTATCGCACAACTCGTTTATCTCAACCCAATTGTCGCTAAGTGATATTATGGTTGGGAAGAACTAATATCTGGCAGTGCTCGTTTCTCAACTATCACTAATGTGAGAATGAGGTTTGGGGGAGAACCATGGGAACTTCAGGGGACTTTAGGGGACTTCACGTTGGGATAAAAACTAGTTATTGACAGTGTTATTAAACATGTTAATGTGTTTATTAAATAAAATTGTGTTTAAAGGAAATAAATACCATGTTTAAATATATGTGTTCTGTGTGTAATTAATAAACGAATCAAAATGACCCAAAAAGTGTTACAGGGGGGATTTGCGTTTTAACTTTACGTTCCCAGAAGTTAAAACACACGTTGGTACAGTGTACAGTCCAAGTACGGCAAGTACCGAAAAGTATCTTATCAAGGACGCAAGCGCAAAGGTCACAGCCAGGATTCGAACCCCACATTCTGACGACTCAGCCACCAGAACACAAGTGTCTTATGATGTTATTGAACTACTCGACCGTGGTACCCACTGCATTTAATTTGTATGCGTAAGTCATTTGTCGTATGGTATTACATCCTTATCTTTTGTTATTTATTTATTTATTATTTAACCCTATCAAGCCTGGGGGGCAATGTTCCCCAGGTACACATTTTTTTTTTAAACATCTCAGAATGCTCTTATCCGATGCGCTGACTTTTGGAGCCCCTCACGTAAAATAAATGATAATGGGTGTACAAGGTTGCCTTGGCAACCGTTTATTTTAGACAGGTCCAATTGATTTTCACTTTTTTGGGTTAAATACGCTAGATTTTTATTACTGTGAAACATTCAATATGGGTTTGGGGTGTTGTCAGCATGGACAATATTGAGTCATGTGACTACGCCAATTCATTCTGCAGATCCAATATAGCCGCCAATTACGTTTTAAATGCAATAACTTTATATTTTGTCCCCCAAAAGCTGATTTTTTTGTTCAAATTTTGTTTGCTCAATGTATAAATTTTAAAATGTCATCAGTTAAAAAATTTACATTTGACATAAATTTAAGGGTCATTAGTAGTACCATGTCGTTATATCTGCCTTTATTGTACCCAGTTAAACAAATCCCAAAATGTTTAAAATCATCTTTGGAACAAACTGACCCAAAATATTGCTTATAGCGCCCTCTAATTGTTATTTTGAAATGTTGCCATTGTTGCCTGTACTGAAGAGCAACATTTTGTGCCAATTTTCATCATCGGATCGACAATAATTTTAAGTTAAGGGTAAATACTATTTTGACCAAAAATGAGGAAAAATTACCGAATAATGGGAATAACGGTGACCTATGAAAGTTTTCATAGCCTCATTCGATTGATCGCGTCAAAACCGAAAATACCTACGAAAGTTTCATGAAAATCGGCTGCTGAATGCAGAAAATATGGAGGGGAACAAATTTGGGCCCCAGGTCTGAGAACGAAAAAAAAAACAGGCTTAATAGGGGTTAACATGGGGAGACCGTTTTTCCCAGCGTTGCTGGGGAGACAATACAAACATTAATAAACATAAAAATATAAAAGAAAATACAAAAGAAAAATAATTTTAGACTATGAAGTTTTAAATAAAGACGATTTAAACAGACAACACATTGCAAAACACTCTATGCTGAGTGCCGCCAACTGGATCCGAGCGAAAACCGTGTACTCATTTCAATCATTAAAAAGGCTATTAATAATGTGTGGTTTTGCATTGGTAATGTTGACAAAACTATACTTCTATATACAAATAGATGAAGCTATGAGAGAGACATTGAATGGTGAAATTACATAATACTAACGTTGGTTTTATCAAACAACCTCTCCAATTATCTTGTAAATAAAATAAATGATATAGTGTTTGGGATAAACAAACACACGTATCTATAGAAACAGAGTCTTCCTGTAAATCATGTTTTAATAAACCAACTTTCTACATTAATAACAATCTCTCTCAGATCCAGTCAAGTTAAGATTTTGACAAATTTAAGTTATCCCAAGTATTGGGGTTTTGTCTCCTTAAATTCTGCAAGAAAAAAAGGGCTGTTCGTGTAATTACCAAAGGCAAAATATTTAGTTTACTCCAGTTTCTCTGTTCTAAAAATATATCTTTTCAAGTCATGAACAAACTTATAAAAAAACAGTATAGTGTGGATAGGATGATTTTGTGTTTTTCCCAAATTTACAACGTGATCGCCCATGTACACGTACAGTATATTATAGTACATGTCGATTGCTAGAGTCTTTTTGAGGTATGGTGGATAGGAGGACTGTGTTTCCAATTCACACCGTGATCATACATGTACAGTACGATAGCAATAAATGCTGAATACGTGAGCCTTTTAGAGATTTGGTGGATATAATATCTAGGAGGGGCGCTGTTAGATTGGGCGACCTTTGTGTTGTAATAAATACCCACTCGACGGTCGCTTACCTTTTGTGTCTGTCATGCGCCGAAAAGCGGGAAATTACACTGTACTACTAATGTTGTTTTGTTTCATCCCTGTTATCACAGATCAATCTGGGAAAAAGTAGTGATCTGGTCCGGAAGGAGAGCTTCTTGCAACAAAAATATTTATTGGGAACCAGAAATGTAGTCATATAAGCATAATATGAGCTATTATGTATTACGTGGTTCTGGTCACGTACCAATTAGTTGGCTATTTCCTAAGTCCGACTCTGAAAAATTGAAATTGTATGAAGAAAACCAGTTTACATCCCTAATTTAGCCGTTTAGTCACTGATTTAGTACACCAATCCAAATCCTGTATGTGTGATTATAGGCATTATCCCCAAATGGTTATCTCAAGCACTAAAAAATTCTATATATATCCTCTGTTCTAAATAAAACGGAGTCAATCCACACACTCATTCTTTACAGAAAATGAAATAAAACCAAAATTGCATACACGTGAGCTAGATACCCTAATGTCAATGCACGTTGGTGTGACGGTTGCCACATATTTTAAGCACACCCCGACGTGTATATATGCAAACAAGTAAAATATTTCAAACTGCTAAACCAATAACTATCACGTGCAGCATACCAACATGCTTCTTCACAGTTCTTTCCAGAACTATTTACTACTCAAAAAAGAATTTCATGGTGTCGCCTCTTTATAATATTAATTGGAGATATTTACATAATTTAATGGGCCACACCTTACCCTAATAAATTATTTGATTAAACAATCATACGTACAGCACAGAGTTAAACGTGGAGGATGCAGCTTACTGGGAAAGATCAATTAAAATCTTTTTGGTTCATTACAATGATTGAAATATAAATAAATCTATAGAAATATGCCAATAATGCATCATGCGTGTGAAGCGAAGCAGAGGTTTCGCAAGCATACTTTTTTTGGATACCGGATACAGATACAGATTGGGATAACCATCCGTTCACCGTTCGGACGCGTCAGATTTGTTTCGCAATCAGAGAGGGTATGTGTCCTTGAGGGGCGCGTTGGTAAGAAGTTTACAACAAGCATGACGAAAACTGGAGACCCTGTCTGCACTGCATTTTTCTCATTTTTTGATTACAAATGACTAACACATTTCTATCTATGTCATTGGATGATACCATTAAAAGCAATACCGTGGGAGATGACTTAATCTTCAGGACAAAAATACAACTAAAAAATTCTACAAAAAAAGTATCCGTTTTCTACTTACGTGTGAACTTCCGTGTCCGAACTTCCGTGTCCGTTGTTAACGTCCATGCAAAACATGGACGCCCACGGATCACGTCACAGAACACACAAAATTTGACGTATCCGTATCCGTATATGTGTCTGTACGCTTGCAACCTCTCTACAGACGATGTGACCAATGGCATCACATGTTTACTAAAGAGCCCCCAAAAGGTCAAAGTGCGTCAGGCGTGTTAATGTACACGGGTCATGACAAGCAACCATAAAAATGATATTTTTGAGATATTCAGCAGAAACATTCTTAGGTGATTTTTAACACTGGTCTATGACAAGAAACCATAAAATTTCGCACCAGCGGGAAATCACCCTGGTATCCTGAAGGTAACCGAAATATAAACAAGTCACATGGTCTATTATAGATATGCCCATTTGCACTCAAAAAAACAACAAAATTCGAATATTTGCATGTTGTTGCCGATTTCAGGCTGTTTGACTTTATCAGTATTGCCGTTATTTTACTTGAGGAGGAAATAACATCATCCTAAAATATTCGTGAGAAGCACATGCAATTATTGGTAACAATTTATGACTATTTTATTGGAATTTCTCATTCAAGTTTTCTTTCTAAAGAGGAAAGTATCAAGTTCCCAATAAAATAAACAAATCCAGAAACTATCGGTAAAACACGAGCGATACATTTAAATGATAGCTCTTCTCAGGCAGAAACATATCAAGTGATGTTTGATACCATCTTCCTTATTGTTACACCAAGTAAGTTTTATATAAAAACTGAGCAACGGTATCTCAAAATGTTTTCAGGTGGCAATTTTAGCGAAAACTACAATTTTGTTTTTCCTCATAATGAATGATAAATGATTGATTCAACTTTACACCCAAACCTGTGATCGTTTTTTTAAAATTTTAGAAATACCTTACCTTTGTGTGTTTAAAACATTTCAATATGATTTAACGTTGGGGGAGCAGAAAAAGTATTTTCCTGATCTCTTATCACTGCTCCATTTCAGGGAAACTGAAAACCGACCAAAAAACCATCAATATATTTTGGAGATTTCATTCTGTTTCTGTTATTGTAATATCAAAATCTTCTGCATTGCTTGATTATGTCTTTTTAATATTTCAAAAGACAGCTTTCTAAATGTTTGTTCATTCCAACGTATATGATGAAATTCCACACAAACTGTTGTTTATGACTAGGCACATGGAGATGAATTCAACATGGCGGAATTTTCCATCCCGGATTAAGATCATATAAATCCGCAAAGATAAAAATGGCAACCAGCCCAACGGTGTATACCGTAACAATCACGCTGAACAGTTTGACGGCTTTCCACCTTCCAGCTTTTACCGACGTTTTTAATTCCCTCTGGAGGAGGATTTGATGGTACGGGTTCACGGTGTTAGTACCATGGCTTGGGTGTGGCTGGTGTGGATGAGTTTTACGTAGATACCAAGTATAATTGTCACGGGGAGAAGAAACATGATGCAAAAACTGGTCACATCTATGGATAAATTATCTTCGTCGTTCTCCAACAAACACAAGACAGCCTGCTTTGTACGCAGCCCACCTAGTTTGCACTGTGGCCATTACTACCGCTACAGCAATGGTAGAACTTACCCATTGGAATACGGTAATATACATCACGCGTCTCTTGGGTAAGAGGGTTGGATAGAGTAAAGGTTTGGTGATTGCTATCAAACGATCGAATGAGAGAAGTATGAGGTTAAGGACTGAGATGAAACCCAGAAGAGATAGTATGAAGTACATCAGTGTGCATGGCCACATGGTATCAAATGGCCATCTATCCATAGCCGATATTGGGATATAAAAGATAGTCATTATCCCTATTCCAAGGTCCTGACGGGCAAAGGGGGGACGCAAAAGCTTGGTCGAGCCGGGTGGGAACTCGCCCGTACCCTCACATAACAGCGAGGGTCAGTACGTTCACGCAGATGATAGCGGGGAAACTTGGGCCACGGCTATGTACGCGGTCCGTAGCGCAATCAAAGCCGGGCTTAGTCGGTGCGGTACCGTCCCGGCGACAGTAGTACCAGGAGAAAGTGTCGTTACTTAACTGGTAACATGACGAGTGAGTTTTCTCACACGGGAACAATCAAAGAGGGTTTCACAAATCAGAATTCTCTTCAGGTTATGTCTTCACGAAAAATTTGCTTTATCTGCCGTCGTTTTCTCTTCGGATATGCCGCTCTCGCGAGATATAAATATTCACCATGGGTAACCTACATCAATTGTCTTTAACGATCAGTCACAGACAACCCGGCCCCTTTCTCCTGACCCAGATCGACCTGGATGCAGCAACTCAGTTTAACCGAAATCAACAGGCGGTTGACTTATAACTTGAGCAAATCAATGTAGCCTGAAGATCCGCACGAAGGGATAGACTTGAGATCAAGTCGTGAGATTTTGGGCCATGTTTGTCTCGTAAGGGACGCGTCTCGTTTCGTTATACCGTGCTGCCTCGATTCCCTATCGTACACATACTTGCCATGGGAGCAGTGATTACCATGAGTACGAGGGTGCGTCCCAAATCTAACGATTATCGAGTTCTCCGGAAAACCGGAAAACAATCTGATTGGTCCGAATTCTAAATATATAAATATTCATAAATCTACTGCTACACACACAGTTATTAACATAATTATGTACGTACACCAATCGAATGGAAAATTCCAGAAGAGCTCCTGTAACGTGTATGGGCTCTACTCGAAGATTTTTCCATTCAGAATTATGAAGCTATAAGTAGGCTATGTTTTGGTGTTCATAGACGGGTTAATTGAAAATGTTGATCATTTTAATTTCGTCATAAATAATTCAACCTAGTTATTTAATAATGGAATCGTTCATTGGGCCATCCTACGTCAACTCCAAACGTAGGCGACTGCGTTCTTTAATATATGAATAATCGATTCGTTAAACCCATATATTCAGAATCTGTATATTGAGCCAAACTTATGCGATCAATGATGCACGTTGTGTAAGTAACGGGTTGAGGGGGCATGGACAGTCTTCTGATTGGCCAGCACGGCCGGCTCGTACAATCAAAGTGCGTTTGAAATGTCACTATACAGTTTTCCGACATCTGAATTTCATAATTTATTTATTCGTTAAACAACGATATATTTCAAATTCGTTCCTCTATCAATTATATTTTGTGGGTCTTCTTAGCCAAACACAGGCGATATATCTTTAAAATGGTGGGTACTGTCTTGCAAAATGCTACAACCAAAATTTAATTAAAAATAAACATCAGTACCCAGTGATATCGATTTTGACGGGATAATAACTGAATAAGCCATCTTTTTAGGGCTTATATAATGATGATACGTGAGGCCTATAGGCAGTCTGTAATTCACGAAGAATGAAAAGAAACCAACCATGCTGATGCAAAAAATTAAGGTAAACATTAAGGTAAAAATAAGCGATTTCATTAATATTTGACCATAACTTTTGTTATACTGCCTATTTACACGTGACAAAACGTCACAAAATGAAATGATTATAGATGGACTTAAATATGTATTACAATAATATTTAATAATATTCGTAATATTTCTCTGTATAGATTTTAAAATAAATAAGTAAATCTTAGTGAAATACTGTAAAACTTTGTGACGTGTTTATAAGGGTTTAAACACATATGCGTTTATAAATTAAATAAAAACTGTTTATGAGGTGATTACAATCTAAATGATAGGTTTTTATAATTACGAAAAGGTTTTTAAGTTGTAAATTGAAACTTATATTCTGGGCTGATAAGGTAAATGGCTGTCCACCAGGCTTTGAGGGGAGTTATCAATTGAAATTGAATGGCAATAATGTAATTCAGTTTAATCAGGCCTATCACAGAAGTGCCTACATCTCCTTCTCACGCATTCCCATGTTTCTAAGGATGCCTATTCACCAATGGTGAAGTTTAGGCTCAGGCTGATCTGAAACAAGAAAACAATTCGAGACATGTTTTATCAAGGCATGGCCTACATAACGCTCTCATTCACACGATACCCAAAAGGCTGCGACGATTGTATGACGTACTTCACAACCGTTTTTACTGTAAAACCCGCCAGAAGTCTCTCCCTCCATGGTTTCTCGTCTGGCCAGATATTCAGGAAGTGGTATACACATTTTTGCCTCTTTTGACCAAATAATGGTCGCAATTGGATGTCTCAAAACGAGATTGGAAAACAAAATTAGAACAATTACCGATATGGAGATGATGCACAAACCAGCGATTTAAAAAGAAAAAATGCTGATGTTTGGCATTTAAACATCTTAGGTTGGAGTAAGGCAAAACAAAATAATTGTCTCAAAGCATGTGGTTTAACAGGAACCACTGGCTATTGAGCCAAAGACAACGATGATGCATTTAACATGGTACCGTTATTATTTATTTATGTTATCAATCCAAGTAGATGACATGGCTGACAAAGAAAGGAAAGACTACTTTGTAAGAACCAGGCGTATCAAGCAGATTGTCTTGAGCCTTCATTCTAAATTCATTCCACACTTATTTCTTTACAGAACTATTTACTACTCAAAGGAGAATTTCACATGGTGTCATCGCAAACAGTCTTTATATTATACAGTTAGATATTAGATATTACCTTAATTAATAAATTATTTGTTTAGATTGAACAATCATACATTACACAGGTACACGTGGAGGGATGTGCTTACTGAGAAGACATAATCTTGTAGTTGTTTGATTGAAATATCAATAAATCTATAGAAATATACCAACAATGTGTGTGAAGCGAAGAAGCTAAACTACAGACGATGTGACCAATGACACCACATGTTTACAAAAAAGAGCCTCAAAGGTCAAAGTGCGCCAGGCATGTGCACTGATGTAGGCTACACTGATGCAAACCAAGAAACAATAATATTTGATATTTGGAGATATCAGCAGAAAAAATCTTAAATTGATTTATTTTTAACACCGACAGGAAACCATAAACCAAACTTTTTTCCCGGTAGGAAATCACCCTGGTATTCTTAAGGTCACGCAAAGTGTAAACAAGTCACATGGTCTATAGATATACCCATTTGCACTAAATTACAACGAAATTCAAATGGAACTTGCCTGTAAACAATATAAGTTTCGTCAACTGATTCAGGCAACTGAAGATAAACAATTGGTATTGATGCTATATTGTTCTTCTCGTTAATTGCTATACTTGTTAGTTATTCTAAAATGAAGAACACAAAGGCGAATAATATTGCAGCAGTGGGAGTTTCGTCAACTGATTGAGGCTATTGAAGGTAAACAATTGGTATTTATGCTATATTGTTCTTCTCGTTAATTGCTATACTCGTTAGTTATTCTAAAATGGAGAACACAAAGGCGAATAATATTGCAGCAGTGGGAGTTTCGTCAACTGATTGAGGCGATTGAAGGTAAACAATTGGTATTTATGCTATGTTGTTCTCGTTAATTAAGGTTTTTAAAGCAAGTAATTTTCACTACGCGTTCACCCACAGTCATGCGCAGTATAGGCCTATACATGTTTTTACGCATACGCCCGGCGTCAACCGCGTCGGGCACAAAGTCATTGTGCAACAGCTCGCAAACAATAGCTAACCACCAGTTCTTTTCAGAACTATTTACTACTCAAAAGAGAATTTCACATGGTGTCATCGCACCAGTCTTTACTTAAACAATAGCTAGTTAGATATTTCCATGCAGTTTGGCCTGCACCTTACCCACATACGTTATTTGTTTAGATTAAACAATCATACATTACACAGGTAAACGTGGAGGGATGTGCTTACTGAGAAAGATGAATTAAAATCTTGTGGTTTATTTTGATTGAAATATCAATAAATCTATAGAAATATGCTAATAATGCGTGTGAAGCGAAGCTATGTATATGTCTAATGGAAACTACGAACAATGTGACTTCCAATGACACCACATGTTTACTAAAGAGCCCCAAAGGTCAAAGTGCGTCGGGCATTAATGTACACTGGTCTATGACAAGCAACCATAAAATCTGATATTTTGAGATATCAGCAGAAAAATTCTGAATTTGATTTACTTTTAACACATGGTCTATGACAAGAAACCATAATTGCCGGTAAAACACAAGCGATGCATCTTTAAATGACAGCTCTTCTTCAGACATAAGTATTTCAAGTGATGTTTGATATCTCAATATTTACACAAATTAAGTTTCATGATAAACGTTTTTTTCCTAAAGAATTTCGGATGGTAACTTTTCGAAATACAATTTTGGTTTTCTTAAATAAAATAAAATCACTGGAATAATAGTTTTATGTAAACCTGTGATCGTTTATAATGTTTGAGAAATACCAATGTTGTACCTTACCTTTAATGTTTTGTATACAGTATGCGAGGGACATAAGTTAATATTGTTTCCGTTATCAATAAAGTGACAAAGGGAGCAGAAACAATTTTCTGATCTCTTATCACTGCTTCATTTTTAGAAACTGAAAACTCGGACAAAAATCATCAATATATTTGTGGGTTCATTTCTGTTTCTGTATTTGTATTGTCCAAAAATGTTATCTTATGCATTGCTTGAGTACGTCTTTTAATATTTCAAAAGATAGCTTTCTGAATGTTTTGTTCATTCCAACGTATATGATGAAATTCCACCAACTGTTGTTTATGGCTATGCGAAGATAAATTCTAATATGGCGGAATTCTATCTGGATTAAGATCGCCATAAATCCGCAAAAGAAAAAATGGCAACCAGCTAACGATTGTATACCGTAACAATCACATAGAGACAGTTTGACTGCTTTCCACACTTCCAACTTTACCGACGTTTTAATTCCTCTGGGGGAGCGATTTGATCAGGTACGTTCACGGTGTTGTTTTCATGGCTTGGGTGTGGCTGGTGTGGATGAGTTTTATGTAGATATAAGCATAATCGTGCACGGGGAGAAGAAACATGAAGAGTGCAAAAAACAGGTCACATCTATGGATAAATTATCTTTGTCGTTCTCTAACAAACACAAGACGGCGGCCTGGTTGTACTGCACCACCAGTTTACTGTGGCCATATACTACCGCTGCAACAATGGTAGAACTTACCCATTGGAATACCCGATTCTTTACATTATGCGTCTCTGTGGCAAGAGGTTGGGTAGAGTAAAGGTTTGGTTATTGCTATCAAACGATCCAAATGGGGAAAGTATGAGGTTAAGGATTGAGATAACACACAGAACACCTCCTATGAAGTACATCAGTGTGCATGGCCGCATGGTGTCAAATGGCCATCTATCCGCCAGCCGATATTGGAATTAAAAGGTAGTCATTATCCCCATTCCAAGGTCTGACAGGGCAGGGAGGACATAACAAGCTTGGTCGAGCCGGGTGGAACTCCCACGTACCTTCCCCATAACAGCGAGAGTCAGTACGTTCACACCAGATGATAGCGAGACTTGACACAGCTATGTACGCGGTCCGGAGCATAATCAAAGCCGGGCTTAGTCGGTCGCCGTCCGGCAGCTCTAGGAAAGATGTCATGCATTAACTGGTAACATGACGAA
>CM055831.1:21792092-21821350 GCA_029582265.1 Zoroaster sp. YZ-2022
ACAGATGATCATGTTTGACAATATATCGATTGTTTTGATTCAATATTTTTCAGTATTTGAATTTAAAATTTAAAACCCATGAAATCGAGAATCTTTTTTGCCGCCCACAGGGCTGGCTCGCGCCCAACCCACCATCTCATTGACCCGCATGGCGGCTGGAAATCTGTGAAATTTCCCTTGTAGGATTCTTGAAAGCATTACTCAAAATACTGGCTAGAAGATAAATAGACTTTAGGATAATTTGGTCTGGCACAAATGACTGAATTTAAATCTTTAAAGCAAAAATTCTGAAAATAAAGAAAGTTTTGGGTGATATCAATTTTTGTCACCCCGATATTGTAAAAACATATATCAGATTTTTGATGGTATCAAGATTGGTTTGTTTTCATTCATGCACAATTGTTTAGAGCCAATAACCACAGGTTTTACATTCAAGTGTACCCTTCAAGAGACACATAAATTGGTTGCATGGCACCATGGACATTGGAAAATTTTGTTTGCATTCTGTGTATGTACTACTTTGGGCCCTTTTTGTGTGATTTGTTTTTGTGTCCACTTCCAAAGCTAAAAATCTAATTTTTTTTCATGGAATTTTGACTCGGCTACAATTGAAATTTTTTTTAATCCGATTTGCCGCTATCTCGAAATTTGAAAAGGTTCTCATATCGAATTGAATAAAATAAAAAACCAGGCGAATTCGAATTAAATAAAGACAACATTTAAGGAGAAATTAAAGTATCGATCGATTTTGCTGCGGGATGATTAAATTCATTATGTACAACACTTCGGGTTGCTACCCATGCCATGTTTATTGAACCTCAGATGACGTGGTCATATGTGATTGCAAAATAAGTGCAGCTGTTGGTCTTTTGCGAATTACTAAGCTGTGCGGACCAGTGCATTTTCAGACGCTTGTTGGACATGGATGTCTATTAACCTCCTACTATTGATGCATAGTGAAAGTTGTTGTAGAGGTCAAAACCAGTCAACGCCTGTTTTTACTGTTGACCCAAATGGCACAAGGGACATTTTGACTGATTTTGCTGTCATTTTGACCACCCTGAATAATACCAGACAATGCTTTACCAGTCAAAAACAGTAGACTCATTTTGACCTGTAAATGTACTACACGTAAGGTTTTGACAGTGTTGACCTTTTTAATGCACTGGATATACCTTGGCATGTATTTGACCCTTGAGTAGTAGGAGAGTTAAGTCATAAAAATTTAAATAGTCCTAGATCAATAGTGGCTTAAAATATTTTCTTAATTGTTTTTACCTGTTTTGTTAAGACAGCAGACTCCAACTGTTGTTGGCCAAGCAAGGTATTAAGATGGATCCTGAAAACGAAACTATTCTCAGTCCACCAGATGCTCCACTGGTCACTGCAACAGTGGTGAGTGGGTAAACCTGGATAGTATCTCTCAGGATCCCCTCTTGAGACACCGTAGGGCCAAGGGACGATACCAGTCAGGAGGCAGCTGAATTGAAGGAGGACGTGGGCCGAGATAAGCAGACGGAATCAACAGAGGAGGTGCAGGAATAAGATTGGTCTCCCAAACCGCTTTGATGCAAGCTCTTTGGGAGACGGAGGATATTGCATACAGCTTTGAAGATGATTTTCGATGCAGGCTCTGTACAACTGCAAGTTCAGGAGGAGATAAAACCACAGAAGATACACCAGAAGAAGACCAAGCAGCTGGGAAATCTTCATGTAGCTGTGGAAGTTAAAAGGCAGTCTTCACTGGATGGCTTTGAATCACAGCCCATTGGAAGCCCTGGAGCCCAGTTCCAATTTTCAGATTCCGGACCATTTGGTGAAATAAGCCCGAGGCAGAGTTTGGGAACAGAGACAGTCACAGCTGGAGAGCAGCCTGCAATCAGTAGCTTCTTTAAGGAGGAGGATGTTGTGTCAGCCGGTGACACTGAAGGCAAGAGCTTCTTTGATTCATTCACAAGTGGTGGAGATGGATTCCCTGGCCCTGGATCAATTGAAACTCCACATGCAGAGGAAGACAATAGAACAATGAACCCTCCTACGGGTACGTCACAGGTGAACCTGCTGGAACCTCTGGGTCAGGATTTGCCCTCTGCCCATTTCCATGACATGAAGGATCCACTGAGGAGATTTTCTTGGGAATGGTATGTCATCAGAGACCTCCCAGGATGTCACTTCAACCAAACATACCCTTCTGGAATTGTCTCAGCAGAGTGCTAGTGCCACTTAGACAACCAACCCACAGGAAAAACCAGGAAAAAGGGGACACTCAGCCCGCATCCCCCCGGCCCTGACGTGACTAGCACAAAATCTTTGCAGTGTCCAGGACCGGGGAGAGGGAGAACCTTCAAGGTGGCATTTAAAAGAATCACTCAACAGCATCTGAGCTAGAGCGGGTGGACCCGATGTCTCCTACATCTGGGGAGAAAGGACCAGTTTCCCCGTTGCCCCTCGGGCAGCTCCCAAACTAAAAGCAGAACACCCCTTCCCCCCTTTCACCCAAACTATTTTCCCGCCACGGGAGGACATTTTGCGGGGCAGCGTTTAAGCAAATGAGAGGGCCCCACTAGATGCTTGGTTGCCATCCAGTGCCAAGGTCCGGGAAAAAGGGATGTCTGTTTTGGAAGGGACTGAGGTTGACAGAGCACAGCTAAATTATGCCGGGAGAAATTTCCCTGGGAGGATCCACAAGTAAGAAAAAGAAGAAAATTTTAAAAGCCGCGGGGTCTTTTGAAATTTAAACCCTTTTTGTTTTTCCATACTTAAAAACCCCAAAAAGAAGTGAAAAATTTTTTACCACAATAATGGGGGTAAAAAAATTGATATTAAAGGGAAAGGGAAAACATTGATATTTGGGAAAAATTCTTTTTCAAGAAAAAAAAACAAAAAACAAAAATTTTCCCCTTTACAAGTTTCAATTTAAGGTGTCTTTTTTGGAGAAAAAATAAAAAACTGTTGATTTTTTTTTGTTTTGTATTTCAAAAAAAATTTCCATTTTTTATTCAATGAGGGAAAGAATTTGATATACACGTATGTACCAACGGGCAAAAAAAATTTTGATAATTTTCCCGGCAAGGTTTATCTTAACCAATGTTGTATTTTAAAAAAAGGGGCCCTTTGGTTCTTGAACTTGAGAAAAGTTTTCAAATTGATAATCTAAAGGAATATTTCACTACGTCACTGAGCACACAGTAGACCCTTTGAATGACAGGGTGTAAACAAAAAGAATAATTTTTTGGGATCTCCCCTTTTGGGTTTTTTGGGCCCAAAACCAGGGAGATCCGGGAAAGGGAAACTAGTGTACCGATACGGGAGATGGGCTAATAAAAAAAGTCATTTGACTATCAACCAAGTGAAAATGATGATGCGGGCCCTGAAGAGACTATAAAGGGACAAACATTGTGTCTGAATAAAATTTTAAAAGGGACAGTATGGGCCATGATCAGGGGATTTTAACAGGGCAGGGAATGGGGTGTCCTGGTTTAAGATGAACACAGTGACTAAAAATTATTTTCCCATTTATAGCAGCAAGGGATGACATTATCGGGGGGAAATTTTTCAGTCATCAAACCCCAAAACTAAATTGGGTTTCCCATCCCCCTGTTAACGTGATGATATTTAAATTTTAAGATTGTTTTCCCAATGACCCTCTATTGAGGACCTGTTGGGGAAAGGATTTTTTTAAAAACAGGACTGAGAGGGGGGCAACTGGGGGTGGTTTTTAACCCCAATTTCCCAAAATCCTCCAAAATCCTTTTTCCAAAGTGAAGGATTTTAAAGGGTTTGAAGTACTCCCTTTTTGCTAAAGTAAGGTTTTTGGGAGGATTAAAAGGGGTGAACCCAAATGGGCCGGGGGGTTGGGGGAAGGATCTGGTTGGGGCCAAAAAATTTCCCGGGGGAGTTGGGAAGGGATTCAGGTTATTTTAACCCAAATGGGCCCAGGGAGTTGGGAAGGTTTCAGGGTTCAAAAAAATTTAAAGGGAGTTGGGGAAGGATCAAGGAGGGGAAGAAATTTCCAGGAGTTGGGGGAAAAATTCTGGTTAAAAGGTTAAATGGGCTTTGGGAGTTGGGGTTGTTTGGGGTATAAATTTTTGGAAAAAATGTCTGTAAAGCATCCATCCCAAAAAACGGTATAAAAACCAATCTGTTTAAAATTTTCAATTTTTTAATGGGGAAAAAAAATTATTTATGGATTTTTTGATACCATCACGTTTTTCCCACCAAGCACGTTTTTTTGAAAAATAAAAGTGATCTTTAAATTTTTATTTGAAATCACCATTGTGTTTAATGGCATTAACACCTGCATGTAAAAATCCAAAATACCTGCTTTTTTTGGTGGTTAAAACCAGCTTTGATTTTTAAAAACCCCTTGAATGATCTTTTCTTGGAAAAAATGTTCTAAAAGGGGGGCCTGCCTGAGCCTATCACTTTTCCAAGAAGAGACCAAGGGTGTCCCCCAAAGAAGAAATTATCTATCCACCACAAAGCCTCAAACCAAAAAAATTAAAATATAAAATTTTGGGGGCAACAAATACTAAACCACGATATTTAAATTTTTAAACCCCAATGTAAAAGGGAGTCCCCCCATCCACAAAATTTTAAATTTGTTCTTCCCCAAACCCTTTGGGCATAAAAGTTTGCGTCCTTTCCAAGAATTTTAACAAAATCAACTGTTCCCCCAAACCCCCGTAAATGTTTGAACATTTTAAAAGGTCAACCAAACAGGGGGAGACCACTTTCCCCTTAACCCCCCGGGTGGAAAGTACAACAGCAAAGGTTTTAGGGGCCTGAAGGGTTGTTTAAAAATTGCACGGATTGCAGGGGGGTTAATGATATAATAATGAAGGATTTTTAAAGTGTTTTTTAAATTTGCTCATCGGGGGCACAAAAATCTTCCAAACCATCCCAGCTCACTGGGAGTATAAGTTCAATTTTTTTTTGGGGGATATGGGGCTAAATCAAACAAAAACCCAACCCGGCCCCTCACAAAAAATTTATTTCCCCCTGGGTGGAGAGAACCCAATGGGTAAAGTTTTCGTTCGAGAACAAAGCACCCTGGTCATGGTGGGGATTAAACCCCAATCGGGACGATCACCCATCGGGAACCAAACCGATGCACTAAACCGCCCCCCGGGCACTGTTAGCCTTTAGTCAAAGTTCCAAAAACCCCAATCAAAAAAGGGCCCAGGGACAAAGAGGATGTCAGAATGGTTTTTACCAGTCCATTTTGTGGTTTTTAAACCAGGGAAACATAATTTTTCCATTATCGCATTTTTTTTATTCAAAAAGGAAAACCCTTTTTGGGGTTAAACCCAATATCGGAATATCGCGTTTAAAAAATATTTTCGCTTTTTAAAAAAATATATCGCAAAAAAAAAATTTTGTAAAGTCAAGCCAAAAATTTCCCAGGGAAAAATAAAATTAGAAGTCTTTTCAGCTGGGAAAAAAAAACCCAAACCCATTTTAATTAAATAAAAGAATAAACACAAAAATTTTGGATTTTTTTGGACGTTTTAGAAGGGTACATCCCCCTTTTTGTGAATTACGGTCGAAAAACAGGGATAATGAAAAAATAAGGAATATGTTTGGGGGTTATATCCAAGGATAAAAATTTGATATAAAACCCGGTTTCACAAGATATTTCCTAGGGGAAGAAAAATTTTAATTTTCTTTATTTAAAAAAGACCCCCCCAACTTTTTGTTTTACAGTGATTATTTAAAAAAATTTTGGGCATATATAAATTTTTTTTTTTTTTAAGGAAAATTTCAGTAGTAGCCCTGGAATGGACTGTAACGCCCCCGGGCTTCGTGATTTAATTGTGTGTGGTTTTTTTGGGGGCTTTTAAGGTTTTTGCCGCTCAGCGCTTTGACTAAAGGCTCCCTCCGGGGGAAATAACCAAAAGTGATTGTTCGGTTTTGGAAATGAAATTGAAAAGGAATTGTTTACATTGGGACATGTTTTTTTCAAAGGACACTGGCTGTTTGGCGCAGTTTTGGGGAATTTAAAAGGGATTTTTGTTGAGCTTTTTTAAAAAGCAAAGGTCAAGCGGGGATGCCCCAAAGCACACCTCAGTCATTACGGGGCAGTGCCCGGGAAGGTATCCGTTTATCTTGGCTCCCGAATTAGGGGCAATGGAAGAATGGGGCAGACTTGGCACAGCCACCCAAAAAAGTACCCTTTTTAAAAAACCCCCAATTGAACCCCTTAAAGGTCGGGGTTTAATGGAGTGCCAGGGTTTTGGCTTTGGGGCACGGAGAAGTTCGGGGTGGCTGAGTCCCAGAATGGGGTTCAACCCGTCCGAGAGGGGGGGGGATTTTGGTCCTGAGCACTTTATAATTGCTTTTTTCCACCCAGGAGTAAAGGGGCCCCCGTGGGGGCAGAGTTGGTTGTTGTTTTTTGATTACCCATATGGAAATGGGAAATTGAGTTAAACCCCGGGGCTGAGATTTTTTTGGAATGATTTAGGTTTCCGATGGGGGGGAATAATGTACGGGCCCAAACCCCTGTTTAAGAGTGTTTTAAAAACCCCCGACATTATTATTATTATTATTATTATTAACAAGAAAAAAAAAACATTTTGATGGTACTGATGCTGCCATTTTGGGTTTAAAACCGACATTAGATTACGTTTTGTATTAACCACACATGCTACACTACATTTGTGGAATTTTTAAATAAAACATACAGGCCATATATTTTACTTAATAGACGAATGTACTTTTTAATAATTTAGATATAGATCCATAATCTGCAGTTCAGGATCCTCCTACATAATAATAATAATAATGTGGGATTTATAGCACGATCCACCAACTAAAAGGGGGTCCCAAGATTATATTATTACCCCCCCCCAAAGGTTTATAAGGCTATAAATCTTTCCTGAAACCATCTCACCCCTGGGAGTTTTGGCTCAATTGCCCCATTACAGCAAAGGGCTAATCAACCAAATTTCCCCCCCACAGGCACCCATTTAACCCCTGGGTGGAGAGAACCCAATTATTTTTATGTTTTTGCTCAAGGACACAAGTGTAAATCCCAGGATTCAACCCACTTTCCCGCACACCGGGAATTTTGAGCCCCGGGGTGTTAGACTTTTTGGGCCCCCTTAAACCCCACATATACAGGGTGATAGACTGGGAAACCTTTTAATTTTTGGCCCCCAAGATGGCACCATGTTATTTCAAAATGTTGTTTTTGGGGTGTTTTTTTCAGGAAAATATCGAAAAGGAAAGACAAAATTAATTTGTAAAGCTGTTTCTCCAGGTTTTCCCTAAATAAGCAGGGAAAAGGGTTTTTAAATTTTGAGGTGTGTTTTTTTTCCCACGGGATTTTTTTTGACCCGCATTCCTTCTCCCCCGTTGCGGGCAAAAGATAAAGGTGGAGGTGAGGCATTGGGATCTAGACGGGCCAGTTTCCCCACTTTGGGGCCCCCCAGACCTACCCCGGCCGTAAGGGTGTATACAGACATTGGGAATTTTAAACCATCTGAAACACAATGTACAACATTGATAAGGGAAAATTTATTTCAACCATTATTGGTTTGGGGAGATCATTTTTTATCCCCCATATATCGGCAAATATATACTGTGATTTTATAATATCCTTTTTTTTTTATTATGCATGATTGCTTTGGGAGCCGAAAACCACAGGACCTTCTACAAGCATCACAAAAAATTTGAAATTCGCTTAGGGATTGTTGTATGTACTTAAGGAGTTATTTTGTTTCCCACCCCAAAAAACAGTTCTAATTTTTTTTCCCAGGGAATTTCGATTGACTAAGGCTTTTTTTTTTAATCGCGAGGTCGATATCTCGAAACCAAAAAGGGTTTTTCCCGGACGCAATCAAAAAAAAGTTATCGCAATATTTTTTTATCGTGTTATCACCCAAGTTTTACATTATTGTTTTAAAAAAATGTATTATAATATATACATGTATAAAAAATTTTCACACACTGTACATATAAAACTAATCTTTGAAACCCTTATTGCAATAAGTGCAACTTTGGGTTCAGAATAAAAAAATTTTGTTATGTTTTATAATTATAAAAAAAGGGATGGCTTTTTTTTTGGAAATTTTTTTATCTTCCCAGTTTACTTTTAAATGAAAGCACTTAGATGAATAATTAACCAGCAGGGATTGGTACATGTACCAAGTTCACATTTAACCCAACGTTTCCCAACCAGCCAAACCCCAACACCGGGGATTGTTGATTTTTTGATGGGTTGAGACCGGACTTCTGATTTTAATGTAAAGTGTTGAATATGGCTGGATGAGTCCCGGTGCAGTAAATTTTGGGTTTTTTGATTGGGGGGAGGACGGTTTCTCCCAGCATGCAACATTGTTAGACTTTGAGTGGAGAGAGGGGGTAGCAACCTGTTTTTAAAAAAAACCCGATAAAGGCAAATATTGTACGGGGTATGTTTTGGCATTGTGTTCAAATCTTGGGGGAACCACCAAATTCCATAGGGTGTTTTATTTTTTGTATAGTTGTTTTTTTGCATGAAAACAATTTTTGGGATTATGATGGGTTGGGGTCGGGGACTCCAGTGTTAAAACTTTATTTTTTGGGTTTTCCCACTAATCAAAATCCAACAGCAAAGGGGGCCTGTTGGAGTTTAAAGGGTTGAGTACTGTTATGGCGTGGGTTTAAATATTGAGGAAGGTTTCAGTAAAAATGTTTTGGGAGGGGGGCTAAAGAAAACTTATAGATAGTTTGTTCTTTGATAATCTGGTAATAATTAGCCCGGTTGGGTTTTTCCCTTCGGGGTACTACGGAGGGCCCAGGATTTAAACCCAAAAAATTGGGCAATTACAAAAAAAAAAAAATTTTAAATTTTAATTTTTTTAATTTTACCCGTGTTGTTGAAACTGGGCCGAGAATCTAAAGGCCCAAATACAATGCCACCCTTAGAGAGGTTTGAATTTAAAAATATTATTTTCCCCAATGTTTTAAGGAAAATAATAAAAAAGATTTAACGTTAAAGAGTTATTTTAGTTTGATGGCTGTTCGCCCCTTGACCCCCAACAGAAAAAAGGCAGTATCGGCACAGGTGGCTGGGCATATCCCAAAAAGGGTGATGAGCCCACAAAACCCGGTTTTGGAATTTTTTACCCCGGCTTCCAAAACGCAGGTTTTGCGCCACACCCCGCAAAAAAGGATTTTGAAATGATGAAAACCATCAAAACCCTTCCGGATTTTTCCCAACGAAATCTAGATTTTCTTTCAAAAAATGACATAGTAAAAATGATTTTTTTGAAATTAAAACCCTTTAGCGCTTTGTCATTATAGTTGTTCATAAAGTTTAGTACCAAATTTTTCAGCCCCCCCTTTTGGGGGGGGTGATTTAAAACAATGTTTTTTAACAAATTTTTTTGTGGGCGATGCCCTTCCTGTAGATGGGGAATTCGCGCAACAGAGACAGAGCCCTTTTTTGGGGCCGGGTAAAAACCAATGTTATCCCTTTTAAATTTCCCTAAATACTTATTTGTGACTGCAGCCCACTACTGACTTTAAGGGGCCCCAAAACTATTAATATTTTGTCATGCCCTTAAAAACCCAGGGTCAATTCAATTACTGGTTATAAAAAAACCAAAGGGCTGTTAATGGGTAATTAGATAAACCCAAAGGAAACAGTCCAGAACCACATTGGTACGAAAAATCGCTAGGTGGCGCTTATACTGCCTGTTTTTTTTTTTTATTGCAGCAGGGGGTTTGTTTTGGCGCAATGATTGTTGGGGAAAACGTCCCCAGGCCAGCAGCTCTGGTGTATTTAGTTAAATTTTTTGCTTTTTTCCAAAAATTAAATGCCCTTTTGAACCGCCAATGCAAGATGATGGTTTTAAACCTCAGGGGGAGGCACTGAAATGGGTATGGGATTTTGGAGGTGAGTTTAAGGCTTTTTCAGTTTGGGACCCCTTTTTGGGGAAAGAAAAACGGGGTGGGATACACATTTGTCCATACAGGATAACCATGGGATTCACCGAGCGCTATATCATCCCAATGACAGAAGTTGTAAATGTCAGGTAGGGGCTGTGGTCATTACAGCTACTAAACACTATGGTATTTAAAAAACTTTAAAAAATTATAAACAGATTTATATAAAATTTACTGTTTCAAAGTTGATGATGGTATAAAACATCCCATGTGGAGGTCTTTAGCCGTTAGCTTCCCGGACTCAAGTTCTGGTTTAGCAGCAGAATGGGGGTTCGAACCCGCCGTAATTTTTGGCCCTTGAGCAAGAAATTAACCATAATTGCTTTTCCACCCGGGGGGAAATGGCACCTGGGGAGGGCAGATTTGGGTTGATTCCCCCTTAATCCCTGTAATGGCAGCATTGAGTTGTATACCCCCCCAGGACCCGGGGATGGTTTCAGGAATAAAGGGGCCCAGGAGGGGAAATGCCCTTTGAGCACCACCTTTGGGGATACCCCGGCTTATAAGTCCACAAAATTATTATTATTATTATTATTATTATTATTATTATTATTATTACCCCAAAGAAATATTTGTGTCTGGGGTGCAAACCTTTTTGGTACCATTAATCAAACAATTTTAATTTAAATTTTTTTGCCCTTTGGAGACTAAAAAATTTTAAAACATTTGACACAATGAAAAAATAATAATGAGAATAATATTCAAATTGAAGATGAAACTAAATTTTGGGTTTGTACATGTCTCATGATTCGGGAGGTAGGGGTCTTTTTTCCAAATTGAGTTCCCTTATGAGGTTTTTTTCCCAAATACTTTTCCCAAAAAGTATAAACTTCCCAAGACATTAGGAATACATTTTGCCCGAAAAATGCATCCATACTTTGTAAGAATCAAGAATGGTACTTTTACCGTTGTGAAGTTTTTAATGCTTTTTTTTTGGTTGTTTATGAAAATTTCCGGGAAAATGCACAGTTTTGGGAAATTATTTTACAAATTTCTAACTAAATGATAGCTTCTAATTTCCAAATTTCAAGGAAATTTTTTTATACCAAGTATGTTAAACAGGTCCCTTTTTTTTTCAGATTTTGGGAAATGTTTCGTATTCCACCTCTTTGAGTATCTTTGGGAAAGGGAAGAGCTAAAAACCACCAGAGGGCAGCAGCGGGAAGATGACAGTTCAAAGTTATGAGATTTTTGGGTATGATTTTTTACCATTTTTTTTTTTCTAATGATCACTGCAGGAAAATTGGGCCCCCTCTTTCCGCAGTTTAGTTGAACTGCCTGCTTTCCGGGGAAAAAACACCGGGGATCCTTCAATAGATTAAAATTAGTATTTGATGTCACCACCAAGGTAAATAGAAAAAAACTTTGGATTTTCCGACCCGATCCCCGGGAAAAAAACCTTTTCTTTCCCGGGTTCCCCATTTTTCGGGTTTAAATTTTCCCCTTTTTTATTTTTTTAAAATTGGGGACCTTTTTCAGCGGTCGTGAAAAAATTTGTCACTCTTGAAAAATGTAATATTTCCCTTTTAAAAAAAAATTTTTTCTTTAAATTCAAGAGATTATTTCCAAAAAAGCCTTTGTAAACCTTTTTAAAACAATTTAGGGAACCGGAATAATGGGAAATTTAAAAAAACAAGATCATTTATTTCAGATAAAACAATGTTTCACAGAATTGATGAAAACCCAATAAAACAGATGAAAAAGGAGGGCTGTAGTGATTAACATTTCATGACATGACTACGGGAAAGAGAGGGGGGTTGGGAAAATGAAAACCCGGTTCAGGGAAAAAATTTTTCCCAAACCATTTGATTTTAAAAAAACCCGGGTGCCCCTTTAAATTGTTTTGAGTTGTATATTTTACAGATATTTTTCCATACACTTTTCTCCAACTGTTTGTGATACATTTTATCAATCGTTAAGATCAAAGGGGCTGGCAGTGGCTTTTCCAAAAAAAACTTATTAAACCAGCAGCACAGGAGGGAATATTTCCCTTAATTTTTTTAATTTTAAAAAAAACAAAACAGTAGAGAAAAGATCTTTTTAAGACGGTTTTCCCTCTGTATTATAAAGATCAATTTTTTCCCATTTACAGTACATGTATTTGTGCCCCAAGGGAGGCATGTTTTCAACAAAATAAAAAGGGGTATCCGGTTTCCTGATTTGGGTGCCCGGGCCCCAAAATACCCCGAACACACACCCTTTTAAAACAAACTTGAAAAAATTAAGGGGGGAGGACAAAAAAAAAGCCCCCTATACCCTGGGATCGGTGACACCCCTTTTGTTTTTTCATCCCCACAGTGGCCCCATCATCACAGTTGCATTTGACAAATATTAATACAACATTTATAAACCGTTTAATATGCAGTGCACTAAAAGGGAAAAAACTAGAAAGGAAACCCCCAATTTGGGCCCCAAAACCCCCATATGGGGGCGCCATCACATATGAAAGGGTTCTTGGGGGATTTTGTATTGTAAGCATTGAGCCCCATTTTATAGGGATTTGCCATCAGTGAGAAAAAAATTTTAAACATGGTTAAAAAATTCTCCCACAATTAAACATTTTACCTGGAGGTATTTAAAAGGAAATATCTTGGGAAAGTTTTGTTGATTTTATCATGTTTAAATTTAAATTTCAGTATTTAACTAATTCGGAAAAACAAACATTAATTTCCGGGGTTTTTTTTTTGCACTGGCAGCCGCCTTCCCTAGTTTGGCAAAACCCTAATTTGGCTGTGACGAGGGGGAAAAAGGGTATCGGGGTTTAAAATTTCGCGCCTTTCTGGCTCCATTCTAGTATTAACGTTACCAAGGGGAAAAATTTTTTGAAAAAATTTTTAACAAAAAGGCCATCAGATTCCCCTTTTTTTAGGTAGAAAAATTTTATTTTAATGATAAGCAGCAAGGTTTAAAAAAAACATAGGAAAAAAATTATGAGGGTTTGGGAAAATAATGGGTGAGAGGTTGAATTAAAAAGTGAGAATTTCTTTTGGGTTTTAAAAAGACTTTATTTTAAACATTAAACAAATCAGCCAATCATTCTGTTTAATATGTTTGTAAGTAAAGAGGATGTAAAAGGAAACCTGTTAAGCCCGGAGCTTGAGTTTTTGATTCCCCCGTTATATCATATCAAGGGTATAGAAGGCACCAGGGGGCATTTTTCCCAAAGGATTTCATTGGGTATGTTAACGCCCCCGTTGAAGATCTGATCACGCCGGGGTTTTTGGGGCTTTGCTACCAAACCCAAAGGGCAAAGTTCAGCATCGGGAAAAAAATGGTGGCTGCACGGGCCCGGGTCTGGGGGAAAATTCCCCCGCGCCCTAGCCCAAAAATGGTGACGGGCCCGGCCCCAGGCCAGCAGCTGAAGACATTTTACCACCAGAGGGCCATGTTGTTTCACTTTCGCCACCTTGTGGGGGTCCCCCATAACAAAAAAGGAAAAGGGAAGAAACAATTTTCCACAAGGAATTTCTAAAGGACTGGGTTCCACAAAAGGGAATTTTGTACAAAAACCCCCGGAATTTTATTAAGCAGGAACAAAGGAAAAAACAATAGAGGTCTCCAAAGGGTGCAAAAAAGGGAAAGTTGGGGACAAGGCAAATAACGTATATAAAAAAACACAAAAGATACACCAAAAAAAAAACGCATTCAAAATTTTTACAGGGGAATGGGAAAAAGTTTCCCGAAAATTTGCTTAGATAATTTTTTTTCCCAGTTTTTATGAAAATAGTCCCCGGGATTAACTGTAAAAAAATCCCTAAACCCCTTTCCATTAAGGGGTTTTTATATAAACTTTCCATTGATTTCAGATTCAACCCCCTTTGGGGAGTGGTTGAGTTAGTACGGCAAGGGTTATCCAAGAAGAAAAACCAAAAAAGGGGGGAGGTTTCCTTTTATATTTTGAAAACACAATTTTTTTTGAATGAAGAGCCGAAGCCAACAAAAAATTCCTTATTGACCAGATTGATGAGGGTTGAATGCGATTTCAATGTGAAATAAAAAAATACCAGGCTATTTCCTTTTAAAAAGTTTTGACTAATTTTTGAAAGGGAATCACCAAATATGAGCTTTTTTTGGTATTTCCAAATAAAGATTTTCACGGTTTTGTTGGCTTTGGATTATGATTTTTTTAGGGCATGATTTTGTTTGTCGCTTTTTCTTGTGTTTGTCGGTGTTTTGCCTGATTTGATTTCCGGGAGGGGTGGAAAACTGGGGTGTCCTAGCCACCCTTAAAAATCCCTGGGGCGCCGTTGTTTCCGGTGAGAGGAGGGAAATCATTTCCCGCATTTTTCCCCCTCTTTTTTGCTATGCCGGAAAATAGCCCGTGCCGTTTCATTACCTGGGAAACCCGCGCCCGCTGCCTGTGTGTTTTCAAGGGGACCATCTGGGCCCTGTTTCATTCAAGAATGCAACACGCCCCACTGCTGTATCTCCAAATCAAACAAGCCCTTTTCGTTTTGGGGCCCTGTAAAATAATAATAAAATTGGGGGACTTATATAGCAAGATCCAAAAACCAAGGGCCCAAGGGGATTATATCATTACCCTGCCCAAAGGCCATAAACCCCTTCCCAAACCATCTCAGCCTGGGGGGGAGTATACAGCCCAACTGCCAACAATTTTACAGAGGGGTTTAATTTAAACCCAAATCTGCCCCCAAGGTACCCATTTAACCCTGGGGGGGAGAAGCAATTATGGTTAAGTGTCTTGCTCAAGGGCAAAATTCACGGCCGGGGTTCTCAGAAAAGTTTTAAATTACCCGATCATGATCTGATGAATTTCCCCACTCAATCCAATTATCAAACAAACAAAAATTCCTCCTGTGCGGGTGGTTTTTTGTTGTTTTTAAGAGCCCCTCCCCGCTCCCCTTTTTCCCCCTTTTAAAGATTCAAAAGTTGGGGAAAAAATGTATGGAAAAAGTCGGGAAAATACTAAAAAGGGTTTTTTTGGGGTATAACCCCTTTTAATTTAAAGATAATTGGGCTGTACATTACATTTTCCCCAAGGGGTCACAGATTTCGTCTAAAAAAATGTTAAACTGAATTTTTGGGGCAAGGGGAAATTGGGAAACCCGGGAATGACTGTTTCGGGCCCGGGGATAAAATACCCCATACCCGGCCCGCCCTAACTTTTAATCAGAAATTTGGTTCCCAAAATGTATACATGTATCAAAAATTTCGTTGGCAAAAAAAAACAAAAAAAAAAAAAAAAAGATTACCAAAAATGGGAAAACCAAAATCGCTGCACTGATTTTGAAGCCACCTTATGACCCAGAAACCGGGGCTTTTTTTTTTTGGCCCAAACACTTGACACCCCAAAAAAGAATCCATCAACCCAAAGTACCCCCTCTATCACAATTTTGGGGAATTTTTCCGCCAGTGAAGATTTTTTTTTATCCACATTCCAGCCAAAGTGGAACACAATGTATACAATACCGTAGCTCTTATAGGAATGTTGGGTTTTATGAGTTTGAAATTTTTTCTTTTAACCATATTGTTGTCCAGGGGGCAGGAGAGTTTTTGGGCATTGTTTTTGGCAAACCTTTTTAACCCCTTTGGGGGACGGTATTATTTTCCAAGAGGAAGGTGGTTTTGGGCCAAAACCCAAAGAACCCCCTGTGGGGTTGGGGGCCCAAACCCGCCGAACATTTCACAACCCACAGCCAAGCGATAGACCCCAAAATAAGCGGAAGTTTTAAAACCGGGCATACCCTATTTTATCGACGTGGGAAATCCCCCATGGAAGAAAGGGGGTGTTCAGAAAGCTCAAGAAATTTTATTCAGAATGCCCCGAAAACCCAACTATTTATAATCACCCATTTCAAGAACAATATTTCCCCCAAAATATCAGCCTTCGAAGATTTCTATTCCCTGAATTTTCAGCAAATACAGTTTAAAACAATTTAATTCACCGGGCCAAAAAGCCATCAACCGAAAGGAGTTAAGAGATTTCGCCGGATTTCTCGGCGTGTTTGATTTTTTAAATTTTTATGTACTGTTGCTCTTTTAGCCCCTGGTCACTTGTGGTCCCTGGGAAATTTAAAAGGGGTTTTATGCAATAGGCAAAATGCCTTTGTCAATGAAGGGGATAATTTTTGCTTTTTTTTGTAAGGTTTTGGAGAATCAATTGAGGTAGATTGATAGGGGGTTGAAACCCATCTTTGTGTCAAAAACGACATGTATATATTATCAATTGAGAAAATGGTGATTTTTGTTGATGTTTTTTATCACCCTGGAAAAAAGGGAAAGTTTTGGGTTTTATGGACTGCCAAATTTTTTGGGGGTTTAGTGCATCGGATTTGTGTTCTGATGGCCGGCCGCCAGAATGTGGGTTTCAACCCAAATCTAAAATGGTGCTTGTGTCCTTGGAAAACACTTTTTCCAAATTTTTTTCCACCCAGGGGGAAAAGGACCCGTGAGGGCAGAGTTGGTCGCCGGTTTTTATTAACCCCATACCCGTAATGGGAGAATTTAGCCACCCCAGGGGGTTTAGAGATGGTTTCAAGAATGAATTTTAGCCTGAGACCAGGGGGAAAAAAATGCCCATAAAAAGTTTGGGGATACGCCTTTTATAAATCCACATTATTTTATTAATAATTTTTATACACATCTTCAAAATGATTGTTTGTTTTTTTTTTATTCATCATTACACTCCCATCCCCCCAGGGGAAGGTTAATTTTAAAAAAATTTTGAACAAGATACCAACAATAGAATATGATAAATTTGTTGGCAACCCAGTCACTGAGCCCCCAGCCCCCCTTTTAACTTTTTTAAAAATTTTTGACAATTTGTCCAACCCCTTTTTTATTTTTTTAGGATTTCCCAAAAGGGTATTGCTTTTATGAAAACTTTTCAAGAAAGATGCCAAGAATGCCAGAGTCTTTTCTGGCATGGGGAAGGGGCTTTCCAGGTTTGTTGCCATTGTTCCATCATTAAAAATGTTTTTTGTCCTCACAAAGCCAATCCTGTGATTTTTTCCGGGGGGAACCGGATAGGTTTTCCCGTGGTTGGGTCTTACTACTCAGTATTGAAACAAGACGCTTGTGTCTTGGGGGTTGACTGATGTTTATTTTTCACAAACAATTAGGGGGCAACAAAGTCATGGTACAGCCGTTTTTCGAGAAGCCCCCGCCCGGGTTTTTGTTTTCCCCGCCTACTGGCCTTTTATAATGAGCCTTTTGCCTGGGCCCAGGGGCCCCCCAGAAGCCCAAAAATTTTGTTGATTGGCAGGTACTGTATTGTTACAGGATTAGGGGCCCACAAAAGACAAAATTTTGAGGCCAGGGAGCCTAGGCCTGGCCGGGCTTCTCAAAGGTTTTGGGGTTTCCATACCCTTTTCCCCCCTCCCTTTTGGGTATGTTGTTTTTGGGCATTCTGTCTTTTTCCCAAAGCAAAATGTGGGAATAATGACATTTGTAATGCCCCCTTTAAGTTTGCTCATAATTCATACATTGCATACATAAGGAGGTTGTGGCCGGGGCGTCTAGCTTTCCGGGCTCAAGTTCTGATGTTAGGGAGGAATGGGGTTTTTAATCCTGCCGGGAAATTGTGTCCCTTAAAGGGAAATTAACCATAATTGTTTTTTCCACCCAGGGGTTAAAAGGGTACCGTGAGGGCAGAGTTGGGATTAGGGCCCATTGGCCCGTAATGGCAGCAATTGAGCTGTATAATTTTTTTGGGGGCTGAGATGGTTTCAGGAAGATTTATGAGCCTTTTGAGCAGGGGGAATTTAAAATAAAGCCCTTTAGCACCACTTCCCGGGGGGATACGGGCTATATAAATCCACACAAATTTTTATTATTATCATTTTGGGGGTTAATTGCAATAAAACGCAACACGATTCAAACTGGGCGGATTGGTTGTATCAAAAAAGCCTTTTAACCCGGGTACAAAAAATCGGGGTTTAGCCAAGACGCTGTGTCCGTTTTCCCCAAAATGTTCTATTTCAAAAAAATTGGTCTTTGCTTCTTTTAAAAATTAAAACGATTTTGTACCAAATTGGCACACTACACGTTGGGGTTTTGGGAAGGGCATTTTTTTAGGGAGAAACCAACCCCCCTCAATGATGTTAATTAAGATAGTAAGGGGTTCCAAACATAGGGAAAAATTGGGGATTTGGGAAAAGGGGGTTGAGACCAGTGTTTTGCAGCGAAGCAGGCCGTGGAAAGGGCCCGTTTTTAAAAAACGGGAAATTTTCGCCCCCTTGATTTTTAAAACAAGCTGCTAAAAATTTTAGAAAATCTATTTTTTTCAAAAGGGGAATTTAAGGGCAATTTGTGATTTTATTTTAAAACAATTTTGTTAACCCTTTTAAGTTTTTTCGTGACAATTTTTAAAAAATAAAAGACGTAAAGATAAATTAATTTCCCCCAGTTTTTACCCCAGCTCGACGGGGATCGGTACGCACAGCTTTCCCCTTTACTTTTCCCCACCTTTTTTGTCTTAAAAACGTGGGTTTGGATAAAATCAAATTTTATTTAATGTGCACAACCGGAAAAGGGAAAACCAGTCCCAATTTTATAGACTTGATTTAGTCTATTCAGAGAACGCCAGTTACACTGCGGGCCAAAAGGGGAAAAAATAACAAACTTTTCACAAAGGTAAAAGCAAAATTTAAAATTCTTACAAAATGTACAATCAAAATACTTTGGGGACAATGGAGGGTCACCCAAAATTTTTTGGGTTTTTTCAACGTCCATACTATTTTGTTTAACAAGCCATTTCATGCTGATGGGGTTTTATGAACTTGATCGAATTGGCATCAAAATTTTGCCCATTCTGCCGAAATCAACTGATCAGAAAAAATTTCCTTTTTAAAAAACAACACCTTCTAAAATTTTAAAATAAACCACCGACAAATCTGGAAAACATAAGCATTAAAACCCCCCCAGGGCAAAGCATGTCAATGTGCATCCACATCGTCGTCACCTGGGGGTAATTTCTTTTAGGTCGGACTGTTTATGTTTTGTGTGACGACCACGACGCCGGCACGGGCGCTGGCCGGGTGGGTTTAAAAAAACAAAAGGGTTATACGACGATACATTATCGTGCAAAAAATAAACCTTTATCTAGTCACAAAAACCCAAAAACAAAATGTAATTTTAAAAAAAATGGCAAATTGAAGAAATTAAAAAAATAAAAAGGGTTTATTTTTATGCACGACATTTTTTAAATTTTTTTTAAAATAATTTAAAAATTTTAGGATTTGTCAAAGAAAACATTTGTGGGGGATATTTCATTTATAAAAACTAATTGACAAACTGTGGTTTAATACTATTAATTAAATTAAAGAATTTTATATTAAAATAAAAACACAAAAAATAATTTTATTTTTTAAAAATTTAAATTTTTTTTTTTTATATAATAAAAATTTTTGGTTTAAATACTTAGTTTTGGGGGACAAGATTTCCCAAAAATATTGTGTTAATAAACTTTTTTAAAAAAATTTTAAATTTTAATGGTTTACTTTTGCAAAATTTGAATATTCTGTATTTCTCAAAATTATTATTTTTGTTTAAAAAAGGGAAAAATCTAACCAAAATTTGAAATTTTTTCCTGAAAACAGGTATCAGAAATGCATTAGAGACCACCGGGGAGCATCTAAAATAGTTTGAGCCCAGGGTCCCAAGGAGGGCCCCGGGCCCCGGGCAGGAGGGACCTTTTAACCCGCCGTTGTGTGTTTGGGTGTTGTGTGGTTTTTTCACAAATTTTACCCAAAAGTTGCACTCCCCCCTTTTTTTTTTTCACCCAATTTTCCCCCAAACCCCCCAAAACACCGGTTAGAATTTTGGAAAAGTGTTGAGCAACAAAAAATATTTTTTGCTGTTGCGCAAACCGAGCCAAAAAGCCTTTTTTTTGGAAAGTTTTTTTTTTTTTTTAAATTTTTAGCGCTTTTCCCACCCAAGGGGTATTGTAATAGACATGTTTCATTCCCCCAACGCCCTTTTTCAGTGTTTCCCTAAATGCGATTGCAATGAAACTTAAAGGGGCCAAAGGCAATAGTGCAATAGTGGGATAGCAATGACGCCCTAATACATCAATAGGGGTCAAGTTACACTAAAACAAAGAAAAATAAAAAATTTAAAAAATTTAAAAACCCGAAAAAATAAGGGTATCAATTTATCTATGTTAATTTTATTTTTGCACAGAAAAGACCCCCTTTTGACCTTTTGCTTCCGTCCAAACCGAAGTTCAAGTTTTAAAAAGCTCAAGCCAAAAAAAAAATAAAAGCTATTTCTGTGTATGTAATCACGTAGGGGGTACTTTTGATAGTAGGTTTGATACTTTTTAAAATGCAAGAGCCTCTAAAAGTAGGGGTTTAAAAAAACGTTATTTTTTCCCGTAACTCCCCCGGGACATTACCACAAATGATATGTCTTATTGTATTATGAATCAACTTAAATATCAAAAAAAATTACCCATTATGATTTATCAGGTGTCAAGTTACACTAAAAAAAGATTAAATTGAAAAAAATATTTTAAAAAATTTTTAACTTTGGGAAACCCCAATAGCTATAATTATGATCTTTTTAGCTATATTTTTTTACCCACTTTACAAGTGCAAATATGACCTTATTGTGAGCCTTGGGCCCCCTAGAAAAAAAAAAGTTCAAATAAAACTTTTTAGAGTTTCACAGATGCCGTTGGGGCAGAGAGAAAAAAAAACACCCGGGGTTTTTGGGTTTGCCGGGGAAAAAGGGCCCCTTTGGTTTAAGATGAAATTTTAATTTTTCCCATTGGGAACAGATAACAACACCGTTTTGGGGGTGTTAAAGGGGCATCCCCAGAAAAAACACTTTATTTTATTAGTTTCCCAAAAAAAATTTTTGGGAAAAAATGAAATCGACGCACGGTGTGGGAAAAGTTTGTATGTTTTGGACACTGTAACCGGGAAACTTTCCCCACCTTTTCGCCACATATTTTTTTGCAAAAGGGAAATTTTCCCCCATGGGGGGGGGATTGCCCCCCAAATACTTCCAAAAAATTTTTTTAAAATTGTAATTAGAAATCAATGATTAAATAGAAAAGGGGGGTCTCAAAACAAATTTTATTACAAACGCCTTTAATTTCAAAAAGGGATGTCAGCCCCCCTTTTAAATTTTTTATTTAAAAAAACTAACTCAGTTAACTTTTTATTTTTAAAAATGTACATCATCAGAAGTAAGTCCTGTTTTTATGGGAAAAGCCTTTTGGGTTTAAAATGACATATGGGAAGATGAAATTTAATTAAAAATACCAAACCCAAAAATTTTACTTTACCCGGAAGTTATTTCTTTTTTGAGAAGATTACCCTTTTTCCAGCCCAAGTTGAGTGATTGCATGCAGTCCCACCCTTTTACCAAGACCCTGGGGGAGGAAAGGCAGCCCAAACATACACGCAATCCTTTTACAACATTGAGCTGGGGCGCCTGGGGGCGGACCAAAGACCACACCTAGGGGCCAAGTCCAACTATTGAAACCCAAAGGATCGTAATAGGGCCCAAACCCAAAAACAAAGCTTTCCCCCCGCCGGGCCGGACTCCGTTAGGGGTGAGCTGAAAAGATTCAGTCAAGGGTTTGAATGCCCGCTTTTTTAAGGCCTGACAAAGACTTCCAATGCATGCCTTCCTTTTTGTCCCAAAGTCTTTCATAAGTCTCACACAAACCCCCCCCTTTTCTCAAAAAAAAGACCCTTTTTTAAAAAATTTCAAAATCAAAACCATTTTGGAAAAGGTTTTTCTGATTATTAAAACCCGGGGCTTCAAAAATTATTTCCAGAGTCCCAAAAAAACAAACCTTTGGGAATGGGATTTCAAAGGAAATGGTGAGTTTTAAAGGGGGGGTTTTAATGGGGAAACCAAAGACCATTTAATTTAAAAATTTTTTTTCCCCAATTCAAATTACACCGTTTTTTTTAAAGGGGGTTTTGATGGGCAATTTTTTTAATTAAATCTTGGGTGGGTTAAACCAAAAAGGGGTTTAAGGAAAAATGGCTTTTTTCCCGTTTTCGCCTTGTTTTTAAAAAAAAAACCCACTTTCTTTACCTTTTTTTTGGCAAACCCAATTTAAAAAGAATTTTAAAACCGGAAAACGAAAAAAGGTTTAAAAATTTTCCAAAGGGGTTTGGGGGGAAACCCGGGTTTTCGTCCAGTTGGAAGAGGTCTAATTTTTTATTTTGTAAAAGACCCGGCCCCCAACCCGGGGCCGGGGGGAGCCCGGCAAACGGCCAAAAACCGACGGAAAAACCCCTGATTTGGCTTAGCTGCTTGGGTTTTTGGGTTCAAGGGCCCTTTCCTGGCCCCTTTGGTCTTTTTTGCCTAGCAAAGACACCTTTACCCAAAAAAAAATTTTGTTTGCCCCGAAGGGGCCCCCCCAATTTTTGGGAACCCCAGCCCACTTGGGGAAAAAGTATGTTTCAAAATAAAGCTTAAATGCCGTCCCAAGCCCCCGGGGAAAAAAAAATGGGAAGGGTTGGCACCCCCGGAAGGGGCAATTCCCGCCAAAAAAAAAAACCTAAATTGGGCCCAAAAACCCAAATATTGGGATCATGGGGTTTTTTTTTGTGGCTTAATTTTTCAAAAGGGGGGAGAAAACCCAAAAGGGGGGGGAACCCCCCAAAAACAACCCTTTTACCCCCAAAAAGAGGGGTTCCTTAAATTAAACAAAATAATTACTTAAAAAAGGGAAAACCAACAAAAAAAATTTTTAAAAAAATTTCAAAAAATTTTCCTTTTTTAGGTTAAATTTGGGAAAAAATGCCATTGAAAAACCCCAAAGGGCCCGAGCGATTTAAAGGGGGGATGACAACCAGTCCAGAATCAGTTCCCCACCCGTTACAGTCTCAGTTATAATACAATAATAATAATGTGGACTTATATAGCACACGATCCACCAAACTGGTGCTCAAGCATATTATTACCCTGCTCATCAGGTGCATAACCATTCCTGAAACCATCTCAGCTCCCTGGGGAGTATACAGCTCAATTGCTGCCATTTTAGCGATATGGGCTAGTCAAACACAACAACCAGCTCTGCCCTCACAAGTACCCATTTACCCCTGGGTGGAGAGAAGCAATTATGGTAAAGTGTCTTGCTCAAGGACACAAGCACCCCGGTCGCGGTGGGGATTCGAACCCACATTCTGACGACTCAGCCATCAGAACACAAACCGATGCACTGAACCGCTCGCCCATGGCACTCCAACTAATTAATGACCGAGCATAGAGTTGTTTGTGTGTACATTAGACTGGTGCTTTTCAAGCTGATTTAGAGTGGTCAGGGGCAAAGACAAATATGGATGCATTGTGATATGAACAATGATGTAGCCTTTATTGCAAGTCCAATTCAGGTATTTCCAGACTTGTGGTGAAATTTAGAGAACATGTTTTAAAGATGTCCCAAATGACCATGTCTACTGTGTGTGGATCATCATCAGCAAACTTGATAGTCCAGAGATTAAAGGCCTGTGAAATAGTATTTGTTTGGGTTGAAAATATTATGCACAACTCAGTATCCATAATGGCATTACTTTCAACCTTTTAAATGCCAATTCATGAGTGTTTGAGAATTATATTGTATTGGCATGTATGGGTATTGGCATATATATAATGCAAATTTTCAGTTTATGAACTCAACCACAACATTGCAACGTATTGTTGATTTGTGAATTCCTTGTCAGTTCCAAATTTGTTGTCATGTCTTGTTAAATGAGTGTTCAGTAAACTTTTGAGGTGACCACTGTTTTCTGGCAAGGCTTGGCTTTCAGCACTGCTGTGATACTCGAGTTTGTGTTGTACCAAAACAGTGCCCTCATGTGTCAAGGATAAACATTTTACAAATTAAACACCCTGTAAAGCCTTTAAACTGACCAGAATCATGAATTTTTGGCTTAAATACGGGTTGTGATTTCTACAGATTTTCTGATTTCGGATTTTTACTGAATCTCCTTTGCCTCAAAATGTTCTTGAAAGAAGAGAAGTAGCCACCAAGGAAAAAAAAAGTAGCCTGTATTGTGTCCAAACCTCATTTACTTTCTTATGGGATAGAGAATCTGTAAATCCTCCAAAATCCAGGAGGTTCAGGAGGCTTTGGTCTCTGGGAGACCCAGGCTACACAAATTTTAAGGATTTTACTTTTGTCAAATCACACCACTGGTTATTATGATGTTTAAAATATCTGAAAAATATCAAAATGATTAATTCATTTATTTTTGTATTTACAATCTTGACAGAGACTTTATGGAAATAACTGCAACAATTAATTTATTTATATTTTGTATTTACAATCTTGAAGAGCCTTTAGGGAAAAATAACTGCAACAATTAATTAATTTATATTTTGTATTTACAATCTTGACAGACTTTATGGAAATAATTTGCAAATAATTTTATTTATTTTTTGTATTTACAATCTTGACAGAGCTTTGGAAATAACTGAAACAATAATTAATTTATTTATATTTTGTATTTACAATTTTGAAGAGCCTTTTAAATAATCAACAATTAATTTATTTATATTTTGTATTTAAATCTTGACAGAGCTTTATGGAAATAATCAACAATTAATTAATTTATTTATATTTTGTGTTTACAATCTTACAGACTTGAAATAACTGCAAAATTAATTTATTTATATTTGAAAATTGACAACTTTATGCAATAACTGAAAATTTATTTATATTTTGTATTTACAATCTTGACAGAGTTTATGAAATGGCCCAGAATCAGATTCAGAGGCCAGGAGTACTTTGATGAAGTTTGAAAATTGATCCTGATAATTTCACAGTGAGTAATTATAGCAGGCCTGTCATTTCTCAGGTTTTTTCCGATTTCAGGATTTTGTACAACTCCTTGCCTCAAAATTTTCTTGAAGAAGAGAAGTAGCAAGAAAGAAAGAAGTAGCTGTATTGGTCCAAACCTCTAGTTTCTTTTTTGTTGGAATGTGGAGAGTCTGTAAGTCTTCCAAATCCCCCTTTTGACCTCTAGACCAAGGGAGACCAGGCATGCTCCCTATTTTTCAGTTTTTTAACTTTGTCAATCGTCCTAATTTGCCATAGTCAATCCGACTTTTTTCAATTTTAAGTTTTCCCCATTAGTACATTCAGGAAGAGACCATATTGATTTAACCCACATGCATGGTCTTTATAGTTTGGAGATAGAGCATGATTCAAATGGCAATGCTCTAACTGGCTTTTTTTGTATTTTATAAAGTGACCACATTGGTCACTATGCCAACTTAATTCGGATTGGTCAACTATGGGAAATTGGGGACGAAAATCACACCTTATATATTTCTCTCACACAGCTACATGTATCTATCTTGGTTTCTTCTAAGCCACACCCTTTAGGATAGCGCCAAAGTCTTGGTCACCCAAGTTTTGAAAAGCCCGGCCAGGCCCAGGTTTTTCCCGCCTACGGGCCTACATATAATGAGTTCTGCTTGCCTGGCCAGCCCCCCAGAAGCCCAGGTTATGTTGATTGGCAGGTACTGTATTGTTACAGGATTGGGACTCACAAAGACAATTGGGAGGCCAGGTAGCCTAGGCCTGGCCGGGCTTCTAAAAGCTTGGCTGTACCATGACTTTCCCCCTCCTCCCTAAGACAGTAGCCCCACACAACACATGGGTGTTTATAGTTTTGATGAAATTTTATCTCTGATAAACAATTGATTTAATTTTGCCCACATATGGGTGTTATTCATCAATGCACAATTTATAAAAAGGCATTGTCACATTCAGTTGTATTTTAATACATGTACATGCATTTTTTTAATCCAACTTTTACAATCTCATGTTGTGTTTTATAAAAGTGACATGATAGTTTTTTTGGATTTTTTTCAATACAAATTACCTAATACTGAACTTATGAAAATGAAATTGATTTATTTATGGTAAAAAGCTTAATAATGGTGTTAACTCATCAGACAACAGGTAATAAATGCCCGCTTTTATCCGAGGTTAAGACTGATGACATGGAACTTAGATAGTTCATTCAAGAATAGTCTTTTTGACAATCCATGTCCAGGTCCAATACATCTCTTAAACAACAGTATTTTAAAAAAGGTCATTGCCTATTGCATGCTTTTCCCCTTTTCCCTTTTACTCAAAACGAATGAAAAAAAAAGTTTAAAGGGAAACATTAAACAAACGGATAGCTGATTATGAGCAGTGATGAGCTATAAAGGATACAAAGAAGGCAAAGATTGGGAGAGAAAGTTTGATTTTCCCGGGCACAATTGCAACTGGCTACATCTCTAGTCACTTTCAAGAAACATTTGAAGACTCACTTATTTGGTGTTGAGTTTTGTAAATGATTGGGGGTGGTGGTAATGTCTTTTAATAATTGTTTTGTTTTAATTTTAATGATATAAGCTTACTTTTTTAACGGTTGTGTAATCTATAATTATTTATATATATATATATATATATATATATATATATATATATATATTATGTATGTTTTTATTTTAATTAATTGGCCTTTATATTTATTATGACTACATGTAATTGTACATTTATAATGATTTTTTTAATGTTTTTATTTACCCCCTTAAACCATTTATTTTCTATATTTTATTTATTAGTGTAAGTCCTTGAACTAATTTGACGAGATGGCATATAAGATTTTATTATTATTATTATTTTTAAGACAGGAACAATAAACATGAATATGTTTAACCTTAACCTTGAGGCCATTAACAACCAGTCTGTCTGCTCTGACATGGGGAAGTTAATGAGGCCCTGCTTGGAGACTCTAGTCCATGTGCCCAACAAGTACCTGGATGAGGGACTTCCTTTTAATCTTTGTTTTCTATGAGCTGGAGTCATCTCGAGCACACATAGAAGCAGACATTGTTGAAATGGTCACAAATAAAAGGGGATGGATTCAACAAAGATTGTCTTAAGATGTTATAAAAAAGGGAAACAAATTTATTGAGATACATGAGGGAGATGGGGAAGATGCAGGAATTGGATGGCTTTAAACACCATTTCATACATGATTTTAATCAAATCTCCCACAATTTATAAGGACAGTCCAAGCCAATGCCAATAAGCACAATATCCATATACGTAAAAACCCAAATCACAGAATTGCAAACTGATTTATCATTTTGTGCAGTAAAACCAACAAACCTGCAAAAGTAAAATCAAGATTATCAAATCAATGGAGAACCTTCATTCTATAGCAATAGTTGCTGATACGGTTGAATTCAATATTAAATGAGCTTACAATCTGACATTTACCAGTTGGCAGCCACATGATCAGTATGCTAATAAGTTTTTAAAAAATGTTACTGAGTGTGTCAGACTGCTGTGTTAAATCAAACGGACACAGCAATTGGTACTATGTGGGTCAAGCGCTTGCTTAAGCAGGTAGTGTGACCAAGATTTAGAGGCTAAGGAATGCGTGCCATTTAGGGACATACAAAGTCATGGACACCAAGTTTATAGCCCGGCCAGGCCCAGGCTTTTCCTGCCTACTGGCCTATATAATGAGCTCTGGTTGCCTGGGCCAGCCTTCCAGAAGCCCAGGTTATGTTGATTCAGTACCGTATTGTACAGGATTAGGACCAAAACAATAATAATAATAATAATTAATTTTGGACTTATACGCATTTATCCACCAACTGAGGGTGCTACATAAGGCCATAAATCATTCCTGAAACCATCTCAGCTCCCTGGGAGATAACTAACTGCCATTACAGCGCATAAAAAATAATCAACCAACTCTGCCTACAGGACCATTTAACCCTGGGTGGAGAGAAGAATTATGAAATGTCTTGCTCAGACAAGTGTCACGGGATTCGAACCCACATTCTGCTGCAACACAGAATCCTGAGTCCGTAGCTAGACACTGCCACCTCCCACTCACAAAAGACAGATTGGAGGCCCGGTAGCCTGCTGGCCAGGCTTCTCATAGGCTTCTTGCCGACTTTGCCTCCTTACAAACTATGACATTTATTGGAAGTAAACTGTTTTGACCCAGTGCATACATTGATATGCAGTATCTTTCGCAATGTTGACATGGAGGACCCCCCAAGGTGTCATCTTGGGGAAGGGTTAGATGTAATGTGTTGTATAAAACCCTTCCAAGGAAAACATTTTCACGTTGACAATTTACATTCGGCAACCATGGGATTTTCAAGACATAACATTGAGCAACCCAAAAATGTTCCCGTTCAATTGGGGAAAAATGATCAGGGGGTGGGGAAATAGTCATCCATAAGTTTAAATATGTCCGGAAATGCTTTACAAATTTTGGGGATAAGGGGTTTGGGGGGGGGAAGGTCCATTTCCTCATTCCACCCTCCCCCATAGTCATGCCACTGGGAAATATTTTGTGTATGCCCCATTGGCTCATAAAATATTCTCTTTAAATGAACAATTTTAAAAAAATTAAAATTACAAAATAGTACATCTCTTTGAAGAAAGGGGTGTACACACTGAAATATCCACATATTGCCCAACACATAGCCTCATAGAATACATGTGACTGGCTCTGGCAAAACCCTAAACTTGGACCCAATTTTCAAAGGGCCCCTTTTTTGTGTTAAAAAGCCAACAAATTCCAGGATTGTTCTTTTCCCATCAAAACTAGAAAAAATTTATTGGTGACATGAAAATTCCCCAACGGTCCCGGGCCCCCTTTTTACCTTTTTATGGCTGTTGAAATTGGGGGAAAATTTTGGTTTTAGGGGGTCATATTCCAAATTCAAAAAATTATTTCAATTAAAAATTTCATTTATTTATTTTTCCCGATAATTATAAATGTACAAGGGGTATGAAAAACAACAAAAAAACAAAAATCAAATAATAAGCAAACGCCGTCAAGTCGGCTTTAAAAAACAAAAAAATTTCATGTATCCCAATAGTAATGGGGAAAGTATTCCCAAAAAAATTTTAAGGCTACATAAAAACAAACGTAATTAAAAACCAACTATAAACGATTTTTAAAATTAAATAAACGCAGAGGGTATTGTTTTATATTTTTTAAAAGAATTTTATTATAAAAAAAAATGAATACAAAAAATCAAAAAAAAAACTAAATAGAAGAGTTTTTTGTTTTCTGAGATAAAAAATTTGATACATGTTGTGGGTTTTTGGTTTTGATTGGAGATAGATGTTCGTTATTTCTGGTAAACCGAATGATCTCTTTTTAAAAAATGATCTTGAGAAGAGGGGTTTGGGTTTTTTTAAGTTTACTAGTCTGCTCTAGTCATGACAGGGACTGAAGAGTGGAGAGTGCAGTAGCTTTCCCGGGTCCGAAAGAACTTAAGAACATGCATTGTTTTTGCAAAAAGTTAATAATTCCGGATTTCAGTTTTGACAAGGAAAATCTAAAAATTTACCTTGT
>CM055831.1:21821850-22241922 GCA_029582265.1 Zoroaster sp. YZ-2022
AGCAAAGAAGATAATTTAAAGCCAAGCAAGGTCTTGTTCGTAATTAACCTTTTGTTTTTCCATACTTGCCAACCAAAACAGAAGTGTAATATTTGTCACCACAATAATGAGTAATAAAACTGATATTAAAGGGAAGGCACAACATTGATAGTTGGAAAATTCATTTTTCAAGAAAAATACAAATAAGCTACAAAAGTTTCATTACAAGTTTCATTACAGGTGCTCATGTTTTTGAGAAAATAATGAAAAACTGTTGCATGTTTTTTTGTTTTGTATTTCGAAATAACAATTCCACTTTATCTCAATGATGAAAGCACTTGATATACACGTATGTACCAACTGTACAACAAGAAAAATTTTTGATAATAATTTTCTGGCAATTTGCTTATCTGGTAACCAATGTTGTACCTTCCCTAAGGGCAATGCAGGTCATTGCTGCTGAACTTGAGTAAAGCATTTTCATAATTGATAATCTCATGAATAGTTCACTAGCTGTCACTGAGCACACAGTAGACCCTTTGAATGACAGGGCAGTGTCAAGCAAATAATGAATAATTCATGTCATTTAGATCTCACCTTATGTTCTTTGTCCAACCAGGGAGATCCAGTGAAGGAACTAGTGTACCGATACATGGGAGATGCAGAAGCTAATAAACGAGTGGCACTGACTATCAACCAAGTGACACATGATGATGCTGGACTGAAGAGACTACTGGCAAGTACAAACATTGTGTCTGAATAGAATTTAAAGGGACAGTATCGTCATGATCAGAGCAGATTTTTAACAGGGCATGGAATCGGTGTCCTGGTTTAAGATGAACACAGTGACTGAAAATTACTGGCTCATTTATGCAGCAGCAACGGATGACATTATCGTGTGGGGTATTGTATTTTCAGTCATCGAGTTAATCTAAAACTAGCACTCCGATTCCATGCCCTGTTAATCGTGATGATACTGTACCTTTAAGATTGTATTCTAATGATCCTCTCTACTGAGGACCTGTTAAGGGTATGATTGTTTTATTTATTAACATATAGGACTGAGAGTGTAAGGTAACCAGGGGTGGTCTTTAACCCTAACCTTCCCAAATCCTCCAAAATCCTTTTTGCCAAAGTGAAGGATTTTGAAGGTTTGAGGTTACATGCTACATGCTCTTTGCTAAAGTGAAGGATTTTGGAGGATTGAGGTTATGTGTAAGCCAATGGGCCTAGGGAGTTAGGAAGGATTCAGGTTATGTGTAAGCAAATGGGCCTAGGGAGTTAGGAAGGATTCAGGTTATGTGTAAGCCAATGGGCCTAGGGAGTTAGGAAGGATTCAGGTTATGTGTAAGCCAATGGGCCTAGGGAGTTAGGAAGGATTCAGGTTATGTGTAAGCAAATGGGCCTAGGGAGTTAGGAAGGATTCAGGTTATGTGTAAGCCAATGGGCTTTGGGAGTTAGGGTTAAAGCTAGTATACACTTTTGGTAAAATGTCTGTAAATGCATCCATACTTAAGAATCAAGGCATAAAAACCAATCTGTTAAAGTTTCAGCATATTTTAATGTGTGAACAAGAAAATATTTCATGGGATGTTTGATACCATCATCAGCTTTTACACCAAGTACGTTTTTTTTGTAAATCAGTGATCATTAATTTTATTTGAAATCACCAGTTAGTGTTTAATGGCATTAACACCTGCATGTAGAACTACAAAAATACCTGCTTGTTGGTTGGCTGGTGGGTAACAAATTAAAGTATACTTGAGTTCTTTCGGGTGACACCATGTAATGATCTCTTCTTGGAAGAAGTGATGTCTCTGAGAAGAGCCGGCTCTGTCTCAGAGCCATCACTTCTTCCAAGAAGAGATCATTACATGGTGTCACCCGAAAGAAGTCAATTATCTATCTCCACCATGCAAAGCCTCAAATCCTACATAAATTAAAATATACAACAGTGTTGGCGGCTAGACAAATACTGAATTTTCACGATACTTAATAAGTTAACCATGTACACATGGAGGCCACTCCGATCCACTAAATTTTCAATATGTTCTTCACCAACCTTTAGTACATACAAGCCTGCTGTCCTTTCCAAGTAATCTTACAAAATCAACTGTGTGTCACCCAAGGCCACTGTAAATGTTTGAACATATTAGTATGGCCTGCAATGTATCAGTGGGAGACCACTTTACCCTGTAACCTCAGTGGTGTGACAGTGCACAACAGCTAATGGCTTGGAGTGGCCTGAATGGGTTGTTTCAAAAATTGCACTGATTGCAGGAGGGTTAATGATATAATAATGAAGGCATTTTTAAAGTGCTGTACATTATTACCCCTGCTCATCAGGCACATAAATCATTCCTGAAACCATCTCAGCTCACTGGGAGTATACAGCTCAATTGCTGCTGTTTTGGCGCATATAGGGCTAATCAAACACAACAACCAACTCTGCCCTCACAGGTACCCATTTACCCCTGGGTGGAGAGAAGCAATTATGGTAAAGTGTCTTGCTCGAGGACACAAGCACCCTGGTCATGGTCGGGATTCGAACCCACATTCCGACGACTCAGCCATCAGAACACAAATCCGATGCGCTAAACCGCTCGGCCATGGCACTGTTAGCCTTTAGTCAAGGCCCGGAACACAATGCACACAAAAAAAGGCCACGCACACAAGAGTGGATGCTCAGAATGGCTTTTACCAGTCCATTTTGTGGTCTTTAACCTGGGCGATAACACGATAATATCGATTATCGCGATACCTTTTTTATTCGATTACGATATCGAGAACCTTTTCAAGTTAACGAGCTATCGGAATATCGCGATTTAAAAAAAATATATCGCGACTAAAAAAAATATATCGCGATTAAAAAAACACCATTGTGAGTCAAGTCAGAAATTCCATGGAAATAAAATTAGGACAGTCTTTTCAGCTGTGAAACAAAAGCGAACTACTTAATTACACACGAGTTACACACACAATAAAATTGTGATTTATTGTGACGCTTGTAGAAGGGTACATACCTGTGATTATCGGCTCTAAAGCAATCATGTATGAATGAAAAACAAATAATCGTGATACTGTCGAAAATCGCGACATATGTTTGGCGATATATCGAGGATGAAAAAAATGGATATCGCCCAAGCCTCGTGGTCTTGGGCGATGTTTTTATATTTCTCTACCGATTTGGAAGAGAAATGTTGATATCTCTTATTTAAATATAGACAAACCCAACATTTTGCTTACAGTGATTAGTTTAAATAAATTTGCATATATAAATTATTTATTTTGCTTAAGGTTTATGAATAATTCAGTAGTAGCGTCCTCGGAATGGACTGGTAAATGCGCTTGTGGCTTCGTGACTCGCAATTGTGTGTGGTTTTTTTTTTCGGGGGGCATTTTATGTTGTGTTCCGGGTTGCCTTGTGCGCTTTGACTAAAGGCTACCTTACCGTGGAAATAACCAAAAGTGATTGTTCGGATTGTGAAAATGAAATTGTATGAATTGTTTACATTGAGGACATGTTTTCATTTCAACAGGACACTGGCTGTTTGCGTGCAGCTTTGGAATTAACAGGACTTTTGTTGAGCGGTCTGGGTCAGGGCAAAGGTCAAGCTGGGATGCCGTCAAAGCACACTCCTCAGTCATTACAGGTAAGCAGTGTCCGAATGTATGTATCCTGTTTATCTTTGGCTACTGACATTAGCGGCAATGTTGAAGAATAGGCAGACTTGGCACAGCCATAGCCAAAAAGTACCCATTTTAGAAACGGCCTAATTGAAGCCCAATAAAGGCACAGCCAGGGTTTAATGGAGTGCCATGGTCGAGCGGTTTAGTGCATCGGATTTGTGTTCTGGTGGCTGAGTCGTCAGAATGTGGGTTCGAATCCTGTCCGAGACCGTGGTGAATGTCCTGAGCAAGCCACTTACCATAATTGCTTTCCACCCAGGAGTAATGGGTACCTGTGAGGCAGATTGGTTGTTGTGTTTGATTAGCCCATATGTGCCGAAACAGGCAGCAATTGAGCTGTATACTCCCCAGGGAGCTGAGATGGTTTCTGGAATGATTTATGCGCCTGATGAGCAGGGGTAATAATGTACAGCGCTCTGATACCTTGTTTAAGAGTGCTTTAAAATGCCCGACATTATTATTATTATTATTATTATTAATGGGTTATAAAACAAACATTTTGATGGTACTGGATGCTGCCATGTTGGTTAAATCGATACTAGATTACAGTTTTGTATTAACCACACATGCTACACTACATTTGTGGGAATTGTTAATACACATACAGCAAGCCATATATTTTACTTAATAGACGAATGTACATTTTGGAATCAATTCTTAGATATAGATCCATAATCTGCAGTTCAGGATCTCTCCTACATAATAATAATAATAATGTGTGGACTTATATAGCGCACGTATCCACCAACTGAGTGGTGCTCAAGGCGCATTATATTATTACCCCTGCTCATAAGGCTCATAAGGCTCATAAATCATTCCTGAAACCATCTCAGCTCCCTGGGGAGTATACAGCTCAATTGCTGCCATTACAGCGCATATAGGGCTAATCAACCAACTCTCCCCTCACAGGTACCCATTTAACCCCTGGGTGGAGAGAAGCAATTATGCTTAAGTGTCTTGCTCAAGGACACAAGTGTCACGGCCAGGATTCGAACCCACATTCTGCTGCTAACACCAGAACTTGAGTCCGGTAAGCTAGACTGCTCGGCCACGACACTCCACATATACATGTAAGATAGATCATGGATACATCTGTGTAATTTTGTTTTCCCAAGATGGCAGCGCCCATGTTATTTCAAATATGTTGTTCTTGGTGTATTTTTCAGGAAAATATCAAGCAAAAGGAAAGACTAATTAATTTGTAAAGCTGTTTCTCCTTAGGATTTCCTAAATAAGCATGGATATGGGTTTAAACTTTGAGGTGTGTTTTTGTTCCTACAGATTTGGCTGACCCGCATTGCCCTTCTAATCAAGTTGCAGCAGTACAGTATGACAGAGGTGGAGTGTGAGGCATTCAGTGATCTAGACAGACCAGATCTCTACTTTGAGTACTACCCAGACCTCTATCCTGGCCGTAAGGGTAAGATATACAGACATTGGGAATATAACCATCTGAAACACAATGTACAACATTGATGATGGAAATTATTTCAACCATTATTGCAAGCTTGGGCGACATGTCGATTTTTTTCATCCAATTTATATATCGCAGCAAAATATATACTGTGATTTTCGATAATATCGCGATTTTTTTTTTTCATTCATGCATGATTGCTTTAGAGCCGATAACCACAGGTAAGTACCTTCTACAAGCATCACAATAAATTGCAAATTCGTTTGCGTACTGTTGTATGTACTTCTGAAGGAGTTCACTTTTGTTTCTCACTTCCAAAAACAGTTCTAATTTTGTTTCCATGGAATTTCTGACTTGACTCACAATGGCGATTTTTTTTTTAATCGCGATTTGCCGATATCTCGATAACTTAAATAGGTTTTCGATATCGCAATCAAATAAAAAAAGTTATCGCAATATTCGATATTATCGTGTTATCACCCAAGCTTACATTATTGTTTTCAAAAAATGTATTATACATATATACATGTATAAAAAATATATCACACACTGTACATATAAAACTAATCTTTGAAAGCTTCATTGCAATAAGTGCTAACATTGTTCAGAATATAAAAATTTTTGTTATGTTTTTATAATTATAAATAAAGGATGGCATTTTTTTTGGTAAATTCTACATATCAAAATTCCAGTTTACTCTTAAATGAAAGCACTTTAGATGTAATAATTAACCAGCATGATTGGTACATGTACCAAGTTCACACTAACCCTAACGATCCCCATCCAGCCAAACTCCAACACCAGGGATTGTTGGAGTTTGATGGGTTGAGTACTGTGTACTTCTGATATGGCATGTGTAAAGTGTTGGAATATGGCTGGATGAGTACTGTATGTGTGCAGTAACAGTGTTGGATTTTGATTGAGTGAGGACGGTGGTTCTACTAGCATGCAACATTGTTAGACTTTGAGTGGAGAGAGTGTGTGTATGCAACCTGTTGTAATAAACAACTGATAAAGGCAAATATTGTACTTAGGTATGCTTGGCATTGTGTCTAACATCATATAGAACCTACCAATTATTCCATAGGGTGTTTTAGTTTTTGTATAGTTAAGTTTTTTTAGCATGAAAACAATTGTTGGATTATGATGGGTTGAGTACTGTGTGACTCCAGTGTTCAAACTTTACTTTGGGCCATGTGTCCCCACTCAATCAAAATCCAACAGCTAAGGGCCTGTTGGAGTTTGACGGGTTGAGTACTGTTATGGCAAGTGGTGTTGGGATTTGATAGGTTGAGGAAGGTTTCTAGTAAAAATGCTTAGGGAGTTAGGGCTAAAGTAAACTTATAGATAGTTTGTGTTCATTTGATAATCTGGTAATAACTAGCCCGGTTTGGATTTTCACCTTCGTGTACTACGGTGACGTCCAGGATTTAACCCAAAAATTGCTAATTACAGAAAAAAAAATGTGTAAATTCATTAATTTCTTAATTTTTACCTGTGTGAAGTTGTTGAAACTCGGCCGTAGAATCTCATGACCAAATACAATGCATCTCAGAGAGGTTTGAATTTCAAAATATTATTTTCACTAAGTGTTTTTAATGAAAATAATCAAAAGATTTAACGTTAAAGAGTTACTTTAGTTTGATGGCTGTTCGTCACTTGAGCGTTACGACAGAAATATGGCAGTATCGGCACAGGTGTTGGCTATAATGGTGCGTGATGAGCCCACATAAAACCTGCTGCATGGAATATTTTACGCGCACGTACACGCAGTTGCTGTTGTCGCTACGCTGCATTTGATAAATGGACTTTGAAATGATGAACAACCATCGAAACTCAAGGATTTCTTCAACGTTACATCTAGATTTTCTTTCAATAAAATGACATAGTAAAAATGATATTTTGAAATTCAAACCTTAGCGCTTGTCATTATAGTTGTTCATGGAAGTTTAGTACCGAGTTTCAGCCTCCCGAGTTTTCAGGTAAGATTTAAACAATGTCACGAACGAAATTTTCTGTGCGGCGACTGACCTCCTGTAGATAGGACTCCGTTGCATACAGAGACAGAGTCCTTATTTGGGCTAGGTAATAACTAATGTTATACCTTTAAAGTTCCTAAATACTTAGCTGTGGTGACTGCAGCCCTACTATCTGACTTTTACAGAGCGCGCTCAAACTATTAACATTTTGTCATGCCCTTACAAACCAGGTCAATTCAATTACATTGGTTATATAAAACTGGATAGGCTGTTACATGTATGTAATTAGATGAATCATAAACAGCTGCTGTAGAACTACATTGGTACGCAAAAATCGCTAGGTGGCGCTATACTGCCTGTTTTTTGTTTTTTACTGGTAGCAGGGGGGTCATTGTGTATGTGCGCAATGCATTGTTGGGAAAACGTCACGAGGCCAGCAGTTTCCATGTGTACTAGTTCAATTTTGCATTTTTCCAAAATTAAAATGTCCCTAAAATCTCGCCAATGCAAGATGCATGGTTTTAAACCTCAGAGGAGGCATCTGTAAGTGGCATAGGATCTTGGAGGTGAGTTTGAAGAGCATTTGTCATGTTTGGGACACCTTTTTGGGGTACAGAACATTACGTGCTCGATATCGATACTTGTCCATACAGGACTACCATGGGCATTCACCGCAGCGCTACTACCGTCCGTTAATGACAGAAGTTGTAAATGTCAGGTAGTAGGGCTGTGGTCACTACAGCTACTAAACACTATGGTATTCTCAAAAAAACATTAAAATTATCACAGATTTATATAAAATTTACTCGTTTCAAAGTTGATGATGGTATCAAACATCCCATGTGGAGTGTCGTGGCCGAGCGGTCTAGCTTACCGGACTCAAGTTCTGGTGTTAGCAGCAGAATGTGGGTTCGAATCCCGGCCGTGACACTTGTGTCCTTGAGCAAGACACTTAACCATAATTGCTTCTCTCCACCCAGGGGTTAAATGGGTACCTGTGAGGGCAGAGTTGGTTGATTAGCCCTATATGCGCTGTAATGGCAGCAATTGAGTTGTATACTCCCCAGGGAGCTGAGATGGTTTCAGGAATGATTTATGAGCCTTATGAGCAGGGGTAATAATATGCGCCTTGAGCACCACTCAGTTGGTGGATACGTGCGCTATATAAGTCCACACATTATTATTATTATTATTATTATTATTATTATTATTATTATTATCCCATGAAATATTTGTGTCTGAGGTGCTATCCTTTTGGTACCATTAATCAAATCAATTTTTAACTTAATTTTTGTCCTCTGGAGACGAGAAAATTTGAATACATTTGACACAATGAAATAATAATAATGAGAATAATATTCAAATCTGAAGATGAAACTAACATGTTGGTTTGTATACATGTCTCATGATTCAGGAGGTAGTGGGTTCGATTCCCACCTGAGTTGCCTAAGGAGGTATTTTTCCGCAAATACTCTTTACCAAAAGTATAAACTGGCGTTACAGACATTAGGAATACACTTGTCTGTAAATGCATCCATACTTTGTAAGAATCAAGAGATATGTACGTCACCAAGCTGTGAAGATTTTAAGTGCATTTCATTGTGTTGTTTATGAGAATCTAGTGAAAATGCATTCAGATTTGGGAAATTATTTTACTAATCTAACTACAATGATAGCTTCTCAGACATCCAAATTTCAAGGAATGTTTTATACCAAGTATGTTAAAACAGGTACCTTTTTTCAGATTTTCAGAAATGTTTCAGTATTCCACCTCTTTGAGTATCTTATGCAGGAAATGCAGTTATGCTCTCAAAAACCACCAGAGGGCAGCATGCAGGAAGATGACAGTTCAAAGTTATGATTGATATTTGGTAGCGATCATTTACCATTTTTTCGTTCTAATGATCACTGCAGGTAGTATGGTGCCGTTCTCATTCCGTGTGCTTCATGCTGAACTGCCTGCTTTCCTGGGAAAACACCAGGATGCCCTCAATAGACTGTACCATGTATTTGATGTCACCACCAAGGTAACATAGAAACAAACTAAGGATGTTCCGGGTATCCGGATACCCGACCGAAACTGTCATTACCCGGTTCCATTTTTCGGTTTCAATTACCCGTAAGCGACTTTTTAAAATTCGGACTTAACATTTCAGCGGTCGTGAACAGAAATTTGTCACTCTTGAACAATGTAATATTTACACTTTTAAAAACAATTATCTTTAAATTCAAGAGATTACTCTCCAATAAAGCCTTTGTAGTATACTACTCAAAACAATTTAGGGAACACCGGAATAATCGCAGTTAAAACAAGATCATTTATTTCAGATAAACACAATGTTTCACAGAATTGATGAGAAACTGCACAATGAAACAGATGATAAAGGATGCATGTAGTGATTACACATTTCATGACATGACTACTGAAAGAGAGAGGGGGTTGCAAATGAAAATCCCGGTTCATGGAACATTTCAAACCTATTTGATGTTAAAAATCCGGTGTTCCCTAAATTGTTTTGAGTTGTATATTTTACAGACATTTTCCATACACTTTTCTCCAACTGTTTGTGATACATTGTATCGAATCGTTAAGACTGCAAAGGGCCTGGCAGTGGCTGCTTCAAACAACTTATCAAACCAGCAGCACAGGAGGGAATATTTGCCTAATTGTTTTACTTTAATAAAAACAACACAGTAAAGAAAAGATCGATTTAAGTACGGTATCCTCTGTATTATAAAGATCAATTTTGTTACCATTTACAGTACATGTATTTGTGTACCACAGGAGGCATGTTTTCAACAAAAATGAAAACGGGTATCCGAAGTTTCCTGATTTCGGGTGTCCGGTTCCAAAAATATCCGAGAACACACACCCCTAAAACAAACTTGATAAAATTAAGGTGGGAGGACAAAATAAAGCAATTCTATATATCCTCGGATCGGTGACACGTCTTTTGTGTTTGTCATCGTCACAGTGGACCCATCATCACAGTTGCATTTGACTACTACTAATACAACATTTATAAACCGCTTAATCATGCAGTGCACTGAATAGAATAAAAACTAGAAAAGGCAACCCCCCCCCAATTGGCCCCAATTGACCATATGAGGGCGCCATCACATATGATACATGGGTTCGCGGAGGGCATTTTGTATTGTAAGCATTGAGCTCCATTTTATATGGACGGCCATCAGTGAGCAAAAATTTTAAACATGGTTAGCAAGAGATTCTGCCCACAATTAAACATTTTACACTGGAGGTATTTAAAAGGAATATATCTTGGTAAAGTATGTTGATTTTATCAGTGTTTAACTAATTACAGTATTTAACTAATTACAGTATTTAAAACAAACATTGAATTTCCGGTTTTATTTTGCACTGGCAGCCGTCCATAGTTTGGCAACCGTAACTATGGCTGTGACGTAGGAAAGTTAGCTTATCAAGTTAACCATTTGCGTGCGCTACTGGCTCCATTCTAGTATTAACGGTTACCAAGGAAAAGTTTTCACTTTGAAAATTTCTAACAAAATGGCCACTGAGATCTCCTTTTTTCAGGTAGAAAAAAATCTTCATTTTTAATGATAAGTGCAGCAAGAGGTTAAACAACATAGGAAAAGGTATGAGATTTGGAAAGTAATGGATGAGAGGTTGGAATTCAGCAGTGAGAATTTCTGGTTTGCATATAAAATGACTTTATTTAATCATTGAAGCGACACCGCCGCGACCGTACTGTTGTAATATGTTTGTACAGTAAAGAGGATGTAAATGGAACCATGTTAAGCCCGGAGCTTGCAGCTTAATAGACTGGTCCCCTGTCTATATCATATCAAGGATATAGACAGGCACCAGGCGTACCACTCAAAGGATTTCATTGGATATGTTAACGCGCTGTGCTGAAGATCTGACGTCACGCTTCGAGGCTTGTGCGCTAGCTACCAACCAAGGTCAAAGTTCAGCATCGGGAAAAATATGGTGGCTGCACGGCCAGGATCTGGCGTAATTCACGCGCCTCTAGCTCAAAGTGTGACGTCAGGTCTTCAGGCTAGCAGCTGAAGTACATTTCACCACTAGAGGGCTATGTTGCTCTCACTTTCGCTACCTTGTGGAGTCCTATAACAAAAGGGAAAGGCAAGAACAATTGGTCTCCACAAGGAATTTCTAAAGGACTCGGGTCTCCACAAGGAATTTGTGTACAAAACCTATGGGAATTGATTAAGTACAGGAACAAAGGAAAGAACAATAGAGGTCTCCACAAGGATGCAAAAATGAGAATGTGTGTGCACAAGGCAAATAACGTACATAAATAAACACAAAAGATACACCAAAAACAAACGACCGGGGGCAATTTCATACAGGCGCTAAGCGGAAACAGTTGCTTACCAGAAAATTTGCTTAGCATAATTTTCTTCCTGGCAGTTCTATGAAACTAGTCCCTGGTATTAACTGTAAAATACATCCCTGAATCATTCTCTGCCATGCTAGGGTTACTATATAAACTTCCTTCCATTGGATTCTCAGATTCTGTTCTATTTGGAGAGTGGTTTGAGCGAGTACGGCACAGTGGTTGATCTCACAGAAGAAAACCAAAAAGGTGAGTACAATTTTGGATATTTTGAAAACACAATTTTTCTTGAATGAAGAGCCATTGGACAGCTGCCAATCAAAATTCCTTATTGACCAGATCTGATGAGTGGTTGAATGCGTACTGCAATGTGAAATACACACATAATACCAGGCTATTATCTTTGACAAGAGTTTAGACTAATATTGCAGTTGCTAATCACCAAATATGAGCTTGGTTTCGTTTGGCATTTCCCCCGAAATAAAGATTTCCCGTACGACATGTTGGCTTTGGATTATGATTTTTATAGGACATGATTTTATGTTTGTCGTTTGTCTTGTGTTTGTCGTAAGTGTTCGCTGATGCCTCTTGATTCCCCGGCAGTGTGGAAAAATCCTGAGAGTGTCCTAGCCACCCTTAAAAATCCCTGGACGTCGTTGTTTCCGCGTGAGAGGAGGAAAGGGTCATTTCAGCATTTTTCCCCCATCTTTTCTGCTATGCCGCAGCCATAGCCCGTGCCGTTACATTACCTGAACCTGCGCCCGCTGCCTGTGTGTGTTTCCTCACGTGGCACCATCTGGCACATGTTTCATTCGCGTAATGCAACACGTCGTCCACTGCTGTATCTCCAACATCAAACAGCCGTTTACGTTAGGTCCCTGTAATAATAATAATAATAATGTGTGGACTTATATAGCGCACGTATCCACCAACTAAGTGGTGCTCAAGGCGCATTATATCATTACCCCTGCTCATAAGGCTCATAAATCATTCCTGAAACCATCTCAGCTCCGTGGGGAGTATACAGCTCAATTGCTGCCATTACAGTGCATATAGGGCTAATCAACCAACTCTGCCCTCACAGGTACCCATTTAACCCCTGGGTGGAGAGAAGCAATTATGGTTAAGTGTCTTGCTCAAGGACACAAGTGTCACGGCCGGGATTCTCAGAACAAGCTATAAATTACCTGATCATGATCTGCATGCAATTGCCCCACTAATCCAATTACTGCAAACAATAGGCAAACATTCCCTCCTGTGCGGCTGGTTTGATAAGTTGTTTGAAGCAGCCGCTGCCAAGCCCTTTGCCGCCTTAACGATTCGAAACGTTGGAGAAAAGTGTATGGAAAATGTCGGTAAAATACTACAAAGGCTTTATTGGAGTATAATCTCTTGAATTTAAAGATAATTGTCTGTACATTACATTGTTCAAGAGTCACAGATTTCTGTTCACACAAATGTTAAATCTGAATTTTAAAAAGTCATTTATGGGTAATTGGAACCGGGTAATGACTGTTTCGGTCAGGTATACAGATACTCGGATACCCGGCACAGCCCTAACTTTGTATATCAGAAATTTGGTTCCTGTATGTGTATTCATGTATCACGTATTTCCCTGTTGGCAAAACAAAACAAAAAAGAAAGAAAAAAAAGATTACCGAAAAAATGGGGAAAAAAACCGCATCGCTGCACTGATTTTGAAGCCGACCTATGACCAGAAACCGGAGACTTTTTTCTTTTGGCCTAAACACTTGACACCCCCAACAAAGAATCCATCAACCCAGGGAAGTCATTTCCATCTACTCACATTAGTGGATATTTTCACTGCCAGTGAAGATTTTTTATATCCACATTCCAGCTGTAATGTGGAACATATACATGTATACAATACATGTAGCTCTTATAGGAATGTTGATCTATGAGTTTGAAATTTCTTCTTGTAACTATATTGTTGTCCAGTGCAGTGAGAGTTTGCGACATTGTTTATGGCAAACTCTTTAACCCCTTGCGTACGGTATTATTTTTACCGAGAGTGAAGGTGGTTGCGGCCAACCAATGAACGTCTGTGGGGCCGTGGAGCGCCGGGTCAAACCCGGCCATGAACATGTGCACAACTCCGCTGTTCAGCCAAGCGTATAGACAGAACAATAAGCAGGCAAGCTAAACCGGGCGTACCCTATTCATTGTACGTGAAGTCCCCACATAGCGTAATTGAAAGGCCGGTGTTCAGAAAGCTCATGAAAAGGCTGTATTCAGAATGCTCTCGAAAGCCCAATCTATTATATAATCACTCCATTTCAAGAACAATATGGTTCACCAAACTATCAGCCTTCTTGAAGATTTCTATTCAAGGCGAATTCTCAGCAAATACAGCTGGAAAATCAATTAATTCACCGGCCGCGGCTATAGCCATCAACCGTACGCAAGGAGTTAAGCAGATTCCTTTGCCGGATTTCTCATGGCGTGTTTGATTTTTAAATGGTTTTGCATGTACTGTTGCTCTTTCAGCCTCTGTCGACTTGTGGTCATCTCGGGAAATACGAGTGCTGTATGCAATAGGCAACTGCCTATTGTCAATGAAGGTATAATTATTGCTTTTTCTTGTAAGGTTTGCTGAGAATCTAATTGAGGTAGATTGATAGGTGTTGAAACTTCCATCTTTGTGTCAAATACATGTACATGTATATATTATCAATTGGAGAAAATGGTGATTTGTGTTGATGTTTTTCATCACCCTGAAAAAAGGAACAGCCACTGGTTATATGGACTGCCATGGTCGGGCGGTTTAGTGCATCGGATTTGTGTTCTGATGGCCGAGTCGTCAGAATGTGGGTTCGAATCCCAACCGCGACCATGGTGCTTGTGTCCTTGAGCAAGACACTTTACCATAATTGCTTCTCTCCACCCAGGGGTAAATGGATACCTGTGAGGGCAGAGTTGGTCGTTGTGTTTGATTAACCCCATATGCGCTGTAATGGCAGCAATTGAGCTGTATACTCCCCAGGGAGCTGAGATGGTTTCAAGAATGATTTATGAGCCTGATGACCAGGGGTAATAATATAATGCGCCTTGAGCACCAGTTTGGTGGATACGTGCGCTATATAAGTCCACATTATTATTATTAATATTATTATACACATCTTCAACATGATTGTCGTGCTTTTTGTTATTCATCATTACACTCCCCATCCCTCCTAGAGAAGGTTACATTTTAAACAAATTATGAACAAGATACCAACAATAGAATATGATAAATTTGCTGGCGAACCCAGTCACTGAGCCCTCAGCCCTCCTTGTAACTTACAAAATTGTTGACAATTTGTCCAATTCTTTGCTTATCTGTTTAGGATTTCAAACAGGCTATTGCTATATATGAAAACTTACTCAAGAAAGATGCTAAGAATGCCAGTAGTCTGCTTTCTGGCATGGGAAGGGTCTTCCTCCAGGTTTGTTGCTTATTGTTCTCATCATAAACTGTTTCTGTCCTCACAAAGCCAATCCTGTGATTTTTACTGGAGTATCCAGGATAGAAAAGTATCTGTGGTTGATCTTACTACTCAGTATTGGGCCAAGACGCTTGTGTCCATGTTGACTGCATGTTTCATTTTACACAAACACTTAGGGACAAGGGCCAAAGTCATGGTACAGCCAAGCCTTTGAGAAGCCCAGCCAGGCCCAGGTTTTTCCCCTGCCTACTGGCCTATATAATGAGCTCTGCTTGCCTGGGCTAGGCCCTCCAGAAGCCCATGTTATGTTGATTGGCAGGTACTGTATTGTTACAGGATTAGGACTCACAAAAGACAATTAGGAGGCCAGGTAGCCTAGGCCTGGCCGGGCTTCTCAAAGGCTTGGCTGTACCATGACTTTGCCCCTCCTCCCTTAGGGTATGTTGTATTTTGGACATTCTGTCTTGTTCCACATGCGCACACATGTGGCACACGTATTACTTGTAATGCCCGCTTAATGTTTGCTCTATAATTCATACATTTGCATACATATGGAGTGTCGTGGCCGAGCGGTCTAGCTTACCGGACTCGAGTTCTGGTGTTAGTAGCAGAATGTGGGTTCGAATCCCGGCCGTGACACTTGTGTCCTTGAGCAAGACACTTAACCATAATTGCTTCTCTCCACTCAGGGGTTAAATGGGTACCTGTGAGGGCAGAGTTGGTTGATTAGCCCTATATGCGCTGTAATGGCAGCAATTGAGCTGTATACTCCCCAGGGAGCTGAGATGGTTTCAGGAATGATTTATGAGCCTTATGAGCAGGGGTAATAATATAATGCGCCTTGAGCACCACTCAGTTGGTGGATACGTGCGCTATATAAGTCCACACATTATTATTATTATTATTATTGCACTAGTGCACATATAAAAACGCAACACACATTCAAACTGGACGTGATTGGTCGTATCAAAAAAGCAATGCTTAAATCCTGGATACAAAAAAAATCTGTGGTTGAGCCAAGACGCTTGTGTCCGTGTTTGGCGCGTGTTCTATTTCAAACAAATTGGTCTTTGCTTGTATTTTGGGTGCATGTACAACAATACGTACATTTTGTACCAAACTTGCACACATCTACACAAGCATGATTGTGGTAAGGGCATTTTCTAGGTAGAAAACCATCTCATACTCAATGATGTTAATGAAGTATAGTAAGGTGTTCCGATAAAAAAGGAAAAGTATGATATTTGGAAAGGTGGTTGAGACTATGGATACAGTGTTGAGCAAATACAATAAAAATCATTTTTTCTTGTTGGTTCTTAACAGCTAGGTGATCTCAAATCAGCACAGGAAGCTTTCACAAGAGCCGAGGAAAGTTACCATGGAAATGAAGATGTGAAATCACAAACCATTGTACTCATGAACAAGTAAGTTGTCAATGTCTGTTTAGGGAGGAGGGCCAAAGTCATGGTACAGCCAAGCCTTTGAGAAGCCCGGCCAGGCCTAGGCTACCTGGCCTCCTAATTGTCTTTTGTGAGTCCTAATCCTGTAACAATACAGTACCTGCCAATCAACATAACCTGGGCTTCTGGAGGGCCTAGCCCAGGCAATCAGAGCTCATTATATAGGCCAGTAGGCAGGGGAAAAGCCTGGGCCTAGCCGGGCTTCTCAAAGGCTTAGCTGTATCATGACTTAGGTTTCTCTGGCCTGAAATTTAAGTTATGTAGTGGGCAAGGCCACTTTCCTGAGTAAATAACACAATGAATATCAGAATCTCTTTGGGATCATTTTTAGGGACACCAAGGCCAAGCCTAGGGCAACAGAGGCGTGACCTGCAAGAAATTCCACCTTACAATTTATTTAAGATTATTGTTTAAGTAACTGTTACTGTCATCGACTGCCCTTCAACTAAGCCAACTGGCTGTGACCTTCCCCGCAAGTTTTGGGTTAACCTCAACAGACTACGCACAGGTGTCGGCTGTACAAAGCACTTCCTTCATAAAATAGGAGCTGAGCAATCCGACAAATGTGAATGCGGTGAAATACAGACCATTGATCATATTGTCTCCAACTGCAACATCTACCGTGCCCCACATGGGTTTGATGGCATAATGAATCTTGATGATAACACGGCAGACTGGCTTTCTTCCAGTCTGCCTGTTTAAACACCCACTGTACTGACTTGTTGGCAACAATACGAACGAACGAACGATGTTACTGTACAAAGGGTTTGGTTAATTTGTGTCGACTGTCACAAGGTTGAAGAGTCTATTCATTTTACAAAAGACTGTGGGGTGCCATGGTCGAGCGGTTTAGTGCATCGGATTTGTGTTCTGATGGCTGAGTCGTCAGAGTGTGTGGGTTCGAAGCCTTGCCGCGACCATGGTGCTTGTGTCCTTGAGTCCTTGAGCAAGACACTTTACCATAATTGCTGCGAGGGCCGAATTGAACCTAGCCACTGGGGATGTACAAGCCAGTGCATGCTTAGTGCCGGTCCCAAGCCCGGATAAATGGGAGGGTTGCGTCAGGAAGGGCATCCGGCATAAAACCTATGCCAAATCAAATATGTGGATCATGATCCGCTGTGGCGACCCCTAAAGGGAGCAGCCGAAAGAGGACAACAACAACATTTTACAAAAGACTGTTCTTAATAATCAAATAATTACTTAAATAAATGTTAACCATGTACATGAATGATACATTGCTGTTAGCATTGGAATAAATGCCATTGAAAATTACGACCCAACAGGGTCATAGTCAGATTTAAAGGTGTGCTGTGGATGACAACCAGTCCAGAATCAGTTCCTTACCCGGTTACAGTCTCAGTTATAATAACAATAATAATAATGTGGACTTATATAGCACACGTATCCACCAAACTGGTGCTCAAGGCGCATTATATTATTACCCCTGCTCATCAGGTGCATAAATCATTCCTGAAACCATCTCAGCTCCCTGGGGAGTATACAGCTCAATTGCTGCCATTTTAGCGCATATGGGCTAGTCAAACACAACAACCAGCTCTGCCCTCACAAGTACCCATTTACCCCTGAGTGGAGAGAAGCAATTATGGTAAAGTGTCTTGCTCAAGGACACAAGCACCCCGGTCGCGGTGGGGATTCGAACCCACATTCTGACGACTCAGCCATCAGAACACAAATCCGATGCACTAAACCGCTCGCCCATGGCACTCCAACTAATTAATGACTGAGTATAGAGTTGTTTGTGTGTACATTAGACTGGTGCTTTTCAAGCTGATTTAGAGTGGTCAGGGGCAAAGACAAATATGGATGCATTGTGATATGAACAATGATGTAGCCTTTATTGCAAGTCCAATTCAGGTATTTCCAGACTTGTGGTGAAATTTAGAGAACATGTTTTAAAGATGTCCCTAAATGACCATGTCTACTGTGTGTGGATCATCATCAAGCAAACTTGATAGTCCAGAGATTAAAGGGCCTGTGAAATAGTATTTGTTTGGGTTGAAAATATTATGCACAACTCAGTATCCATAATGGCATTACTTCTCAACCTTTTAAATGCCAATTCATGAGTGTTTTGAGAATTATATTGTATTGGCATGTATGGGTATTGGCATATATATAATAATGCAAATTTTCATATTTATGAGCAAATCAACCACAACATTGCAACGTCATTGTTGATTTGTGAATTCCTTGTCAGTTCCAAATTTGTTGTCATGTCTTGTTAAATGAGTGTTCAGTAAACTTTTTGAGGTGACCACTGTTTTCTTTGGGCAAGGCTTGGGCTTTCAGCACTGCTGTGATACCGAGTTTGTGTTGTACCAAAACAGTGCCCTCATGTGTCAAGGATAAACATTTTTACAAATTAAACACCCTGTAAAGCCTTTAAACTGACCAGAATCATGAATTTTTGGCTTAAATACGGGCTTGTGATTTCTACAGATTTTCTCTGATTTCAGGATTTTTTACGAATCTCCCTTTGCCTCAAAATGTTCTTGAAAGAAGAGAAGTAGCCACCAAGGAAAAAAAAAAGTAGCCTGTATTGTGTCCAAACCTCCATTTACTTTCTTGCGGGGATGTAGAGAATCTGTAAATCCTCCAAAATCCAGGAGGTTCAGGAGGCTTTGGTCTCTGGGAGACCCAGGCTACACAAATTTTAAGGATTTTTACTTTTGTCAAATCACACCACTGGTTATTATGATGTTTAAAATATCTGAAAAATATCAAAAATGATTAATTCATTTATTTTTTGTATTTACAATCTTGACAGAGACTTTATGGAAATAACTGCAACAATTAATTTATTTATATTTTGTATTTACAATCTTGACAGAGCCTTTATGGAAATAACTGCAACAATTAATTAATTTATTTATATTTTGTGTTTACAATCTTCACAGACTTTATGGAAATAACTGCAACAATTAATTTATTTATATTTTGTATTTACAATCTTGACAGAGCCTTTATGGAAATAACTGGAACAATTAATTAATTTATTTATATTTTGTATTTACAATCTTGACAGAGACTTTATGGAAATAACTGCAACAATTAATTTATTTATATTTTGTATTTACAATCTTGACAGAGACTTTATGGAAATAACTGCAACAATTAATTTATTTATATTTTGTATTTACAATCTTGACAGAGCCTTTATGCAAATAACTGCAACAATTAATTTATTTATATTTTGTATTTACAATCTTGACAGAGCCTTTATGGAAATGGCCCAGAATCAGCATTCAGAGGCCAGGAAGTACTTTGATGAAGTTTTGAAAATTGATCCTGATAATTTCACAGTGAGTAATTATAGCAGGCCTGTCATTTCTCAGGATTTTTCCTGATTTCAGGATTTTGTACAAATCTCCCTTTGCCTCAAAATTTTCTTGAAAGAAGAGAAGTAGCCACCAAGGAAAGAAAGAAGTAGCCTGTATTGTGTCCAAACCTCTAGTTTCTTGTTTGTTGGAATGTGGAGAGTCTGTAAGTCTTCCAAATCCTCCTTTGACCTCTAGACCAAAGGGAGACCCAGGCATGCTGCCTATTTTTCAGTTTTTTTTTAACTTTTGTCAAATCGTCCCTAATTTGCCATAGTGACCAATCCGACTTTTTTTCAATTTTAAGTTTTCCCGCCCATTAGTACATTCAGGAAGAGACCTACCATTGTATCTAATCCACATGCATGTATTCCTTATAGTTTTGGAGATAGAGCATGCATTCAAATGACGAATGCTCTAACTGGCTATTTTTGTAATTTGGCAAAGTGACCAATACCGCATTGGTCACTATGCCAACTTAATTCGGGATTGGTCACTATGGGAAATTAGGGACGAAATCACACCCCGTTATATATTTCTCTCACACACAGCTACATGTATCTATCTTGGTTTCTTCTAAGCCACACCCTTTAGGGACAAGCGCCAAAGTCTTGGTACAGCCAAGCCTTTGAAAAGCCCGGCCAGGCCCAGGCTTTTCCCCTGCCTACTGGCCTATATAATGAGCTCTGCTTGCCTGGGCTAGGCCCTCCAGAAGCCCAGGTTATGTTGATTGGCAGGTACTGTATTGTTACAGGATTAGGACTCACAAAAGACAATTAGGAGGCCAGGTAGCCTAGGCCTGGCCGGGCTTCTCAAAGGCTTGGCTGTACCATGACTTTGCCCCTCCTCCCTAAGACAGTATGTACCCACACAACACATGGGGTGTTTATAGTTTTGATGAAATTCTTGCGTCTGGTGATAAACAATTGATTTAATTTTGCCCTACATATGGGGTGTTATTCATGCAATGCACAATTTATACAAAGGCATTGTCACATTCAGTTGTATTTTAATACATGTACATGCAGTTTTTTAATCCAACTTTTTACAATCTCATGTTGTGTTTTATAAAAGTGATACGTACAGTTTCTTTGTGGATCTTTTTCAATACAAATTACCTAATACTGAACTTATGAAAATGAAATCGAGATTTATTTATGGTAATAAAAGCTTAATAATTGGTGTTAACCTCATGTCATGACAACAGGTAATAAATGACCTCGCTTTTATCCTGTGGTTAAGACTGAGTGACATGGGAACTTAGATAGTTCATCCAAGAAGAGCCTTTTTTTGACAACCCATGTCCAGGTCCAATACATCTCTTGTAAAACAACAGTATTTTGAAAAAGGTCATGCTCATTGCATGCTTTTACCCTTTCCTTTTACTCGAACATGAATGAAAAGAAAAGATTAAGTGAAGACATTAAAACAAACGGATAGCTGATTATGAGCAGTGATGAGCTACCAAGGATACAAAGTTAGGCTACGTACTGGGAGAGAAAGTTTGATTTTACCGGCACAATTGCAACTGGCTACATCTCTAGTCACTTTCAAGAAACATTTGAAGACTCACTTATTTGGTGTTGAGTTTTTGTAAATGATTGGTGGTGGTGGTGGTAATGTCTTTTTAATGACCAGTATAAGCTTATGCTTTTTTAACGGTTGTGTAATCTATAATTATTTATATATATATATATATATATATATATATATTTATATATATGTATGTTTTTATTTTTTAATTAATTGGCCTTTATATTTATTATGACTACATGTAATTCGTACATTTATAATGATTTTATTTTTTTATGTTCTTTATTTACCTCCTTAAAACCATTTATTTTCTCTATATTTTATTTGTATTAGTGTAAAGCGCCTTGAGCGTCAATTTGACGGAGATGGCGCTATATAAGATTTTTATTATTATTATTATTATTTTAAGACCAGGAACAATAAACATGAATATGTTTAACCTTTAACCTTGCAGGCCATTAACAACCAGTCTGTCTGCCTGCTGTACATGGGGAAGTTAAATGAGGCCCTTGCTCTGCTTGAGACTCTAGTCCATAGCAGCCCTAACAAATACCTGGATGAGGGACTTCTCTTCAATCTTTGTACCCTCTATGAGCTGGAGTCATCTCGGAGCACACATAAGAAGCAGACATTGCTTGGAATGGTCAGCAAGCATAAAGGCGATGGATTCAACAAAGATTGTCTTAAGATGTTATAAAAAGGAAGCAAATTGTATTGTAGATACATGAGGGGAGATGGGGAAGCATGCAGGAATTGGATGGCTGGCCAATACACCATTTCATACATGATTTTAATCAAATCTCCCACAATTTATAAGGGACAGTCCAAGCCAATGCCAATAAGCACAATATCCATAGTACGTAAAACCTAAAATCACAGAATTGCAAACTGATTTATCATTTTGTGCAGTAAAACCCAACAAACCTGCAAAAGTAAAATCACAGATTATCAGTTGCAATGGAGAACCTTCACTTCATAGCAATAGTTGCTGATACAGGTTGAATTCAATTATTAAATGAGCTTACAATCTGACATTTACCATGTTGGCAGCCACATGATCAGTATGCTAAATAAGCTTTAATAAAATGTTACTGAGTGCTGTGCAGACTGCTGTGTTAAATCAAACGGGACACAGCAATTGGTACTATGTGGGTCAAGCGCTTGGCTTTTAATCAGGTAGTGTGACCAAGTATTTAGAGGCTAAACTTGGACCCAATTTTCAAAAGTGACCTCCCAAATTTATCGTGAAAATTAACAATGTTCCCAACAACATTTCAGGATTGTTCTTTTCCCATCATAATCTAGAGATAATGCTCTATATGGTGACATGAAAACTGGTCCCTCAAACTGGTCCCTGGGGTCAGTTTTTGACCTTTTCATGGCTGTTGGTAAATGCCGAGAAGTTTCGGGTTTTGCCAGAGCGGGTCACATATTCCCTTTGAAATTCAAAAATTCATTTCAATTCAAAATTACATTTATTTCCATTTTCCAGATACATTATAAATGTACAACGGAGTATAAGAATAAACAACAGAGAAAACAAGATGCAGACATAATAAGCAAACGCCTGTCAATGTCGGCTTTAAAAGTAACGTACATAATAAATGTACATGTATCCGAATAATAGTAATGGGAAGAAAACGTATCTACCAAAAAGGCACTTAAGGCGCTACATACAAAGCAACACTGTAATTAACAAACCAACTATAAACGCATTTGAATATTAAATAAACGCAGAGGTGTATTGTTTTTATATTATTTAAAAGAATGTGTTATTATACAAATAATAAAATGAATACAAATAAATAAAACTCTAACAATAGAATGATGTTTTATGTATTACTGGAGATAAAATATAGCATACATGTTGTAGGATTTGAGGTTTTGCATGGTGGAGATAGATGTTCTTAAGTTATTTCTGGTACACCATGTAATGATCTCTTTTTGGAAAAAGTGATGGCTCTGAGAAGAGCCGGTTGGTTTTGTTCTTAACGTTTCGACTAGTCTGCTCTAGTCATCGACAGGAGACTGAAGAGATGTGGAGAGTGCAGTAGCTGTTAACCTGGTGTACCCGAAAGAACTTAAGAACATAGCATACATGTATTTGCGCAAAATGTTACATAATTACCGGTATTTCATAGTTTTGACAATGCAGAAAATCTAAAGAATTTACCTTTTGTGGTTTATACCGAGCCGAAGGCGAGGTCCTTATCGCCCGTGACAGAACTGGTCATTATCATACTGTAAAGACCAAGCGTCAAACTTTTATTCCCATTCATAAATGCCCGTATCGAGTTCGTTTTCAAAAAAAAGTTTAAATTATGTAGCGAAAGTGTACGGACGTGTCACGTGGTAGCTCCCATAAACGTACCTATTTTATATTGAATGTAACATCTAATGTTGGATATTCGGGTTCTAAGCCAGGAACTTGGTCATAAGTGAGCCAAGACTCTTCGGGTCCTTTTTGTGGTCGTTCTGGTTTTCTTGTGAACTTCGATCCTTCTGTAAATATGCCTCCAAAAAGGCAAGCATCAACGGTTGTATCTAGCTCTGGTGAATCCTCCGCAATAGACCCTATTGCCTTGACAGCAGCTATCACCGAAGCCTTGAGATCCAAGGTCATTCTGGACATACTCATCCCAGCCCTGTCGGATGCAATCGCAGAATCTATTTCCCAAGACATCTACAAGGCCTTGGAGTTAGAACTGCAGAGTAGGGATGAGAAGATCGCCATTCTTGAGAAAGAGGTCCGCCATCTTGATGAACGGCTTTCTGCACAAGAACAATACTCCAGGCGTAACTGCCTTATTGTTCATGGAATTGCCGAATCACCCCAACCAGAGGACACGGATAAAAAGATCACTGAAGCGGCAAAGCAGCACCTTGGAATCGATCTGCGCCCTGAAGCCATCGACCGCTCACACCGCATCGGATCCCGCTTGGACAAATCAGGCAAGCCTCGAGCAAGGCCGCTAGTCGTCAAGTTCGTTGACTATAACTCGCGGGCTGCATTCTACCGTCTCAGAGCCAAATTCAAGGGCTCCAATATCTACGTCCACGAGAGCCTCACCCAAGAACGTCAAGGCTGGCTGAATGCAGCGAAGCGTCACCCAGAAACCGACAAGGTATGGACCCAAGACGGCCGGTTAGAGATCCGACAGAAAGATGGCACCCGTGTAATTGTGGGATCCAAGGTGGACCTTCAGAAACTGAACAAATGCCACTGAAATTTATGACCATCCGGCGCTCTGTTTGTTGTGGGTCGGCAGGTGAGCAGGCGAAGTTTGTGTTGGAATGTCTTATTTCACCAATTTATTGTTTGTGGTGTGAATAAAAAAATAATAATAATAAATAAATAAATAAATACCTTCATAATTCTCATGACTGCCACCCAAACAGATTAACGGATTGTCATATATCATATACCTTGTCTTCATTAATTGTATGTATCTATATCGTTGAATTTTCATGTTTTTTTTCTTCTATTAATGAGCGCCCTCTTTCGACATACCGTCATCATTATTCATTCCGTAGTCGGATCATAGTGCATGGAGGATGGGTACTTATTCACATTCCACTTACCTTCTAAGTAGGTAGGTTGATCGTGTCACGTTGTTCAATTTTGATGTTTTTCCTTCTCGTTGATTCCAATATCTCCCCTCCTATTTTAATTAATTAGTTTAGAATATATTGTGTTTTCCTCAGGCAAAATAAATATTTAGTTGTACTTGCTGATCAACACTTCCCCGGGCCTACCTACATACATGTATATAGCATGTACATCCATCACTTACATTGTGTTTGTAGGAATATGTCATGGTCGTGGTTACGCGACAATCTAATTTGTTGCATTCAAATTTAAAACTACCTTATGACGTAATACATTTGTTTTACTTTAACTATTGCTATCCTTGACACTTTTTTTGTGTTCATTTTACCCCTTCAATTAAATCTTTCGCTTTATTTCTATATTTTCATTATACACCTCGTTTTGTCAGTGTTTGTGTTATGTCCGTGTCTTATCCATGTATTTCTTGTAAATTAACTGTTAGAGACAACCAGCATGGGATATTTTGTGACTCTTGCAATAATTGGATTCACCTGATGTGTACAAATCTATCATTTACAGAGTACCAACAATTAGCTCTCAGTGATGAGTCATGGTTTTGCCATTCCTGTCTTAATGTGAATTTGCCTTTTAATTCTTTAGATTCTAATGAATTGTCTTCTGTCTTTTAGATATGAATTCTTACAAACCAGTTAGATCTGATCGGCTTATCTTAGATATTCCTAATAATGTGTCTGAAGCACTTAATCCTGTGATTGACCCCAATAATTTGAATTACAATCAACACTCTTGCGATTATTTTACAGAAACCAATTTACAAACTTCTTTTTAATCTTAATGATCCTTTAAGATTTTCTTTTCTTCATATGAACATCAGAAGTCTTCCCAGACATTTTGACCAAATGCAAATTTACTTACAATCTCTTCATGCTGACTTCTCTATTGTTGGTCTCTCAGAAACTTGGCTAAAGAATTCTAATATGCCTTTCAATATTTATACTATTCCAGGCTACAATCTTGAGACAAACAGTCGAGCAGAAAGAGTGGGGGGTGGAGTTGCATTGTATATTTCATTTAATCTCCAGTATGTAGTTCGTCATGACTTATCTCATTCTACAGACTCTTTTGAATCAATTTTTATTGAAATTAAGAACCCTGGTAATAAGAATATTATTGCAGGTGTTGTTTATAAACCACCCTCCGCTTCATTTAATGACTTTTTATCAACTTTTCAGGACCTTCAAGTCTTAATTTCATCTGAGAATAAGTTATGTCTTATCTCAGGAGACTTTAATATTAATCTCCTTGAAGTTGATCGCCACGACCAGCCTCGGGAATTCTTGGATACTGTATTTGCTTATTCTTGCATTCCTCTTATTAACAAACCTACTAGAATTACTAGTACTTCTGCCACCCTTATTGACAACATTTTTACCAATATTCTTCCCCCTCCTAATTCTGGAATTTTAGTTTGTGATATATCTGATCATTTTCCTATTTTTACCTCTTTTCCTTTTACCCCTAGAAAGTCTCCTCATCACACACAAAAATGTTTTCGTAAACTTTCCAGTGACAATTTGCGTCAGTTCAAATCTGAGTTGAATTCCTTGGACTGGTCTGTGGTTTTCAGCACCGATGACCCAAATATTTCTTTTAATAATTTTATGGATATTTTTAATCATTCATATGATAAGAATATCCCCCTTGTTAGGATGAAGCACGCCAATAGAAAGTCTCAACCTCGGTCTCAGTGGATTACCACTTCCTGTTGAAGTCTATTAATCACAAAAATAGGCTTTATCATAAATATCTTTCTTTCCCCACCGAGTCAAATCGTTTAAAACACACACGTTACAGAAATTATCTTACCTCAATTTTACGATCCGCCAAACAAAATTATTACTCACAGCAATTCGAGAAGGAAAAAAGCAGTATTAAAAATACCTGGAAGGTTATCAACAGTGCTTTGAAAAGTAATACTCCCTCAAAAACTTCTACCATTAATATTAATAATCAGACTATAAATGATCCTCGATTAATTGCTGAACATTATAATAATTTTTTTGTTAACATTGGACCCAATCTTGCTAATAAAATTCCTGATTGCACTTCCCATTTTCAAGATTACCTCCCTGATGCTAATTCACATTCTATTTTCTTCAACCCAGTTACTGAACATGAGCTTTCCTCTATAGTTTTCAATTTACCCAATAAGAAAAGTTCGGGTCATGATTTTGTAAATTGCCCTCTTATTAAAGAAGTCATCGATGTGATCTCCAAACCTTTAACCTTCATTATGAATTTATCCCTCTCTACCGGCAGAATCCCTGACTCCATGAAGATTGCTAGTGTCATTCCTATTTTTAAAAGCGGTGATCCTCAGTTAGTTAACAACTATAGACCAATCTCTATTTTAAGCTCCTTTTCGAAAATTCTTGAACGTATAGTGTATATTCGTACTTCTCAATTCCTGCATAAACACATTATTTTATCTGATTCTCAGTTTGGATTCAGGGCTAAACATTCTACTACTCATGCCATTTTACAGATGATTAATCAAATTAATGCTGGTATTGAACAGTCTCTTCATACCGTGGAATCTTCCTGGACTTCTCCAAGGCTTTTGATACCATTGACCATGCAATTCTTTTATCCAAACTTTCTTATTATGGTATAAGAGGTATCGCGTTGGAGTGGTTCAGGAATTATCTTTCTAACCGACAACAATATGTCTGTATGGATGGCATGAAGTCTTCTCTTAAAGAAGTACCTTGTGGAGTTCCCCAGGGTTCGCTGCTGGGTCCTCTTCTTTTTTCAATTTATATCAATGATTTTGTTAAATCATCAAACATTTTTTCTTTCATTCTTTTTGCAGATGATTCCAGTTTATTCTGTTCTCATAGAAATCTTGATATCCTTGTAGATATTGCTAATTCAGAGCTCGTTCATATCTCCAACTGGATTAAAGCAAATAAACTTTCTCTCAATATAAAAAAAACTAATTTAATGTTATTTAGTAATACGGCCAAGTTGCTTCCTTGTGATGTTTTATTTGATAATATATCTATTAATCAAGTTGACTGTATAAAGTTTTTAGGTTTATATGTTGATTCTAAATTATCTTGGAATCATCATGTGAACTATTTATGTAAACTGTTATCCAGAAATATAGGAATTATTAACAAATTAAAACATTTTTTTCCTTCTGGAATATTGTTTAATATTTATAATGCATTAATTTTGCCTTATCTATCATATGGTATTCTTGCCTGGGGTAATACTAGTGCCAACCTGTTAAATAGAATCCATATTTTGCAAAAAAGGGTCCTCAGAATTATTGATCGAGTTGATTTTCGGGCGCATTCCAATTTTCTATTTTTTAATCATAAGACTCTTAAACTTAATGATATTTATTTGCTTCAACTTGGTATTTTCATGTATCAATTTATTTCACATGATTTACCAATCTCGTTTCAGAGTATGTTTACTTTAAATACTCAAATTCATTTTCATCAAACTAGACATTCTGATGACTTTCATATTCCATATGTGCGTACCTCTCAAGCTCTTAAAACTGTCAGTTATCAGGGACCTAAGTTTTGGAATTCTTTAGGCATTAACCTCAAAAGTCTTAAAACTTGCCCCGTATTTAAAAAGAAGCTTAAGTATAGCTTGTTGGAAAAATACTGTAACATTTAATTTCAGCTAATTTTAATTATTTGTTTAAGTTACTCCTTACTCTTATATTAATAATGCCCTACCGATCTTTCATTATATATTACTGCTGTGTAGTTACACCATGCTGCCTTGTCTCATTAGTGTTTGTCCTGTCTTGTTTATGTGTAGGTAACATTAATATATTTCTCTGTGTGTGTAATTTATGCATCTAGTTGTATTACAGTTGTATTAGCTCAGTTAAATTTCTACACACATTATTTTTGGGGGTCTCTACTCGACAAGCTTGCTTTTTGGAGACCTCCACCACTTAATCACCTTTGTCACATTGGCCCTTCGTTTATAATTACATGTATTATTGTTTTACTGATTTTTTATTTTTTATTGGCCTTATATCTTAATTTGTTGTGTTCTGATTGAGTGGAAAATAAACTGAAAACTGAAACTGAAACTCAAAGCACATGAGGCAGGCGCATGATGCGAAACAATCTTCTGTCACTCTGATTGGTTTAAATCCGCGTAGCGCGTCGCAAAAACAGCTGGCGAACAGCTGGCAGAATTATACGCGCTGCTCTGATTACCATCCGTTAATACACCCCACGTGATTACATTTTGTCCAGTCAGATTGTCTAAACTGTCTTGGGCATTTATGAATTAATCATGGCCTCACACTAGGTAGAGCAGACTATCACTTTGATACACTTACGTCGAGAGAAAAAAACAACAACCACGACATTAGGCCAAAAAAGAAAGAAAAAGTCTCCGGTTTCTGGTCTTCGCGCGGGTCGCATCAGACCCGAGCGTCGGCATTTTTGGTTATGAAACGATGTCCAATTGCAGCCAAAATTGCTGGATCGATTGTAATTCTGCCGTGCTGTTGCTTTAAACGACTTTTTCACATATGGGTATGAACGTTTGCCCGATTTGTGAGGCCTCTCTTAGCCACCATACTTTGTAAATGTGAAATTTGGTTCCCTGTTGGCAAAAAAAAACACGATTTTTGAAGCCAATCGATGACCAGAAACCGGAGACTTTTTTGGGCCTTATTTGTTATTCATTCATATGTTATCAATTTGTTATTGACTTGTACCGAACCAGAACTGGGACAGTGATGGGAACTGCGACAATGATGGCTGGCCATTATGAGGAAAGTCACTGGGTTCAATGGTGTGCCGCCAGTACTGAATCTGTTGTTATCAATTTGCATTGTGCTCGAATCATTTTAGAATAGGACAATTGTTATTTATTTGCTATTTCAAATGTTATTGTTAATGTTACGCATATGAAAAAAAAAATTGTACAGACTTCTTTTATGTAACTTAAATACATATAATAATTGCATGTCTCCGGGACTAACCGTGACGGCGTTGCCGTGAACGTATGGACGGACTGGAATTGGTATTACATCGGCTCCCATTCTGCTACACAGTTCTAATTCCATAGCCTATAGTACCGACGTGGAATGCGATATATGTATGTACAATAATGTTCATCCTACCTTGTCCCCACCACCAAACTCTTCAAACCGCAATTGCAACGGGTACATAATTCATTGTAATCGATTTCTGGAAGACGCACTTTGTTTTCATGCGGCCGCTGTGCCTGTAAGCGATTCCGATCGCATTACTACAAACAGAGAAATGACACAATAGGCTATGCTACAACAGAATAGGATGACCGGTATCAATTTTATGAAACTGTTCGCATTATTTTAATTAAGTAAAAATACTTAAATACTATGTTGCAAGAACATTCTTTATTTTGTTAATGTTTTAAAATAGTGACTATTGGACATTTTGCCGAAGGGTCGAGTCCGAGTCCGAGTCCGAGTCCCGAGTCACGACTCGAACAAGTCTGGTACAAAAATGTAATTGGCACACCTCCCCCTTTTGTGTAGTTAAATTTACCCCAAAAAATGTTTGCCCCAACTCTGAGTGAAAATCCTGGCTACGTCACTGATCGTGCACCAAACTTCCCTATTTATCAGATAATTAGCTGTTTACGTCCGCCATCTCTAAATCTGAGGTCGCCATTTTTGAAAATGTTGACGGCAATCAGTACGACAAACTCAGTACGATAAATTATCTTGGGAAGACGACATTCAACTTTCAAGATGTCGACATAAATTATGTCGGGATGTCGTCATACATTAACGTTGAGGATGTCGTCATCCCGAGGTAAATTATCTCAAGATCTCATCAAGTCGGGTGGCACTTCCAGAGCTCCCTATATATACTATAGCCAAAATAGACTGATTAATAGCTTATTGATTAATACGATTTGAGTTCCAGACTATGACATTTTATATAGCCCTTGCACATGGACTATGTCTTGATGGCTGTGTGCATGTTGCTGGTCACGGTCAATAGTTTGAGCTTGACGTTTTTTCTCATATACAACATAAAATAATGTACAGTGGAATTATCAGAAACATTACGCCACTGTACATAAGAAGTGCTCCTTGGAAACTGCCTGTCCACTCATTAATCAATCCTGCATCAAAGGATAAAGGAACAGTGAAGGTTTATTTCAAATAAAATAATCTTGTATTGTTTGGAACACTTCAATGATCATCTGGCGCCATTATTTTGTGGAGCTTTGAGAATCCCTGTAAAAAATATAAATTCAACTAGAGCTCAAAATGTTTGTTGGAACAAACACGGCGTTCGTGTGACTTCCGGTTCAATCAAATTATCATCGATGATGTTTTTCAGATAGAAAATTATTATTTTTCTAAACCTGTCGCCAGAGGGTGCTGTGACAGGTGATGACGTCATCAGTCACATTTTTAAAAAGGTCACATGTCAACATCAATTTCGTCCACTGAACGGATGTTCGAATACAAAAATCATGGACCCTATAAAAGTGCTTCAGAATATATTTCACTTAAACTTCCGGTTTCGACCGGAAGGAGAGGTCAGATTGTGGTCATGTCTGTTTACGAAATGTCACATAATTCAAGATCTGTGAGATGATGCAAACATTATGTAAAATATCTTTGTGGTTCATGAGATATGATTTTTTGAAATATTAAAATTTGATTTAGTGTAATTTGATATTTCAAGACGTCACAACTTTACCTGAAACTGTCACAACTATATTGACAACTACATGTTATGGTCTAAGTATGTGTCAAGTTTGAAGGATCTGTGAACTTGGCAACTATGCTTTTTTGTTCGATAAGTTCCACGAGGAAGAAGAAGCAGCAAAACGTGAGCTCAAGTGTTTGTTGGTACAAACACAAGGTGTTCGCAAGAACTTCCAGTTCAGTCAAATTACCATCGATGATGTCAGTCATATTTTTCAAATGTGGATCATCTTTTATTATAAAAATATCAATTTCATAATTAAAAACACCTATCAAATTTGCGTTAGAATGTGTTGAATTTGATCTTCCTGTTTGGACTAGAAGTAAAGTTCAGATCAGGTTATTTGTAGATCATGCATCTAACACAATAGCTTCCTCATGTTAGTATCTACTTTGGTTCAGGAGATGGTTTTTCATAATTATATAATTAGAACTACATCAACGTGCAAAGCTGAACATCTTAACTTCCGGTTCAGTTACCTTACTAAATATATCACGAAAATAATACACTGGATGTCTTTTATCATCGAACTAAATTTTGTGAAATGGAACTGAGATGAGAATATTTTGGGGTCATGTCTGTGTATGACATGTCACATAATTCGTGGTCTATAAGACTGTGAATATCTTTCCTGGTTTAACTGTGATGTTCAAAATCTAAAAAATTACAACTGCTAATCAACAGAACCGATCCCGAAAGTTGACTCCACAAAATTCCTTAGTGTTTACATTGGAAACATCACATTAATGAAATTTGTAAAAAAGTTTCGAAATTCATTGAAATTATTTCCCGGCTTAACTCTGTTTTTCTTGACAAGGTCTTGCGTACATTTTATTGCTCACTTATATACTACCTTATCTGTCTTATTGTAATATTGTTTGGGGGAATACTTCTCTCCCAGAAACTTGTATAAAATGGAAATTTTGCAGAAAAAAGCAATTCGTATCATGCATGGTTAAATGTTATTTAGAGCTCACACTATACACTTTTGTTTAAACATTTCAATATGTTACGTATCCAAGAAATTCATTATTACCAGCAAAACATATTTATGTTAATATTCCACTAATTCCTCCTTACCTTACTAGCATTATTTATAGTTAATTGTAACTATCAGACCAGAGCTTCATCTCTTTTACATCTCCCTAAACATAGAACATCCACATTTCAACATGTGGTCAGGGCCCTGTAGTTCTTACACGATTAGTAATATCAATGAGGTGTCGTGGCCGAGCGGTCTAGCTTACCGGATTCAAGTTCTGGTGTTAGCAACAGAATGTGGGTTCGAATCACGGCCGTGACACTTGTGTCCTTGAGCAAGACACTTAATCATAATTGCTTCTCTCCACCCAAGGGTTAAATGGGTACCTGTGAAGGCAGAGTTGGTTTGCTCTATATGCGCTAGAAATGGCAGCAATTGAGCTGTATACTCCCCAGGGAGCTGAGATGGTTTCAGGAATGATTTATGAGCCTTATGAGCAGGGATAATAATATAATGCGCATTGAGCACCACTTAGTTGGTGGAAACGTGCGCTATATAAATCCACACATTATTATTATTATTATTCTCTTGTAAGAACTTAGGTTCATTTCAGCGTAGTCTTAATATATTATTAAACATTACACCGTGCTTTAATCTTTGGTTTCTTAATCTTTTTTTGTTGGGTGCTATATCTTAATTATTGAACTCAACACCTACAATAGTGTCTGGTATTAATTGTTTAACTATTTTCCACCGTACTTGTTATATTACTTCACACCTCAGATCGCCTCCAAATGAGCAATCGAAAATCCCTGATGAGAAAGAACCTGCTAGGTTTTAGACTTGATTTCAAGTCTGAGATCGCGGTTATTTTTTGTCTGCATCAGCCACGCAAAACGCCGTTTACCCATACTGGCTATCACAGCCCTAACTCGCGATCTCAGACTTGACCCTGTTGTGTTTGTGGGATATTCATGTCTTCATAGCTAAAATTTACATAATAATACGGATGCTAGAGAGATGGCCAATCAGGAGGCCACAAAAACCTTGTAGGCCGCGTCTATTACTAACAGGTTACACTCGATTAAAATTCTTTCTGTAATATTCATTCGATATTAAATTTGTATAGTGCTTGGTACGTAAATAGTATTTGAAATGTATAGGTAAATTTATAAGATCTTAGAGTTGTAAAAAAGCACAAAATAAAATACATAATTCCTTCTCTACAAAAGCGTCGTACCTACAGTTTAAATGGAATCGTTGAGTACATCTCCTCCAACTGCATGTAGAAGGTTTAGTTTGAATATTCATGTTATGGTAGGCTTTCCGACCAATCAGATTGTTCCGTCCACTTTTGGACTAATTCGCAATAGGGTATGTACAAACCTCGAACAACATTCCCAAGTCTGTGATCGTAGGTTAATGTCGGAGGTTAATACACAAGAGGGCGCTATTTAATGCAATACTATAATTGGCTTCAGGCAGACAAAAAACCACGATCACAGACTTGGAACCAAGTCTAGCTAGGTTTAGGTTCGAAACATAATGCTACTATTTTGCATTTATGGTAATAAATTAAACTGATATAGCGCCCTCACTTGATGAACAAATCTTTGACGGGATTATATTTTACCAGATGTGAACTATCCTTTTCCCCAACATGGAAGACGATGCGCCCGTGATTTACGGGTTGGAGTTTCAGGTAAAAACACCTGTAAAATATTATTTAGTTGATCTGTAATGTTCATAAAACATCAGTCACCTCTTTCTCATCGATATTTATCAAATCAACCAACGCGGAAGCCCCTTCATTATGATTTAGAACGGCATGAACCAACTCGACATGCTCGACTTACAAAACATGCTAGCTCCATACAGTCGGAGTCGTGTCGTCGAATCTCTTCATCATCAGTACACCGCTATCGTCTCCCGTAAAATGTGTGCACGGCTAAATCTTTGGAAAGACATATCCGATCACCACTTTCTAAGGTTTAACACAAAAAAATTGCAACCACTAACAGTTAAAAATGATCGTATCCGACCTCCACTTTTTAAGGGTTTTTTGGATTTTCTTTTGCAACCACTAACTAACCAGTTAAAAAAATGATTCTATCGATTTTTGGGGGTACAGAAAGCGAAAACTATCTTTAAAATCCATTTTTATGATGGTTTTTGGACTTTATTTCCCTTCTAAAAACATCAGAAAACAGAAGGATCCTATTGTAGTTGCCACTGTTCATGTACAATGGAATGACCGTGTTGGTCACTAACGGGGGAGTTGACAAGATCAGACCATGGAGGTAGAATTCCATGATCAGACTGACATGACTGAGGAAGTCATCGTATACCAAAATTGCTTGATTTTTTTCATGAAATAAATATCCTGGAGTAATTTGAAGTATATGCCAAGTAATCTTACCTACAGTACTAGTGGAGAACATATGGATGATGATGGACATATACTTCAAATTATTCCAAATGGTGTGAAGTTAGTTACTTATTCCTTATTGGACATTCGCATCATCGTACATTATGTATGTACTATAAATACGTACGTGTTCATTGTCGTGCGCATGCTAGTTGCAAAGTCTTGTGCGCATTATGCGGACGGTTACAATTAGACTTGTTTCGGAAAGAATGTTGTATCGGGCCGCCACTTTTTAAGGGCTTTTTTGGATTTTTTTTGCAACCACTAACCAGTTAAAAAATCATTCTATCGATTTTTGTGGTACAGAAAGCGAAAACTATCTTTAAAATCCATTTTATGATGGTTTTCGGACTTGATTTCCCTTCTAAAAAAATCCTCCCCTTCAGAAAATAGAAGGATCCTATTATAGTTGCCACTACCCATGTACAATGACTGTGTTGGTCACTAATTGTGGAGTTTACAAGATCAAACTGACATGACTGAGGAAGTCATCGTATACCAAAAATGCCTGATTTTTCATGAAATAAATATCCTGGAATAATTTGAAGTATATGTCCATCATCATCCATACGTTCTCCACCTTACCAGGTAGGTAAGATTACATTATTGGTTATATTTAATGAAAAATAGTGGCGGCCAGATACGACATTCTACCCCTTGTTTCCTAGTCCACACTACATTCTGTATAATATTCAAAGGCTAAAGTAGTGCCCCTTTAAATGATGAATGATGTTCTTGGACCAGGTACATGTACCACTAAGTCAGAGGGTGTGCAGGAGGATCTAACCTTCACAATACTATCATGCTTATCCCGGTCATTAGGGTTCCAGTATTTTTAAAATAATTTTACATAAATGCATTTTTTGCGTATCATATGCATAATAGGCATGCATATTATAGTGCCCCTTTAAATGATGAATGACATCTTGGACCAATCATTTTATTCAGTATGTATTTTGTGGATATATGTGTAATATGCATATTAAAGTTCCCCTTTAAATGATGAATGATTAATTGGTTAGTGGTTGCAAAAAAATTCCCAATAAACCCTTAAAAAGTGGCAGTCGGATACGACATTCTTTCCCCGACCGCCAATTTTTAAGGTTTTTAAAAAAAAAAATTGCAACCACTAACCAGTTAAAAATGATTATGACAAAACACAATAAAGGGGGCCACTTTCCTACCGTCACGTTAGCAGTTTTTCTAATGGTTGTAATTTTTTTTTTTTAATACCTGAAATCACCAAAAAAGAATTTCAACATTTGAATAGACGTGCATGCTTATCCTAAAGATAATTTGAGTTGATTATTACAAATGGACGGAAAAGTGAGGTAACTTTTTCCGTCCAATTTTTATGGAAATTTGAGGGTAAAAAAATAAATAAAAAAATAAAAAAATAAAATAAATCAACTCAAATTAGTTTTAGTATAAGCCTGCATGTCCATTCACATGTTGAAACACTTTTTGGTCGGTTTCGGGTACTTGATTGATTTTTCATGAAATAAATATTCTGGAATAATTTGAAGTATATGTCCATCATCATACATGTATGTTCTCCACCTTACTGGGTAGGTAAGATTACATTATTGGTTATGAATGAGAAAAAGTGGCGGTCGGATATGAGATTCTACCCGCAATGAAATTCTGTCGTTTGAAGACAATGTACCTATTTCTGTAAATATTATTGAACCGATACACATGTACTAGCAAATTATAATGAAAAATATTACCTGACAGATATATTGAATTTATTTCCTATTTAAAATAATGCTTCGCCAAAGTCTTGCATATTTTTCCGGTGCACTAGTTCAAACAGTTCAAACTACACGACCACACGTTAGCCATACATAGCGATGACATCACGGTTAACTGCCACGATGATCCTATTTAAAATAATGCCTCGCCAAAATCTTGGATCGTTTTTTTATGGTGCGCTAGTTCAGACAATTCAAACTGCACATCCACGGCCACACGTTAACCGTACACAGCGATGACGTCACGGTTAACCGCCACGATAACCCTGTTTGAATCCTCCCGAGGAAGATCCGTTACCAGACCTAGTTATCTCTGACAAAATACAAGGGCTTGGAGAGGATGACATCAGCTTCAGAATTGTTGTCGGTGCTTCTCAATGAGGCAAGGCGATAGTTGTTGACAGCCATGGATATATGACAGCCACGGCTGGACATTATCCTGTGTAACATGGCTCTGCAACGTCCTGGCCAAAGTGAGCAGATGCCCAGTTTCAGTCGTCCAGCATGGTGACAAGTTCACTGTTGGTCTGAACCAAAGCCACACCCATACTGCTCATCCCAGAGCAAAAAAACCCACTGTAGAGGTTACCACTACAGTCAAAAGCTTGGCCAAAAATGACATTTTCTGTTCTGCCAGCTTCATTGTGGATCAAGTACTCGGTGACAACATCGTGCCAGGAGCCCCCTGCAGCTAGCTATCCAAATTCTTCATACCTGAAACGTACAGCAAATCGTCAGAGCCAGCGCCCACCGGAACCAGCAGATCTAAGCTTCGATGTTGCACTGGATTTCATCACGCACGATTTGCTGAAGAAGGGCATTGTTATAGGAGAAGCACAGTACCTGTTGTTCTTCACCACCGAGCAACTTGCTGTGCTTGACATCGCCAAGACATAGTACTTGGACGGTTCAAGCTTGTGGAACGGCCATTTATGCAGTTGTTTTCTGTTCACACTTTCATAAAAGGAGACACCGGAGAGCTGAAACAAGTTCCTCTGACATTCACCATGATGTCACGGAGGACCAAGGACTACAAGAAGGTGTTGAAGACTATCAAGAAGAATATGTAACTGCCATTGGGGAGAAGCAACATGATAGAGATGGTGTTAGATTTTGAAGTTGGAGTGTGGGCTTCCATGAAGTGATTGTTTAGTGATGTTGTCAAGGATTGCCTGTACAACTGGACGTAAGCTGTTTGCCGCAAGTGCAAAGAACTGGGACTACAAGTTCCAGACACAATGGCCACTAACGTGAAAGAGTACATCCGCAAACTGCTGTCTCTCCTGTTTCTCCCACGTGAACACATGCTTTCGAAAAGTTGAGGGAGAATGTAAATCATCCAGCCCTGATAGCACTTAGCCAACATATCTAGGGCTTGGATGCACAGTTCAACTTGGAAGCCAAACAACAACATGGAGGGATGGTATTGGTGGCTGAATGGGAAAGCTGGACGGCACAGTGTTCAGCTACACAACATCATCAGGCTTCTTCACCAAAAGGCAACACAAGTCACCTTACAGATAAGACTGGTGAAGGAGTCAAAGCTGTGCAGGTACCAGGGGAAACACTACAAGACCATGCAAGGGAAGATATTCAAGCAGTGGGACAAATAGCAGTCTGGGGAGGAGCTGAAAACGTCTGGCTTGCTCTCTGCATGCAAGCACCTCACGGGTCCTTCACTGTGAGACCACTAATAACCCAACCGGCTCTTTTCAGAGCCACAACTTCCAAAAAGAGATTTGAGCTTCAGATTACGTGCACCTTACAAATTCTTTATTATTATTCGTATTTTTATAATTGTTATTTTTAATAGGCAAGAGCACTGACGCCACAGGTTGCTGAGACAGAAGTGATCAGATTCCTGGTTGGGACTCAGTCACTTAAGAATGAGAACCAGGTAATAATTATATTATGACTATTCAATCCATTAACCCTAACCTTCCCAAATCCTCCCAAATCCTCTTTGCTAAAGTGAAGGATTTTAAAGGATTGAGGTTATATGCTACATGCTCTTTGCTAAAGTGAAGGATTTTGGAGGATTGAGGTTATTAGGCATATTTGCCTTTCCATGGTACATGTACATGTACATCCATGTTTGTTGTAGTGATTGCAAGGTCAGTGCTTGGGTCAGTGGACACTGTTTATTGCTCCATGCATGCAGGGAGGGTCCCTGGCCATGTACATGTATCACAGATTAGAAACACATGTGTGCATATACATGTATGTCATGTGCTTGCTTTACTACTGAAGGATTTTGGAGGATTCAGGTTATGTGTAAGCAAATGGGCCTAGGGAGTTAGGAAGGATTCAGGTTATGTGTAAGCAAATGGGCCTAGGGAGTTAGGAAGGATTCAGGTTATGTGTAAGCAAGTGGGCCTAGGGAGTTGGGAAGGATTCAGGTTATGTGTAAGCAAGTGGGCCTAGGGAGTTAGGAAGGATTCAGGTTATGTGTAAGCAAGTGGGCCTAGGGAGTTAGGAAGGATTCAGGTTATGTGTAAGCAAATGGGCCTAGGGAGTTAGGGTTAACGATATATGCACTATACACTTTCTTGTACACGTACGTGGTGCAAATAGTCAAGATTGCTCGTACGAGAATGTACATATATGTAGTGATATGATAGGTCAGGTGTTTGAGGGCATTTAAAGTAAATATAAAATGTAAAAAATCTGTAAATACATGTAAATATATCCGTCCGTGGCGTAAATCCGTGTCAAAAGTGGGGAAAGAAGAAGAAGAAGATGATATTGAAATTTGTTTGCCTAATGTACAATGAAGTACTGGATCTTGAACATCGCTCAACGGGGGGATACCCCCCCCCCCCAATACTGCTTGAAACATCACTTTATGTACCATTTCTGTTCTCTTTTTCTTTTCTTTTTAACCCCCCTACTACTACAAGGGTTAAAATCAGTCAAAATGTTGATATACATGTACTTGCCAAGGTATATCTAGTGCACTTAAAAGTCCAACACTGTCAAACTTTAAGTGTAGTAAGTACATTTACAGGTCAAAATGAGTCGACCATTTTTGACTGGTAAAAGCATTGACTGGTATTTGTTCAGGGTGGTCAAAATGACAGTAAAAACCAGTCAAAAATGCCCCTGTGTGCACATTTGGGTCAACAGTAAGAGGAACTTGACTGATTTTGATCTCTATAGCAACTTCCCACTAAAGTGCAGCTATAGTAGGAGGGTCAATAAAAAATAAGTAAAAATTGACATGCCGATGGCGGAGGGGGTTTGAACCCCCAGTGGTTTACACCACTGGCGCAAAACCAATCAGAATCCCACAAATGTCATAAAGATGACACCCAAACAGGACAAAGAAATAAACAGATAATAAATATTTAAACAAACCAAATTTCCCCATATTTTTGACCATCCCCCTGGGCCAAAAAGGGGGTGGGGGTATATATCCCCCATCCCCCAGGGATTTACCCCCTTGACATCCATACTTATCATATCTTATTTCATTGTATCTTTAACAAGAAAAATAATGATAGAGATTTGTGTATAGCGCCAACTCCATCATTCGAGGCATTTTACATTATTATTATGAATTCTCTCAGGAAATTGTAAACTAATTCAGCTGAAATAAAAATAAAATAAATACATTTAAGAAAATGATAAAATAACCTTCCACAGATTCGTTTCAACACATGTATTTACATTCTGTCTAAATCCAAAATGATTGTGTATAATTTTGCTTCTTTTAATTCCTTTGATAACGTAGACGATTTCATTTGAAGCATTTATATTATTGTCTGTTATGAGTAGGTGCATCTACTTGACTTTGATGATGACAACAATATCTTGAATAAGACTGTATTCCTCCATAAAGATGGCGAGATATGGCACATCAGCTCCAACCCGGCAAACAAGGAGATCCTATCAACGTGTTACAATCAAAGTATGTTTGTTATTAATCCTCCTACTACTACAAGGGTCAAAATCAGTCAAAATGTTGATCAAATACTTGCCAAGGTATATCTAGTGCACTTAACCAGTTGACGTCGGGAATATTTATTTTTTTCCGGTCCCCGTGCAGGTTTATTTTCAGTGAAAAATCTGAAAAAATTTCTAGCCATTAATAATTTTTTTTGTCAATGAAACTAAGTTCGGACAACCAAATAAACACCTTTACTCATTGACATTTCGAGAATTAAATGGCTAGTTTTTTAATTACGGTTGTGTTTGTTCAGCACAATTAGACCGTTGGCAAGCTCCGATGCAACGGCCTATTAGCGACCAGCGCCCGGTCGAAAAGACGGCATACCTGGAGAGAGATCGAATGCCTCGTAAACAATGGATATAAATCTGTCTTTACAAATGCTTGGCTGGTACGTCAAAGGAACAGGTCTTGGATAAAGGGATTAGGCAAAAATCAACAAAAAGAGTGAACTCATTCAGTATTTGCAGTGCATTTTGTCCTGGGCCACCGAACCGTGACCCCATGGACTCCGAGAAACGATTGCGTGTATAGGTCAAAATGAGTCAACCGTTTTTGACTGGTAAAAGCATTGTCTGATATTGTTCAGGGTGGTCAAAAATGCTCCTGTGTGCACATTTGGGTCAACAGTGAAAACAGGCAGTTGACTGGTTTGGACCTCTATAGCTACTTGCCACTAAAGTGTAGGAGGGTTAACCCTTTCCTTACCATAGGCGACTTTAGTCGACTGCACTCATACCCCCTCTTCCTTACCATAGGCGACTTTAGTCGACCAAGCTTTCACACAAAAAAACACTCGAGCCTGAGCACAAAGGCCATTTGTTATAAAGCTGTAGTTTTGTCCATGTTCACCCTCCATACCCAAGCTTACAATGGTTGGAAAGAGCAAGATCGGATCTTTCCATTGATGGTGAAATAAAATAAGGTTGCTATTATGCAATCCCTTCAAACTGGAGTGGAAAGATCCGAAATGCCAAACACCTACGGAGCGCCATGTGTTTGTGTACAAAAAAGTGTTTGAGTTTACAGATCACACTGAGGAAACAAAGACCGAGAACTTGGACATTTATTGACCGATCTTAATGTTTTTTGGATTTTATGAAAGGGAATTCAATAAGTAAGATATTTTTTATTATTTATTTTGCTGTAAAACGATATCTTCAAGGTGATAATAGAGTTTGTAAAATTGCCTTTGAACACAAGCTTTCTGTTGTGTAAGAATGTGTGCTTCACAGATGAGTGGTCAAACAATGCGGTCACCAGCGGTTGTTTATGTCAAAACAATTCGGTACTGAGAGGGTTAATACAGTTGTAGTATTCATACTCGAGTACATTTTACTGTACTTCTACTAGTATTCAACTACAAGTATGACTCTTTAGGCTGTGGCCAGAGCACAACAATAAATCCATTAAAAATAAAATAAAAAACCCTGCCACTGAATTATAATGGATTCGGGAGTAGTAAGTGTTAAGTGTGCAGAAAGGGCCGTTGTCACCTAGCTAGCTAGGGGAGTACCCAATGGTTCTAATGAACAAGAAATAATGGTTTGTTTTAATTCACTGATGGTGTCGGATAAAGAAATTGAAACTCATAAACTGGGCTTCCAATCCAAGATACATCCATTTTTTTTCCAGTTGTCAACAGTAAGATTGAGACTCATGCAGCCGTCTGGCGGATCCCCTCAGACTCTGATCCCTTAGACAAGGATCAAGGGATCCAGGATGATTCTAGCTCCTACACAAGGTCACTGGAGGTTCTCTGTCGCTTTGACAACCGAGACATGGGTAACATGATCAGGTATAACGCACAATGCAATCAGTTACTAATTTAAAAGGTTATTTGTAAGGTTTCAAAATTTCTACTTTTTAGATTAACCCTCCTACTGATAGACCATTTGAAACCATTCAAAATTTCCACTTTCAAAAATGCCTATTGGTTTTGTACACACATGGTGATACCATTTGAACAGTGTTGGTAGCAAGCTTTACTACCATTCAAATGCATAGAGGGTCCATTGATTCACCACTAAGAAGAATCCAAACAAGGTTTTGTATTAGCTGTACTACCATTTGGAAAGATCCAAACAAGGTTTTGTATCAGCTGACCTACCATTCAAAACCATTTGGGGGAATCATTACTGTACACAGTTATTTCACCATTCAAAACCACAAATGCGAATGGTTTCAAATGGTGCATCAACTTGTATGAAAAAGGTACCAAAAATAGGAGGGTTAATAAAATCCATCTTTGCCATTTTTGAGTGAAACCCTTTACTTTTGTGAAACCATGTAAAAACACACAATCTTGTTACAGGGTTATGGGTACCACACACAAGTCCCATGCAACAGAATGTGGGTTCGAATCACGGCCGTGACACTTGTGTCCTTGAGCAAGACACTTAATCATAATTGCTTCTCTCCACACAGGGGTTAAATGGGTACCTGTGAAGGCAGAGTTGGTTTGCTCTATATGCGCTAGAAATGGCAGCAATTGAGCTGTATACTCCCCAGGGAGCTGAGATGGTTTCAGGAATGATTTATGAGCCTTATGAGCAGGGATAATAATATAATGCGCCTTGAGCACCACTTAGTTGGTGGATACGTGCGCTATATAAATCCACACATTATTATTATTATTATGGTAGATGTTGTGATGGCAAACAACATTGTGGGGACAGACAAGTGTTCCTGTAACCCTCTTTAAATCCACTCTCAAAGGGAAAATATCCCCACAACACAATGTAGGTCTACCCACTTGGCGTTTGGGTGCGACACGCTGTGCACATTTTTCTCTGATTTCTTAAATCCAGTGTAAAAAGTCTTGTGCGTCAGCATTTTTAGTTTTTTTTTGTGCTATGAAACGATGTCCAATTGCAGCCAAAATTGCTGGATCGATTGGAAATCTGCCGTGCTGTGTTTTAACCCTCCTATGCCCAGGCTGAAATTTGGCCCAGTAAGCACCGCACCCACAGACAGTCACTTGAGTATTTTTGGTTGCATTGCCAATTGTTCACACATGTGTATTTTTCTCTAAGAGTGCTGGAGATAGTGGCAAAGTCAAACACACTTGTGTATGTCCTACATAAGTTATATGCAGAGTCACACAGAGCTGTGTATGTACTGCATAAGTTAGCAGCAGACTCATATACAGTTGAGTGGTTTTGGTTTGACCTCCTACCATAGCCACATGTCTTTGCATTTAATTGAGTGCACTGCACAAAGTCAATGGGTTGGGAGTGACATACAAATTTTGAGTGTCTTTGATTGTTAAACATATAGGAGGGTTAAATGACTTTTTCACAGGGGTATGAACATTTCCCGTTCTCTTAGCCACCATACTTTGTGTGGGGAAATTTATACAATACATGTATCATGTATTTCAATGGTTGCCAAAAAAACAAAAAGGCGTCACCGCACCAATTTTGAAGCCCATCTATGACCAAAAACCAGAGACCTTTTTTTTATATTCTCTAGCGTCGTAAAAGGGACAATATCGTCACGATCAACAGTGTATGGATTCGGAGTGCTCGTTTCAGGATACTCAGTGACTGTAATAATAATAATAATAATAATGTGGACTTAAATAGCACACGTATCCACCAAACTGGTACTCAAAGCGCATTATATTATTACCCCTGCTCATCAGGCTCATAAATCATTCCTGAAACCATCTCAGCTCCCTGGGGAGTATACAGCTCAATTGCTGCCATTACAGCACATATAGGGCTAATCAAACACAACAACCAACTCGCCATCACAGGTACCCATTTACCCCTGGGTGGAGAGAAGCAATTATGGTAAAGTGTCTTGCTCAAGGACACAAGCACCCCGGTCGCGGTTGGGATTCGAACCCACATTCTGACGACTCGGCCATCAGAACACAAATCCGATGCACTAAACCGCTCGACCATGGCACTCCACTGTAAATCATACCCCTACATGATAAGGTCATATCATAAAGTTATCTTCTCCTTCAATGTAGGTCAATAAAAAAACTAGATATTTTACTTATTTTACCAAAGTGTTAGCACCTCAGATGGAAAGATTTAAGGAATATTTCATACCATCAACTTTACACCAAGTCAGTTTTATAAAAAAAAATTAAAATGTTTTGTTTGTTGAGATTACCAATAGTGTATAGTGAGAGAGTGTAGTTTTTTTTTTTTATTGTTGCAGAGGTTGTACGTGTAACAGATTTACAGGCCAAATCAAGATTGATTTAACCCTTTCATTACCGATTTGTTTCAACAGGATGTCCCACTGGTTACCGAATTCTTTGCCCAGTCATGCATGAATTCACACATTATTGCACAACAGTATGCATCCATTTACAGGCACTTTTTCTAAACTCGTTTTTCATCATGAAGAATTTGTTGGAGAAAGATATATTCAATGAAATGATTGTTGCTTACGAAATTTCCTTTCATATGATACCAAAATCATTGGCATTGAATATAAAATGATCGGGTTATTTATTTTACTTCCCCTGACTTAGTTTCACAAACACAGAGAGCATTTTGTACACAAGTGTATGGCGTTCCATAGCACAAATGGCCATTGAAAGGATTGACTTGTATTATGTCTGATTTCTATAATAGCAACATGTAGGTTGGGCTATACTATTAGAAAGATAAGGAATCAGTCTTTCCAACCATATATAGCATGGGTATGGACTGCGAAGAATGAAAAAAATACAGCTGTTTTAAAAGCTGGTCATGATACTCCCAATTAAGTGCTGTGTGTGTGGTCGACTAAAGTTGCCAATGGTAGTGAAAGGGTTAATTTCTGGTTTTTATTTACTTCGCAGTATTTTATGGGAGCCACAGGGTGAGGGTAGCAAGGCTATCTCGATATCAGAGAGCCATCTCACTCAATGGGATATACAAGCAAGCGGCATTGAGGCAAAGGTGAGTTTACACTTTCATTTTCTCAGATGTCAAAATCTTGACCAGAAACAACTTCATAAAGCTACATGAAAATTTATACACAACCATAAACTTGTTTGTAGTTTGGAGCGTGTAAAGCCCTCTTAGGGAGGAAGGCCAAAGTCATGGTACAGCCAAGCCTTTGAGAAGCCTGGCCATGCCCAGGCTATCTGACCGCCTAATCTGTCTTTTGTGAGTCCTAATCCTGTAACAATACAGTACCTGCCAATCAACATAACCTGGGCTTCTGGAGGGCCTAGCCCAGACAAGCTCCTGTAGGTTGGGCTATACCATTAGAAAGATAAGGAATCAGTCTTTCCAACCATATATAGCATGGGTATGGACTGCAAAGAAAGGAAAAAATACAGCTGTTTTAAAAGCTGGTCATGATACTCCCAATTAAGTACTGTGTGTGTGGTAACCTTGGTCGACTAAAGTCGCCAATGGTAAGCAACAGGGGTATGTGTGTTGTTGACTAAAGTTGCCAATGGTAGTGAAAGGGTTAAACAAAGTTTTTTTGATATTGCTATGGACACAGTCCCCAGCCTTGCAGAATGTGAATGCATGCATTTTTTATAATTAATGGGTTTTCTGTGGTTGACTAGATGTCAAGTTCAGTGGCCCTGGAGAGCAAAGGTCACCCAAAGTTCACCGCAGGTCGCTGGAACCCACATCATAACAACACACAGGTGGCTACAGCCAATGAAACAATGATAAGGGGATGGGATCTCAGAACAATGAAGTAAGTACATTGAAAACAAAATTAAGAATGGGAAATACGTAAATTTCAGTAATTTTTAAAATAAAATCTTACATTTTCTCAGTACATTTTGAAAGCATGCTTGTTATAATAAGGTATACTAAACATTCTGCTTGGTATGTTCTTGTTTTAGAGATATCAACTAAAATCGGGAGACTGTCAACATAGGGCTAGATGGCTTAGTTGGTAGAGTGCCAGCATGTTAACCCGGAGGTCACAGGTTCAAATCCTGCTGTAGTCAATTTCTCTTTGTTCATTCTGAACAAATAATGTATTTATATACCTAGTCAGTTTCCCTTGTGGTTTCTTCAATTATTTGCACGAGTAAGCAGGAGGTCGTGTGTTCGAATGCTGCCCAACTCACTTGTGAAGTTTTTTCCACAGACACTCGGAAAGCACTGAGTATACAGTGCTATAGTTTAGGGAAAAATTACATCAATCTAATAATAACAATAATAATGTGGACTTATATGGTGCACGAATCCACCAAACTGGTGCTCAAGGCGCATTACATTATTACCCCTGCTCATCAGGCGCATAAATCATTCCTGAAACCATCTCAGCTCCCTGGGGAGTATACAGCTCAATTGCTGCCATTTCGGCGCATATAGGGCTAATCAAACACAACAACCAACTCTGCCCTCACAGGTACCCATTTACCCCTGGGTGGAGAGAAGCAATTATGGTTTAAAGTGTCTTACTCAAGGACACAAGCACCCTGGTTGCGGTTGGGATTCGAACCCACATTCTGACGACTCAGCCATCAGAACACAAATCCAATGGACTAAACCGCTCGACCATGGCACTCCATGTGTACATGTATTTATAGTATAAAGCTGTGTCAAAAAAAGGAAAAAGATGTGTTAAAAACTAGTGTTTTTCACACTCGTCTTTTGTTCATTCCCATAGACTACTTGGCAAATATACGCGTGCGTTGCATCTCGGCCTAGCTTAGTGATCACTGTTCCCATTTCCCTGTACGTTACTGTTGTAATTTGTAATCAACCAATCTACGTAGTTGCGTTATTAAACTGAACACAAACAATCAAAGAATAGCATGGCCAACTGTGTAATTGTAACATTGATAGACAATATCTGGGGATGTAAGTTCAGTTTTGCAGTATTTTGTCATTAGCTAGACCAGCATGCATTATGCAAATGCATTATGCAAATGCATTATGCAAATGCATTATGCAAATGCATTCACAACTGTGGTATTTGTGAAGAGGTCTATAGCAGTACTTTCTGAAAGTTATCTGTAATGCATGTAACGGTTTAAACTCTTAAAGGGACAATATCGTCAAGTGCTTGTTTTAGAGTAATTCAGTGACTGAAAATAATACCCCACATGATAACGTCATATTTCCATTGATACTGCATAAATGAGCCAGTAATTTTCAGTCACTGTGTTCACCTTAAACTAGGACACCGATTCCATGCCCTATTGAAAGTCTGTTTTGATTGTGATGACATTGTCCCTTTAATTAGTGTCTTCCTTCTCCCCCCCCCCCCCCCATACAGGCAATGTTATACTATAGAGAATACCCATGGTCAGCTGGTGCGTGATTTAGACTTCAACCCTAACAAGCAGTATTATCTGGCGAGCTGCGGCGACGATTGCAAAGTGAAATTCTGGGATGTCCGAAACACAGAGTCGGCTGTCCTGACGCTAACAGACCACTCCCATTGGTAAGTTTGCAGGTTCAGTACCCTGGATGACAACGACCCCTTCAGCTTTACTAGCCAAGTATGCTAGTAAAAATAGTCGAGCTCAACCCCTAAACATCCCCTGTACCTTTTTGTCCTTTCCCCAGGGTTTGGAGTGTGAGGTACAACCAGTTCCATGATCAGCTTGTTCTAACCTCCAGCAGTGACAGTAGGGTCATCTTGACCAGTGCTGCATCCATCTCCTCTGAGCCTTTCGGTCATCTGGACGAGGATGACGATGACAGCGAGAAGGAAGATGAGGCAGAGACAAAGTGAGTATTAGTCATCTTCATCACGCTGCGGCCATCTTTGTCCGATACCCTGAATCTATCAGTCTATCCTTGTGCATGATGGTATATAGGGCTTCAATGAATCGCGTTGACCTTGGACGGTCTACAGCCACTTCCCAACTCCTACTTCCCAACTCCTACTTCCCAACATCCTACTTCCCAACTCCTACTTCCCAACTCCTACTTCCCAACTCCCACTTCCCAACTCCCACTTCCCAACATCCTACTTCCCAACATCCTACTTCCCAACATCCTACTTCCCGACATCCTACTTCCCGACATCCTACTTCCCAACTCCTACTTTCCAACTCCTACTTCCCAACTCCTACTTCCCAACTCCTACTTCCCAACTCCTACTTCCCAACTCCTACTTCCCAACTCCTACTTCCCAACTCCTACTTCCCAACTCCTACTTCCCAACTCCTACTTCCCAACTCCTCCGGCCCATCTACTTTCTCTCTCTTTCAACCATCTCTTCCAAGTACATGGTCTCCCTACGCTCCTCCTCACTGGTGGTGTCCAAGTCAAGTTCTTTCAAGGGAACTCATTCATTGACATTATGAGAATGTGACCAATCCATTTCCACCTCCTTTTCTTGACCTGATTCTCTGACTGCTATACAATAACCGTATTGCTTATTCACAATATATGAATGGGTGCCGGACTATTTTCCTGCATGCCCTAGTTTGGTTTTGTAGCCTTGTATTGCAGAAATACAAAATGGCTGCAGGACAATTGGTTACTTGTGGAAAAGAAGTTTCTGAGAGGCCATGATGTCTAAACAAATATAGCATGTATGGCATTAGGGGAGTTGGGCAGTGAAACTGAGAGAAATATTATCTAAAAGCTTATCTGGTTGTAAGATGTTAAAGGGACAGTGTCGTCACGATCAGAGCAGACTTTCAACAGGGCATGGAATTGGTGTCCTAGTTTAAGATCAACACAGTGACTGAAAATTACTGGCTCATTTATGCCGCAGCAATGATAATATGACCTTATCATGTGTAGTGTTATTTTCAGTCACTGAGTTAACCCTAACTCCCTAGGCCCATTTGCTTACACATAACCTGAATCCTTCCTAACTCCCTAGGCCCATTTGCTTACACATAACCTGAATCCTTCCTAACTCCCTATAGGCCCATTTGCTTACACATAACCTGAATCCTTCCTAACTCCCTAGGCCCATTTGCTTACACATAACCTGAATCCTTCCTAACTCCCTAGGCCCATTTGCTTACACATAACCTGAATCCTTCCTAACTCCCTAGGCCCATTTGCTTACACATAACCTGAATCCTCCAAAATCCTTCAGTAGTAAAGCAAGCACATGACATGTATGCACACATGTGTTTCTAATCTGTGATACATGTACATGGCCAGGGACCCTCCCTGCATGCATGGAGCAATAAACAGTGTCCACTGACTCAGGCCTCGATCTTTACCGCGGCCACCGCGGCCAATGGCCGCATGCCCTTCCAACTTGGCCGCAATGCCCCCTCAAAAAGTACACATGTCGCGGCCAACTTGGCCAGCGTGCCCTTTTGTATTTACCTCTACATCCCATCATGACAATCATACATCACGGACATTGTGTAGATGATCCGTGCATACAAACACCATTCAACAAACGGCGGTGAAAATAATACCCGTCTTTTTATCGTTATTGTCGTTTGTTCGTACATCACGCGTCGTAGCTTGCATGCTAGCTAGCTCCCATGTCGGAGATGTCAGATCAGACTCACACCGCATTTCGCCTAGCCGCCCTTCTCGATCTCACAGCCGGCACCCACACACGGGCGCCGGCGTTGCTGTGATTGTACAAGCGGCTCTAATCTCGTCCCCATGCGCTGAACAGCCGGCTGTATGTGTACAAGGTACCAGTGTCGTGATTGTAAAATCACCACAAATGGGTCGGATACCAGCGCACGTTTTAGATACAGCCAGCCGCACGTGGTGTAGTCTTGCATACATGAATGCACGGTAAACAGCGCAGTGATCGTATATTCAGCACAAATGAGTCGGATACCAGCACTTATTTTTATGAATGAAAAAGTTCTGACCATTCACATGCAACGTTTTTACACGCCATCTCAAAAAACTTCGCTCAAAAGTAAGATGCCTTCACACGATCGTGTAAAAAAGCGCAAAAACAATGCTTTTTTCAAGGAAGGCTCAAAATGCCAAAAGCTTGAAAACTTGTTTTCAAAGAAAAGGTAGGAATCAAATAAATAAATGTAAATTAAAGGTTTGAAATGATTGGCCTTGGTGCCCCCTTGAGTTGGCCTTGGTGCCCTGTGGAATTTTGATGAGGGCAAGGCCAAAGTGGCCTGCCCCTTTTTTGCCCAAGATCGAGGCCTGCTGACCCAAGCACTGACCTTGCAATCACTACAACAAACATGGATGTACATGTACCATGGAAAGGCAAGTATGCCTAATAACCTCAATTCTAATAACCAAAATCCTTCACTTTAGCAAAGAGCATGTAGCATGTAACCTCAATCCTTCAAAATCCTTCACTTCAGCAAAGAGGATTTTGGAGGATTTGGGAAGGTTAGGGTTAATCTAAACCTAGCACTCTGATTCCATGCCCTGTTGATCATGACGATATTGTCCCTTTAATGATGTCGAACAAATAGAGAAGTTATTAGGTCTACCATGAATAAGAACACGAATAAGCTAAAACTCTCACAGGTTGCTTGCTGTACAGATCTCTTGTTCATATAAATGCATTTATACATATTCATAAGTATAAATGCATTTATACATATTCATAAGTATAAATGAATTTATACATATTCATGAATAAAGTATAAATGAATAAAACATTTAACCAACAGTGTATACTGCCCTTATAAGTGGGGCAGGTGACCGTCACAGCTTTTCTTTGTAAAGCACTTTACAAATTTAAACCCTTTAAATGTCTTTGGTAAATCTTCATTAGTTTATTCATGAATGACCACAGCCATGCATTTATTTCTTCTACTGCATGTTGTGCATTCAGTATGTAAAATCATTATTAACGTCACTTTACCAAGGTAAAGTACCACTACTATAAACAATTCCCTACTTCATCATGAAGTAGGGGTTTGGTCAATCCACCTAGAATGGTGCGTTGCTTTCAATGTGTTGTAATACCAGCCAACATTCTCTTAACAGGACTGTGATTTCTCGGGATTCTGCCTGATTTCAGGAGTTTTTACAAATCTCCCTTTGCTAAAATATTTTCTTGAAAGAAGTGAAGTAGCCACCGAGGAAAGAAAGAAGTAGCCTGTATTGTGTCCAAACCTCTAGTTTCTTGTTAATTTGTGGGGATGTGGAGAGTCTGTAAATCCTCCAAAAATTAAACATCCAGGAGGTTCAGGGAGCTTTGTCCTCTAGACCAAAGGGAGACCCAGGCCTGCTACCAATTTTTCAGGTACAACATTGGTAATGTTGGCAAAACTGCTTCTATGAGTATGCTTACTCTCTTTGAATCAAGATATACATTAAAGGGAAGGTACGACATTGGTAATATTGGCAAAACTGCTTCTCTGAATATGCTTACTCTCTTTGAATCAAGATATACATTGAAGGGAAGGTACAGCATTGGTAATGTTGGCAAAACTGCTTCTCTGAATATGCTTACTCTCTTTGAATCAAGATATACATTGAAGGGAAGGTACAGCATTGGTAATGTTGGCAAAACTGCTTCTCTGAGTATGCTTACTCTCTTTGAATCGAGATATACATTGAAGGGAAGGTACAACATTGTTAATGTAGGCAAAACTGCTTCTCTGAGTATGCTTACTCTCTTTGAATCGAGATATACATTGAAGGGAAGGTACAACATTGGTAATGTCGGCCAAACTGCTTCTCTGAATATGCTTACTCTCTTTGAATCGAGATATACATTGAAGGGAAGGTACATCATTGGTAATATTGGCAAAACTGCTTCTCTGAATATGCTTACTCTCTTTGAATCAAGATATACATTGAAGGGAAGGTACAGCATTGGTAATGTTGGCAAAACTGCTTCTCTGAATATGCTTACTCTCTTTGAATCAAGATATACATTGAAGGGAAGGTACAGCATTGGTAATGTTGGCAAAACTGCTTCTCTGAGTATGCTTACTCTCTTTGAATCGAGATATACATTGAAGGGAAGGTACAACATTGTTAATGTAGGCAAAACTGCTTCTCTGAGTATGCTTACTCTCTTTGAATCGAGATATACATTGAAGGGAAGGTACAACATTGGTAATGTCGGCCAAACTGCTTCTCTGAATATGCTTACTCTCTTTGAATCGAGATATACATTGAAGGGAAGGTACATCATTGGTAATGTTGGCAAAACTGCTTCTCTGAATATGCTTACTCTCTTTGAATCGAGATATACATTAAAGGGAAGGTACAACATTGGCAATGTTGGCAAAACTGCTTCTATGAGTATGCTTACTCTCTTTGAATCAAGATATACATTAAAGGGAAGGTACAGCATTGGCAATGTTGGCAAAACTGCTTCTATGGGTATGCTTACTCTCTTTGAATCAAGATATACATTGAAGGGAAGGTACATCATTGGTAATGTTGGCAAAACTGCTTCTCTGAATATGCTTACTCTCTTTGAATCAAGATATACATTAAATTAAGGGAAGGTACAACATTGGTAATGTTGGCCAAACTGCTTCTCTGAGTATGCTTACTCTCTTTGAATCGAGATATACATTGAAGGGAAGGTACAACATTGGTAATGTTGGCCAAACTGCTTCTCTGAGTATGCTTACTCTCTTTGAATCAAGATATACATTAAAGGGAAGGTACAACATTGGTAATGTTGGCCAAACTGCTTCTATGAGTATGCTTACTCTCTTTGAATCGAGATATACATTGAAGGGAAGGTACAACATTGGTAATGTTGGCAAAACTGCTTCTATAAGTATGCTTATATACTCTCTATGAATCAATATATACATTGAAGGGAAGGTACAACATTGGTAATGTTGGCCAAACTGCTTCTATGAGTATGCTTACTCTCTTTGAATCAAGATATACATTGAAGGGAAGGTACAACATTGGTAATGTTGACCAAACTGCTTCTCTGAGTATGCTTACTCTCTTTGAATCAAGATATACATGTACATTAAACAACCAACCTGTTTAAGCTTCAGCTCCAGCTCAATGCAAAGTTGTGAGAAATTTTTACAGAAAACACAAAAAGATGTGGTCGGCAACATTTTGTTAATGTGCATATTTTTGGTTGTGTTTCCTCTGAAATGGAAGCACTTCAGACAGAATAATTCTTCAGGATGATAAATAACTTTACAAATTTTCTATCAAATAAGCTTTTGGATGATAATTCAGTAATTTTGTAATAGGGTAATTACCAATGTTGTACCTTCCTAGGGTTCTGCCCAGTAATTTTTTGGTGCTGAAAAAAAAATGAAGTCTCAGGACTGGAATCCCGTAACTCAGAATGGAGGCGTTATTTCGAGCTATCCAGTGTAGAAATGCTTCAATTTTCACTGGTAAAGACAATATCTGTCATCTTAAATCATGAAGCGTTCCATATTTTTTGTGGGGTGCCATGGTCGAGCGGTTTAGTGCATCGGATTTGTGTTCTGATGCCTGAGTCGTCAGAATGTGGGTTCGAATCCCAACCGCGACCGTGGTGCTTGTGTCCTTGAGCAAGACACTTTATCATAATTGCTTCTCTCCACCCAGGGGTAAATGGGTACCTATGAGGGCAGAGTTGGTTGTTGTGTTTGATTAGCCCTATATGCACTGTAATGGCAGCAATTGAGCTGTATACTCCCCAGGGAGCTGAGATGGTATCAGGAATGATTTATGAGCCTGATGAGCAGGGGTAATAATGTAATGCGCCTTGAGCAACTAGTTTGGTGGATACGTGCGCTATATTATTTATTTTATTTATTTATTTTTTTTATTGATAATCTGTGAAAGGAAATGGGCAAGTTGGAGAATGAGTGGTGGTCGGAAAAAACTAATTTTTGCCAGTGGTGGTCGCTGGATCCTGAGTGCCAGTTGGGGTTTCCAGCACCAACAACCATGGGCAGTACCCTGCCTTTCTGTTAACTTTCAATTTCACTTGTAACTCAATTGATATTCCAAAAGAGTTTCTACAAATTGAGTGACACATATCTGTTTCGTACCCACAGACCCAAAGAACCAACCAAAGATGGCCCAATAGCTACGTATGAAGAACATGAAGATAGCGTTTACGCAGCAGAGTGGTCAACGGTCGACCCCTGGCTGTTTGCCTCTCTGAGTTACGACGGGAGACTTGTCATCAATAGGGTCCCGAAAGCAGAGAAATACAAGATATTATTATGAAAACAAAAGGTAGTTTCAAGACAGTAGAGATATGTGGAGTGCCATGGCCGAGCGGTTTAGTGCATCGGATTTGTGTTCTGATAGCCGAGTCGTCAGAATGTGGGTTCGAATCCCAACCACGACCATGGTGCTTGTGTCCTCGAGCAAGACACTTTACCATAATTGCTTCTCTCCACCCATGAGTGAGGGCAGAGTTGGTTGTTATGTTTGATGCGCTGAAATGGCAGCAATTGAGCTGTATAATCCCCAGTGAGCTGAGATGGTTTCAGGAATGATTTATGTGCCTGATGAGCAGGGGTAATAATGTACAGCGCTGTGATACCTCGTGTAAGAGCGCTTTAAAAATGCCTCCATTATTATTATTATTATTATTATTATTATTATTATAGTTATAGTTCTGCTGTAATAAACACCACAAGTATGAACATTTGGTTATACCGAACATGACCCATTCTGATGACGATCAGAGCATACTAATAGAAATGTCGAGTTGTAACATCCAGTTCTATTCAGAACTAATTACCACTCAATAGAGAATTTCACCTGGTGTCACCGCAATTAGCCTTATTTATCCTCTTCACCATGCAAAGCTACAAGTTTTACCTGTGACCCTTAATTCCCATTCTATGTATAAGAATTGCAGCCATGGACAAGTTCGACTGCAGACTAGCTGTTGATGAATGGTCGATCACGATTTGACAATGTGCATGCTCAGTACATTAACACACAAACGACCACAAACTAAAAACCAACAACTTGTCAATGGTTCCCTGCTGTACATTGATCAAGTTTAGGACAAAACATGAGACCAGTGAAGCACATATGATGCTTGATATGAGGCAGAGTGCACCCCCCTCCCATTGTGTCTTCATTGTGTTCCAGGAATCTTAGGAATGATATAATAAATGCTACCATTGAACTCTAAGGCACCCAATATTATAGTATTTTAAAACCCTCCCACACATGGAGGCCACTCCGATCCACAAAATTCTGTTCTTGAGCAACCTTCAGTACATACATGTACAAGCCTGCTGTCCTTTCCAAGTAATCTTACAAAATCAACTGTGTGTCACCCAAGGCCACTGTAAATGTTTGAACATATTAGTATGGCCTGCAATGTATCAATGGGAGACCACTTTACCCTGCAATCTCAGTGGTGAGACAGTGCACAGAAGGGTAACCATAGGAGGCCACTGGCAACAGCTAATGGCTTGGAGTGGCCTGAATGGGTTGTTTCAAAAATTGCACTGATTGTAGGAGGGTTAATTAAATAATATTTAAATGCAAATGCAGGTTTAATGGGTTCAAATCTTGTCATGCTGGTCATAGTGCCTGTGTCCTTGATGAGCAAGACACTTACAATGGCTTCTCTTCATCCAGGAATAAATAGGTACCTGTGAGGGTAGAGATGGTTATTGTGAATGATAAGCTTCATGTCTACTAGCTGCCAGGACTGCATACTCCAATGGATAAAACTTGTCGCTTTGCATGGTGAAGAGGATAAGTAAGACTAATTGCGGTGACACCATGTGAAATTCTCTATTGAGCAGTAATTAGTTCTGAAAAGAACTGGAGGTTACAACTCGACGTTTCGATCAGTATGCTCTGATCGTCCTCAGGAGAATGCTGGACTCGGGGAAATGCTGCTGCTTAAGTAGGCTGCTGAGAGATCATGCGATGACTGGATGCTGGAGGAATAGTTCGTTGAGGTAATAATAATAGAAGGCATTTAGATGCTTAGCTAAAAGCACCTTATATTGCATAGGTCCCAACTGTTCACCTCGTACATACCGTAGCCCGCTAGCAGTGAGATGTACTTCAGATGTGAGCTCTGGGCTTTAACCCTAACCACTCCAAAATCCTCCAAGGGGCACTTTTTTGGAAAGATTCAACATTGTTGGAAACTGGTACTTTCACCTCTTCAAATGGGGCAAAATTACTACCTGGCAAGAAGTACAGGCCATAAGTGCTGAATATAAAAGATCAATGAAAATGCATGGTGCATTTTGAAGATAAGGGCATGTTTCCAAAAGTGCACTGATGGATTGTGTAGGATTCAGGAAGGTTCATACCCAGAATACCTCGGGGGTTAGGGTTAATGTATTGCCTCTTTACTGTACAAACATATCACAACATTACGGTCGCTGTGTTGCTTAAATGATTATATATGCAAATATATGATTTATATGCAAATATATGATTTATATGCAAATCGGAAATTCTCACTTCTGAATTACACCCTCTCATCCACTACCTTCCAAATACCATACCTTTTCTTTTTAACCTTTTGCTGTACTTATCATTAAGTATGAAGAGTTTTTCTACCTGAAAAAAGGAGATCTCGGTGGCCATTTTGTTAGGAATTTTCTAAGTGGAAACTCCCAGGTAACCGTTAATACTAGAATGGAGCCAGAAGCGTACGTGAACCGGTTAACCAGTGATATACTAACTTTCCTACATCACAGCCATAGTTACGATTTCCAAACTATGGACTGCTACCAGTGCAAAGTAAAATGGAAAAATTCAATGTTTGTTTTGAATACTGTAATTAGTGAAAAACACTGATAAAAACCAACATACTTTACCAAGATATATTCCTCTTAAATACTTCCGGTGTAAAATGTTTAATTGTGGGCAGAATCTCTTGCTAACCATGTTTAAAATTTTTGCTCACTGACGGCCGTCCATATAAAATGGCACTCAATGCTTACAATACAAAATGCCCTCTACGGACCCCTGTATCATGTGTGATGGCGCCCTCATTTGGCAATGGACGGGGCGAATAGTTGGGACACGCCCAACTGTATTGTTGTATACCCAACTGCAACACCTGGGCCAATACTGTAGTTGGGCCAATACTGTGGTTGGGCCAATACTGTGGTTGGGCCAATACTGTAGTTGGGCCGTTAGATTATTATTTATGAGTCGACAATAACAGCAGTATCATATGATCACTGTGCAGTGCATAGGTGAATGTTGTTAATCAAAACTGTGTGCAATTGCAGAGTTGTTTCATAATTTAAAATCATGTATTTTCCTATGGTTTTTATCATTTGGACCATTTAAAATAGTTGTTCACAATATTAACTGTAAATATTAATAAAATATGTACAAAAGAAAAGTTTTGTGTAAATATTTATTTCTGTAAATAGTGATAATAATAGGAAACTTAAAAATATCGCCGAAATTAAGCATTAGTAATGTTAAAAATGAAGCTATAATTTCAAGGGAGTGTACAATGTAAAATGCCAATAAATACATCCATACATTATAAGAGTGAAGGGATATGTATACAAACCTACCTATTTGTAAATGTTGAAGATATTTTTTACGTTTTCTCAAAATAATATCTAATGTAAAATTGAAAGTGAAGTTAAAATTGAATTATAAAATGCAACACAAGTAGATATCGATGAACTTTTGTGTAACATCCACTCTCTCATATATAAAAATATCTTGATTCTCAAATTACAAATTATATTGCATGTTTGTGATGTCTTTAACAGAGTGACTTTTTAGCAGTTGTACACGATCTATGAACATGTGATATGTTTATCGTCTTCAGTTAATGGTAATGTATATATTACGATTGGTAATTTGAAACTCACCAAAATGGTCACAATTTTATTAAAACTTAATTGGTGTTAAGCTGATGCTAGTATCAATCTTCTTTAGAAATAATTTTGTCAAATGTGCTGTCATTTTGAAGAAAAGTGAAATAATTGTTTGACTCTCACGAAATAGTATGCATCACTATAAATTCCACATCAGAATGGATACACAAAATGTGATTGCATTTTCACAATTATCTCGTGAACGACAAAAGGTAGGCCGAATACGCTAAAACTTTTACATGTTGGTTTATGAATGTCTTCATTCAAAGATAGTAAGCATACACTTAGAAACACTTTGCCCAACATAACCATGACCAACCTTCCCTTAAACAGATACCGGTATAGCAGTAAACACAATAATGTAAAGCATCGATTTTCACAGACGAAAGAAATATCGCATCGTAAAATATAAGACGTTTCCAAAGGGTATATAAACATAAACCAAGCTACAGTGAATTATGTACAGGACGCACATGATGTTTTCAGAATACTCGATCCATCAGCTCTGTATAAACAGCGGGCGGTGAGCTCGATCGCGGTGGAAGTACCCAACAGTCGCCGCCGTATTCATGACGCATGGCGCGGGAGGCATGACTGGCAACCTGTACCCGAGAAGTATATCGTCCCCTTCAAAAATACTAAAGAAACAAATAATTCCATTACTTGTGAGCTGGATAAAATGTCAGACAAAATTTTCTGACGCACATTTTTGGTTTATTTAGGCTTATACATGTGATTGGCTCTGGCAAAACCCCAAACTTAGACCCAATTTTCAAAAGTGACCTCCCAAATTTATCGTGAAAATTAACAATGTTCCCAACAACGTTTCAGGATTTTTCTTTTTCCATGAAAACCTAGAGAAAAAGGCTATATATGGTGACATGAAAACTGGTCCCTCAAACTGGTCCCTGGGGTCAGTTTTTGACCTTTTCATGGCTGTTACGCATTATGGTAAATGCCGAGAAGTTTCGGGTTTTGACAGAGCGGGTCACATATTATAGCGCAAGGACGGATCCAGGGGATGTAATTTCTTCCCCCCCACTCCCCACTCACCCCCCACACGCACACACAAACATAGCCAGAAGTTTTTCATTTGTTCTGCCTTGGTGATGGAGACAAGACCCCTGACTACGCCTGTTCCCCCTCCCCAATTATAACGAGAAATCCCTCCACACAACATTGGTATTATTTTAGAAGCGTACATTCATTTCAACTCTGAAAGTTTCATCGAAATCGGTGTTCACGTTTTTTGAGAAAAAGACGAAAAGCTTTTGTGCAACTTCACAGCAACTTCTTGAAATTCAACATAACAATTCCCTTTTTCTCTTTTTCAGACGGAATAATTTCTCCAGGGGATTGGTAACTGTATGAAAATTATACATCAAGTATAGTAAGCTTGTAGAAAATTAAGTAAGACTAATTGCGGTGACACCATGTAAATTACTCTATTGAGTAATAATTAGTTCTGAAAAGAACTGGAGGTTACAATTCGACGTTTCGATCAGTATGCTCTGATCGTCCTCAGGAGAAACGGAGCAGAGCATACTGATCGAAACGTCGAGTTGTAACCTCCAGTTCTTTTTCAGAACTAATTACTACTCAATAGAGAATTTCACATGGTGTCACCACAATTAGTCTTACTTATCCTCTTCACCATGCAAAGCTACAAGTTGTAGACAATTATTAGTTTATTTGATGGTCTGATTAATATCAACGGTGAACTTTCTCATTAACGACACAAACTAAACTCAAACTTTGACAGGTTTGTTTCTGTTCATATTTCTTGATTTTTACAAAGTGTGGATGCATTTACAGAAATGTTTACCCAAACTGGCTTTAAAGGTAAAAATGAATATTGTCGAATTGTAATGTTAAACTTATTCAAGCTGATGATGGTATCAGTGCTTCCTATAAATCATTTTGTGAGGTTCTGTGAATCGTAAGACAAAGATCAGTTTCGAGTGTCCGGAATTCCGTCTGTGAATTCCACATTAGAATGGGGGCCAAAACGGACGTGTTTTCCCCTTTTGGAAAATCATCATGCAAATTCAGTATTTACTATTTATTTCCAAATGTTTAGTCTCCCCCATCCTGTGTGTCTCTCTTTATCATCGTGTTCCCCCTTTTTCTGTGACCCTGGATTCGCCCTTATGAGTACGAGTACAGAAAAATGTACAAGGGTATGAGTAATTGAGTGTGAAGACAACCAACTCGGCCCGTAGTGTCCCACGAACGACACGAACAGGCATGATTTTGACCTCTCGATCAAGATCAAGGCTGAAGGCTTGCCTATATTACTACTACAGGAAATAATTTAATCATAGTTCTAGAATCCTCTTAACCGTAATGCATATACCATTATGTATGTAGCTTTTATGTTGTGTACGGTGGGGCTCTCGGCTAATAGTAATATTCATAACTGTCCTTATCCAATTTTGAGAGGTTATGTCATAAGGAATTACAATTCGTTGTATCTCAACCCAAGGTAAAATATTGTATAAAAAATAAATTAAAAAATTTAACCTTTTGTCTCGAATTCAGAAAAAAGCTTAAGGTCCACTTGGGAAAAACAGTTTGTCATCTCGGCTTAAAAATCGCCTTCCTGCTGTCGGCCTTCAAAGTGGATATAATACTGAAAATATCGGCGATGTTGTACGTGTTTTAGGAGGGGGAATTTGTTTCTCCCAGTGGACTTCGGGCGTTTCTTATTTTGAGATAAAAGGGGTTTAGACAAAATTACCTCCTCAATAAAAATTATGTTACCTTGGGTTGAGATAATAAAACATAATGTTGTTTCGTTTCCTTATAATTAACCTCTCTAAAAATGGGAGAATGGTCGATTGTTGATATTTGCTTGAAGCCTTAATAAAAGATTCGGTTGCATAAGTTGATGTTAGTCCATTTTTATGAGCAGTCATGAAGGCGCCCGTAGTCAGAACTTACCCGATCCCTTCTTATTTACCATCTTTTCGTATGGGGAACTTGGGACGTCTGCTGAGGGAGTTTGATTCGTGGGATGGGGTGGCACGGTCATTAATTGTGCCCAAGCCTTGCTAGCAGACATAGACAAAAATGTAGCATTCCTCATCTCTGTCGATGTGATCTCATATTTATTTATAGTCGCTGTGGACCCACCGAGCACTATGGCCGCCATGAACGTCACCCCATCCCTAACCCCTCCCACATTAACTCAACTTTTAGAAGATTAGGTTATCATCGGAGTTTGAATTGAAACATTGGGATTTAAAAAAAAATAGTTAAGTGGTGATAACTTTTTGTGAAATATTTTATAGATTTGTTTTTAATTAATTGTTTATATATACTACTCAAAACAATTTAGGGAACACCGGATTTTTAACATCAAATAGGTTTGAAATGTTCCATGAACCGGGATTTTCATTTGCAACCCCCTCTCTCTTTCAGTAGTCATGTCATGAAATGTGTAATCACTACATGCATCCTTTATCATCTGTTTCATTGTGCAGTTGTTTCTCATCAATTCTGTGAAACATTGTGTTTATCTGAAATAAATGATCTTGCTTTAACTGAGATTATTCCGGTGTTCCCTAAATTGTTTTGAGTAGTATATATGCATATATTTGTTTACATAACCCTTAAACAGGAAAGGTACAACATTGGAAATATCGGCAAAATTGCTTATATGAGACTTTCTTGAATCAAGATATGCATTGAACCACGGGCGTAAATCCCAAGGGGATGTGGGATATATCCCTCCCCTCCCACCTTCTGGACCGGGGGATGGTCCATAGGATCATTCCCCCAGAATTTTCCATGCGTTGAAAAAATATATAGGTGTAATCTGTACTGTAGCCACAAGATTCTGAATAGTTGTCGACAGCAGAACTTCAAGCTATACCGTGCACCCAATTTCAAAATCACCCCTTTCCCCACACTTTTCATCACGGATTTACGCCAGTGCATTGAACAACCAACCCGTGAAAGTTTTAGCTCAATGTGGATCCTAAGTCAGGAGGAAAGTGTGAAAAAGCATTCACAAACTCTGCAGAAAACACCGGAGCAAAAGTTACCGAAGACAACTTTTGTAAGCATGCGAATTGTGTGTGTTTTCTTTGAAATGAGAGTAGTTCAGACAGAGTAATTGGTATGAATGAATGGTTCATTTACCAACGCGTTGCAACGTCCCATCAAGTTAGTGTTTTGATAATTAAGTTATTTTATAATGAGGTTATAACAGTGGCATAGCCAAAGGGACAGGTGCGGCCCACCACTTATTTTCAAAATAGTGTGTAGGTAAATTCCCATACTTGTTGGTATGTGTCTACTAAATAGTGACGTATAAAACAAACTTTTAACAATTAAGAACGCATGCAAAAACTGGGTGCAAAAATATAATTGACACACCTACCCCCTCCCCATACCCCCGTTGAGCGACTTTAGAGATCGTCCATTTTGGGGGGAAACGACAATTCAATTTGTCAGTTCATTTGAGTTTTGTGTCGGTCAATTACCCCACAAAATGTTTCCCACCACTCTGAAAATCCTCGGCTACACAACTGGGTTACAACCAATGTTGTACCTTCCTTTAATTATTCGCAAACGTTATATTATTACGTGTCGTCGAGGAGTTTGTTAAAACTTGTTATTTCTGGACAAAAAGTCTGTGTGTGTGTGTGACCATAGCGCAAAAGTTGACGGGACAAACACTTGGGTTACGGGAATAAATAAATACGGTAGCCATTGCCCTCGTCCTGCATGTCCTCGGTGTTTGAGACCAGCGGTGCAACTATGCATTTTCAGCAGAGTGGAGGGGGGGGGGGGGGTACCCAGGGGGTACCCAGGGGGCACTGAATTTTTTAGGTGGCACTTGGCCACCATTACAATAGAAGCTATTTTGTTTTACATAGAATCTGTACTTGTCAGCGGGCGGGGGGGGGGACCCATGCCCCTCTCCCGTGCCCCCCATAGTTACGCCCATGAATCAGGTGTTTAAGGAGTTCTTTACCAACGCCAATTCTTTTCAAAGATTGATGATTGATGACACATGACCCTTTTTCATACTTTCCAAACTGTAACGCAAAATGTGCCCTTTCTCTCGGCTTGGATCAACATACAGAAAAAGTTTGAAGACCCCTGAACCAAAATAAATTGTGCAGGAGTTACTACATGCATGTGCATTCAGTTCGCAAGGCTGATGTTCAATCGCCCACATATATCTCAGCATGAGGTATTTCATTATAAATCAATTGAATAATTCAGCAGAGTAGTATTTCAGATGACTGCACATAGACCTATCTCAACTATAAGTTTACTTTTAGTTCGCCGTGTACTGCACGCTGATGAACTGATGGATGCAGTACAAGCGTGACGTGCTAGGGACAGTGAATGTAGTCGCACTTCAAGTTGTTTGGTTGGCCTCTACACCCTTCCAACTATCCCAACTATTTGCGGATCGCGAACCCATCGCGGCAGCTTCACTCCTAATATGTCCGCAGGACCCTCTCTCTGGCAAGCTTGAGATTCTTCAGAGCACGGGCTATCTGAGTGGGGTCTGCACTGGGCATCGGTGGTATACCCTGCAGTGGACTCGAAGTTCACTGATGTTGTGAGAAGTTTACTTGTTACGTTTCGCACAAACTTTTTGTTGTTGTTATACACGTTAAGTTGTAAACAACTTCCGCACTGGACTTCGAGATGCATGTAAAAGATTGTGCGTAGCTGCCGCTGCGGTGGGCAACTTTTTTCCGTAGGATGGCAATGGAAGTGTTATACATTTATATACTTCAATTGCTCTCAAACAGGGAAAATTGTCGGTGGAAGTAACAAAGAGTGTACCATATTAGTCACTGGTATTACCTCAAAAAAGAAATGTTAAAGGCTTAGTTTACTTAGTTTAAAGATTGGCACATACCAAACACCCTGGGAAGTTATTTTATCTGACATGTTGCCATTTTTCGAGAAAATATGAATACAAGTTCAAACCTGAAATGGATTATTGACCAGTGATCCATTTTAACATGAATTCAAATAATTTGTATTAATTGGCACGATTTACGGCACAACGAAATAAACTGAAACTTTTACATCACAGGTTGGTTTCTGTGTACACATCTCTTAGTAATGATAAAGTATGGATACATTCGCACTTTGCAGGAAATTTTACTAAAAGTAAAATGCCCTTTAAACAGTTTGCAGTCTGAAGGTTGCTTTAGGATTGTGGGAGTAAAGAGTAAAGGTTGGTGGGCTCCAGTGGGGTCAAAGGTGAATCAACCATGAGTGTCAAGAATAACATTATATACGAATGTTTTAAATATTGTTTTTACCTTAATAATAATTTAAAAAACACATACTCACCAGCCACTTACAGTGGCGTAGCCCGGGGAGGGGAAGGGGGAAGGGGGAAGGGGAGGGGAAGGGAGGGGGAGGGGAGGGGGATGGGGAAGGGATTCAACCCTACCATGAGCTTCTGGTTAGTTTATGTTTTTTTAAACTTTTTCACCGGCGCATGCGTGCAAGAATTGAGCTCACTTATATAATTGCCACATCCACCCCCCACTGAGCAACGTTCGAGTTTCTCCATTTTTGAGGAAAACAAAAATGCAACCCCCTCCCGACTAATTAAAGTAATTAAAACAAAACAAAAATGTATATTGCAATTTTCAACATTTGTTTCTTCTTCAACATTGGTTTCTTCTCTACATTTACTGGAAGTTTAAAAGTCTAATATATTGCTGGGGATTGGGTGGCGATTTTTAATTTTTTTTTAAAATTATGAACCAAACTTATTTTTTCCCACTGGATTGCTACCGTATCTTTCCCCCTCCCCTTAATTCTCCCACCCCTCAAAAAATGATAAAAATAAAAACTGCCACTCTGTTACACAGGCACAAATGTAATAAATACAAAAAATAATCATGTTAATAAACAAACAAAAGACACAAAAATGGTAAGACAACAGACAAAGGAATAATAAACAATAACCCCCCCCCCCATAAAACAAACTTGGTGTTTGTGATTAGGAATGTTTTTTTAGGAGTATAAGATGAAGTTTCACATTAAAAAAATACAGCTAATACATACAAAAGCACATACAACCTGGTCAAATTATTATTTCATTTCTTTGAAATATGTCTGTTTTGTAAAATGTCTTCCTCTTTCCATAAATTCTTTTGTACAAAGAACAAATCATGTTTAAACAAAGAATAGAAAGATCCGGATACCAAGCCAAATTCCAAAGTTCGTAAAAAGTTTCAGTTCCTATATAGGCCTACACGCGCACTTTTGAAGTCTCCACAAAGAAGTTTTAGTAGAATTGATCTGAGCGTGCGCAGTTAACTTCGTAGTGCATAATATGGGATACGTTTTGTAGTAGAAAAGTTTCGGCAGTTGTACGAAGGTCACATTGCATGTAAATGAGCACGAGGACTTTCTTGCTGTTGTGACTGACTTCCGTACGTTTAAAACTTTGTTCTTAACTCCAGGATAACGCGAGCTGACCGACTTCAAAGGGTAAGGCAGGTTTCATTATCATCTTGAGCAACGTTTTGTAACTTCTGTTGGTGTTTCGAGACGATACTGGTGGGTTTTTAGGACGTTTTGTTAACGAACGCGTGGTGAAGTGTTTGTGTTGATTTTAACGTCAGGGTCATGTGTCGTGAAACTTGGCGGCAGCGTGTGTAGTGTCGTAACCCAAAATGGGTGTAGGCCTAGCACTTTTTAAAGCAAAAACAAACATATTTTGAGGTTGTTTTACGACATTATACATACATTAACGTATTGCCTGTTAATCATACACTCTTTGTGTGTGTCATTTTGTCCACTGTACACAAATTTGTTAACTTTTTGTTCGTGTCAAAGTTTTGGTCGAGTTCGGTTTTAGCCCTTTTGTACGTGTTCAGTTTCCGTTGCCAGTTGCTATTACATGCTACATGGACAGGTTAACGTTAGACCAAACCATTACTGCAAGCAGGGGTGTCTGTAGTCTTCCAAAACATATGGTATATGCACAAAAGTTGAAAACAATATTAAAACTGGATGGTATTCTAATGTTGTGTCCTTAGAATATTTCACTGTTTCAAATCAGGTGTCCTGTTTTAGTTTTTGGAATGTTAAAGGCTAGCATAAGGCCCTGAAATTAACTACTTAGTTTTGAGTCCCTCCAAATGTAGCAAAAACTTTTTTCCTGGTCCCTTCAAGAATGTTGTGAATTTGTTTGTCCAATTTGTATTGAACTTTGCAGATTACAATGTATTGGTCATGATGTGGCAGATATGTATGTATGTAGCCCTTATTTTGGGGGTAAATTAGTCGTATTATGTAGCTGCAATTGTGCAAGTTTGTCTAGACATGTTTATTTCTGTTGGGGTTTTTACTTTTGTAGATTAAAGTTTGCAACTGTAAGATGGTTTGTTTTTTTACATTGGAGACTTCTTTGTATGGTTGTAGTTGGTGGCAGGCAGTCCCATTATATCAACTGAATTGCTTTTGTTATTCAGAACACCTGGCCATGCTGCTGCAACAACCACTAACTTTTTGTACAGTTGCACTTTTGAAAAACCACAGAGGGTTTGAACAAAGAGGTTATCAACCATTCAAACTAGGGGTGACATATTGAATTTTTTTGATAGTCGATTATCGATGGTATGATATTGGCGATATATGATATTATCGTCTCAATACGCGGATTTTTTTAAATACATGAAAAATACATTGGACACCAATATGTGAACTACTTTTACATATGAGTTCTATAGGGAAGTTGCGTAGGTAATAAACGGTTACTCTAAACAGTAGCTTCAAAACGAGCAGAGTTCTTAGATTTTTGCCGCTCGGTGCGACAAACATTTCATAAAAAAGAACTCACCGTGACGTCCATAAAAAAAACTCATGGTTTATAAATGCCTACAGCCCCTGTCCCAGAGCCGGCCTTTTATCCTGGTATCCGACATCTGCTGAATGTGAACAACCTCACAATGTACACCAGCATGGTTTATTCCAGGAGAGTATACCACGTGATCCTGGGACTACCCTTGGATAAGTTTAAGGCCCACGCTGCAACCAGGAGCACAATGCATGAAAAAAAAGACCACACATGAACATGAGCAGGGCCGCGCTGTGATTTTGAACTGTTTTTTTTTTAGCTCTTCACGGTACCGTACCTTCGTTGATATCACTGTATAATGACATGAAATTATTTTGAGACAATTTATCACTCCGGCGATATTTTAACTGAAAAGAGCGATATAAATTTGATATCGGCTATATTTTTGGAATATCGTCAATATGACGATATTTCGATATCTTCAAAACCATAACCGATTTAGCCAATATTTATTTGAATATCGTATCGTCCACCCCTAATTCAAACCCAACCAAGTATTGGGCACTCTCCAAAAATACTTGTTTCTTGCTAACAACATTGGCATTATGTATCGCATTAGCTAGGATGATCCTATCGTTATGTTTCCACATAAGCGCTAGGATAAAGAATGTACAAAAAAATGTAGATGCATGTTTACGTGCATGTTTTACGAAGAAATAAACACATTGCACTGTAATACCTTAAATCTATGAATCTACTATGAATCTATACTGTATTGTTATTATGTGTATGCCTTTGATCATAAAAAATATTGTAACTTACACTGTGTTTTTGACCAATTCTTGCCTTGTTTTGATCTTCTCTGCGGTTCGATTCTGTCCGCACGATGTGATAACACGGTGTACACCTACTGTTCCATCCGTTTTCACGGTCATAGGTGCAATTACCGGCGCCGAGCAGAGCCGTATATTGGGCTGACTCTGGAGCGGTGCGGCAAACAGCGCCCCCGACCGACTCAATGTGTGCGTGTTGAAAACTTGTGTAATACAAACTCACGGCTGTTTCAGTTTTATTCAAAATGTTCAATGGCAGAATGGAGCTATTCAATAGATGGAATTTAGATTTCCATTGGAACCATTATCATTTGTCTTTCCACATATGGTCCTTTGCATTGTCATGTACAATTATCAGAGATTTCCTTCACAATTTCATTGAAAAGTTTTCAACACGCATTAACACATTGAGTCGGTCGGGGGCGCTGTTTGCCGCTCCGCTCCAGAGCCAGCCCAATATATGGCTCTGCTCGGTGCCGGTAATTTCACCTATGACTGTGAAAACGGAAGGAACAGTAGGTGTACGCCGTGTTATCACATCGTGCGGACAGAATCGAACCACAGAGAAGATCAAAACAAGGCAAGAATTGGTAAAAAACACTGTGTAAGTTACAATATTTTTTTATGATCAAAGGCATACACATAATAACAATACAGTATAGATTCATAGATTTAAGGTATTACAGTGCAATGTGTTTATTTCTTCATAAAACATGCACGTAAACATGCATCTACGTTTTTTTGTACATTCTTTATCCTAGCGCTTATGTGGAAACATAACGATAGGATCATCCTAGCTAGTATCGCATGTGCTCCTCATTACACTGCAACATATGTGTTTCTTCTGGGTTTGAAGTTCAATTGAAAATAGCCACACATGTTAGTAATGCTTTGAGCCTAAACTCCTGTTCATGAAGTTGAACACATAAATAATACTATAGAATAAAATGAATAAACCCTGTCACGGTAATACATGTATGCGCCATGTTTTTGACGTGGCTAAACTGTTTATTTTGAACACTCGCTGCCGTCTGCAACCCGACGCTCGAACTTCACGCCCATTCCAGACCTGTGCGTGAAGTTCGAGTGATGGGTCGCAGACGGCATTAGAATAGCTTAGTTTAACATACGAAATGCTAGGATCATCCAAGCTAAGTGAAATGCTACACAAAATTCACAATTTGCTGATCAAAATTCACGATTTGCTGATCAAAATTCACAATTTGCTATTAACAATTTGTATTACATACACATAAAATATATGTCCCTTCATATGTGTTTTTCCCCTCCCCCCTCTGAATTTTTTGTTTGTTTTAAGCATACATTGTAGTTTCTCGTACTTCATATTCCTAGGTCTCAGTGGAAAAATCAAGAATTGTAGGGTTTACAATATAAACAAATGATTTCATAGAATGAAGACACGTCATTAAATTTAGGAGTGACATTGAGAGATGAAACAGTCCTGCATAATTTCTTTTTGTGTGTGTGTGTAAAATTCAGTAGAGTCTTCATACAGAGGACTAATTTAATTTGTCATGTTTTATGGTAAATATAAAGAGGACACATTGTGAATAAATGTCAAAATAAATTAATGATGACAAGGCCGTGACATATATCATTATAAAAACTTAATTAATGTTAGAGGGAAGGCAGCATTTGGAAATGCATTTCAACCCTATAGTTTTCAAGAAATGCTTGTATTAGGCACGTCAAACACACCGTTTGACCCCACTAGACAAGGCGTAACAACATGAGAATTTGCAATTTTTGTGTTGATATTTAGAGACTTTAAGCATAAGAAAGCGGCTTATTTTTGATATCATAAAAAATCTAATCCTTTATTTACTAGAATGCGAAAGAAAATTTCGAAAATATTTTAAAAATACACGATAAATAGCATTCTGAATTTCCCACCTCCTGCGCTCCCGGCTTGTCTAGAAACAACGTTACCAACGCATCTGAAGCCTCCAATTTTCAAATTGACATTTGACCCGAAAAATGTTGTCGAATGTGGGCGCAAAAAATAAAGCCTGCTTTGCAAGGAACTGATTTCTACGTGTGCTTTATCGATAGGCGAGTCGGGGGGTGCAGAAAACATCGTTGAAAATCCGTCGAACATCTTTGAAAACCAATGCCAATTTCGCAAAACGCGGCACCATAAACCGAAAGTACGAACGATAATCCATCCCCACATGAACTCAGAATGAAATCAGATGTCATTTTCCAGTAGATAATACGAGATATAATCGCACGTTTTTCTTCAGACGGAAGCAATTTTTCACGACCGCCACGGTGACGCGGAGTCACACACACGATGCAGTTGACCGAGCGAGAGAGATCTACGATCACTCGTTAAAAGTGTCGAACTTTCTCCCGAAAATCAACATCAAATTGCCAGGATTTTGGAGGAAGATGGTGATTACAATTTCCTGAACATACATGTATGTTATAAAGTGGACTTTATTTGTAAATACATTAGTTCTTTTTGTCTCAATTTATCGCTATTTTAATCCGAAGATTTGAAAGAAATGCCGATTCGGTGCGTGCATGCTGCATGAACTATACCGTTTGCAATACGATTGTAAGGCGCATGTGCAGTAGGCTACTTGTGGTGTGAGGATTGCATGCATAGCGTCTGCAGTACGATCGTGCAGCGCATGTGCAGTGGGCCACTTTTTTGGATAAACAATGGGGAAGAAAACACAGTGCACAAATCAATGGGGAAACTGCAAATCAATATGAACTTTTTACTTTTTCATGCATTTTGCCCCCAAAAACAACTTTACAGATTATTAAATTTGGAGATAAGAGCTATGATAAAGTTTAAAAATATGATTTTTTTTTTAAGTTTGAAGGATTTAAAAAAATATCACTGGCCTCACACAGAAAGTTACTAAAAGAATTTTTTTTTTTTTAATTCGGTGAAAATTCATACTTTTTGACTGGATCATGCACAGCATTTGCTTTGAAGTGGGACTGGGACAATGGAGATTTGAAATTATTGTAAAGGTTTATAAATTATTGTCATTATTTATAACGTTATGCATATATAATTAGCTTAAAGTAATGAAAAACAAGGCTTTTGACCCTAAATTACCTGTGAAATTATTATAATTGTTTTTCTTTTACTTTGAGTATATTGGTATCCAAATGTTTACTCACTGACCAAATTTGAGTAGAATAGGATTGACAGAACTTAACTTATGACATTTTTGCATATTTAATTAGCCGGACTTACATGTAGTCTCCAGAGCTAAAAAAAGAGGAAAATTTGGTGTTTAAGCCCAAATTTATGCCAGTGTTACACAACAACCATAAATGTTCTCAGCTTGGAACATAATTATACTTTAAATATAATAATAATAATAATGTGTGGATTTATATAGCGCACGTATCCACCAACTAAGTGGTGCTCAAGGCGCATTATATTATTATCCCTGCTCATAAGGCTCATAAATCATTCCTGAAACCATCTCAGCTCCCTGGGGAGTATACAGCTCAATTGCTGACATTTCTAGCGCATATAGAGCAAACCAACTCTGCCTTCACAGGTACCCATTTAACCCCTGGGTGGAGAGAAGCAATTATGATTAAGTGTCTTGCTCAAGGACACAAGTGTCACGGCCGTGATTCGAACCCACATTATTTTGCTAACACCAGAACTTGAATCCGGTAAGCTAGACCGCTCGGCCACGACACCTCATATGAGTAACAAAGACTCGGAATATGAAAAATGATTCACAAGATCCTCTACAATCATTATGAAAAGGATACTTAGAATATGCAAATTTTGAGAATTTACTGTGATTTCGGCTTAAAAAAGGCCCGTTTTGGCACTTTAAGGCTTTTTTAGTGAGCTATATCTTCATAATGTGATGTATCCTCTGGAAAAACCCCACTGATATGACAAATATAGGCAACATACATACAAGAAAAGGTGAATTGAGATGCTTGATAGGTGTAAATAAAATAAATGAGATGGTATAAAAACAGTTTTTGTTTATTGTTGCTTTGTTTACGTTTGTTGTCTAGGGAAACAGCACATTCTGAAATCTTTATCGGACCATAACTTGGTAACGCCTTGACCAATTTTTAAAAATAAAAGTGTTCTGTAATCTACTCACCAAGCCCTTTAAGAACAATTCCAACATAACTTCCTATAAGCAATTTAAAATTTTTCATTGTCCCCCCTACTTGTATCCCGTATCATAAGTTTAACCAAAACCAAGCTTTTTAACAAAAGGTTGGCGTGCGGTAACCTAACTCAATATAATTAATTCCTGTTTTTGTTAAAGCACTTCAGATGAAATAATTTCTCAAGTAAGATAAATTTTGTATTTGGCCATCCTGCAGATCAAATGTGACCTGTCACCACAAAATGAGCTTAAAGTCGGAAATTTAAACAATTGAGTCACTGGTATTTCTGGATTCAGTAGAACAAGAGCTTTCCAATGATATATAACACTTGGGGTTACAGCATTCCCAAGACCACCAGAGGGGGATATACGGCTTTGTTTGCGTCTTTGTTTCAAGTTGTCTGTCAGAACATGATAAAAGCTACCAATGAAATTGAGGTTTTTAATTGTCTGATGGAACTGAAAATTTGGAATTCGATATAAGGAGTTTTACAAATTGCAAATAATAACCAACCAAAAAAATAGATGTGTGTAACATCGTAAACCAATAGGCATACTTGTATGTAAGATTGTATTTACCGTACAAGTGGACATGACGATCATTTTTTACATGTTAATGTACATACGTGTATGTAGCACAGTCATTGTACCAATTACAAACTACATGTACATGATGGTGATTACTGAGAAAATGTACACAGTACACTTGTCTGAATAGTAAATTAAATACCAGGAAGTTTACAGATATATTATTCATTGTGAAAAGTGGATTAAGCTTTTATACATGTACATGTAAGCACATGTACGTGTATATGTCCATGTACTTTTTTTCAGCCTTGTTATTTCATATATGGACTTTGTTTCTTTATTTCTGATCAGGAAATAAATGAAAGTTTCAAAACAAAATACCAAGTACATGTGTAGGGGAATGATATGAAAATATCAATCATTTCAGTTTTAAAGCGAGTTTACACTTTTGGTAAAATGTTTGGAAATACAACCTTCATTCCAACATGAAATTTATATCTCCGGAGGACAAAATAATTTAATAAATTATTCTAAAATGGTAGCACATCAGGCAGAAATGCAGGTCGGCTTAAATTTTTTTTTTTTTTTTGTAATCTTTTTTTTTTTTTTGTAATTTTTTTTGTAATTTTTTTAATTTTTTTTGTAAAGTGATACATGTTAACATAAGAGAGGCCTCACAAATCAGGCAAACGTTCATACCCCTATGTCAAAACGTTATTTAACCAGTTCGCGTCGGGAATAAAAAAGTTTTTCTGGGCCCCTGTGCGGGTTTCTTTTTCCCACACAAACACGTTAATGGAAGCTTCCACAGCGCGTGGCCACGTCTACCGAGCATGTCACTGTACGCTCGGCTCATTGCCACGTCAACCGAGCATGCATACAAATATTTCGGAGTTTCCTATGGCGTGTTTAGACGCTCTCCGATACGTGGTGCAAAAAAAATTGCGTGTATACACGGCCTCCGACGCGAACTGGTTAAAACAATGCGCAGCAGAAGTCCAATTGATCCAGCAATTTTGGCTGCAATTGGACATAATTTCATAGCTTAAAATAAGCAAGCTAAAAAATGCCGCTGAACGCGACCTGTGGCGACCTGTTTTATACTGAAAAATATTAACTCAAACCAACATTATTTTTAGTTTGAATTTTTCAAACAATATTCACAAACTAGTATTCATTATGCAGTATATATGCATTTTTAATACAATGACCTTTTACAACCATTTACTTGCGCTGAACATGCACAATGCCAATTTGCTGCTAGATTGTGTCTTCCATCAGGACTAGGTATTGACTTCGCAGCAAAAGTTATGTATGCAAATCAAATAAACAGCAAAGTATAATATTTTTGGAATTTGGAGTATGTAAATAGAAAGTGAATAAATTTGATTTCGCTTGTCTACATAGTTGCGGGATGCCTTTTAACCCTGAACGCAAAACTCTGCATGTGCTGATGAACATTGAACATTCAGGAAACTACATGAGAAAGGCATAAGTCAAGTGTTTCTTTGTTTCCTTGTCTGGTACATGATGTCTGTTTTAAGCAAAGATTTGTGAGAGATCTTCCAATTTTTATGGGGAAAAATGTACAAAATGCTGTTTATCAAAATACAACCATTCCTCAACTATAACTTTTTAAATTAATTTATAATATTTTAAATTATAACATTTTATAGAGTTCAGTCATGAATGGAGAAGACAGTACAAGGCCACGAGGTCGACATCTTGAGGGGTTAGAGGTCAACCAGTCTCCACGCCGCAGCCTGCGGTCAAATTCGAACAGTCCTGTCATCCACCGAAAGGTAAGTTACATAACAAAAAATAAGTGTGTACTCAATTAATTTTTTCTTTTCTTCTAAATATTAATGGAAATATTATTTTCTAAGATTGTGGAAAACCGCCATGCAGAGATTTCATTTGTATGATTTTAAGTAGGACATCAGACACCTTTTTTGGTTATAATTCATTGTGATTTGTTCCTCGTATGTGAAATTTTGGTTGAGTTGGAATGAGAATTGTAGACTTAGATTTAGAATGTCCCCTGAATTTATACTTGTAGAATTATGAAATCCGGTGGTAGTACTTTCTCCATACCTATCCACGTACATGTACATGAATACTTGTAGAATTATGAAATCCGGTGGTAGTACTTTCTCCGTACCTATCCACGTACATGTACATGAATCAGCAGGACATTTTTCAAAATATTTATGTACATAGACCAATTTTTTATAATGTTTTTGAGGGCTGTACGGTAGCTCAAATGAAAATCCGCTTTTATTAACCATTCTCCATGCTCAGTGTAGCTCATCACGATAACTATTTTGAGAACCGGTAACCATTTAACTGAAACTTTCATAGTTGTCACCTGACGGCCACACAATCTAGATTGTCGGCGAATGGCACAATGTACATTTTCAATCAAAAAGGATCAGTAAACTTCCCACTATGAGTGTTTCATAACCAGTGTGGCAAAAAAGAAAGTCTAGAACAACCAAATGGGCAGCAGATTTTCCCTTTTTTTATTTTTTTTTTAAATATTGGTTTGGGTTAGCCGGTTAGCAAATTTCTAAACGGTTAGTGCAGTTTCGGTCGGTTAATCGGTTAACCAGTTCGCTTCGGAGGCCGTGTATACACGCAATTTTTTTTTGTACAGCGGATCGGAGAGCGTCTAAACACGCATTCCGATTTTTGTGTGTGTTACCGGGAGACTTGTCAACACGCCACACGTGGCGTGCCATCGTGGTGGCTGACGTGTATACACGCAATCGTTTCTCGGAGTCCATAGGGTCACGGTTCGGTGGCCCCGGACAAAATGCACTGCAATACTAAACGAGTTCACTCTTATTGTTGATTTTTGCCTAATCCCTTTATCCAAGACCTGTTCCTTTGACGTACAAGCCAAGAATTTGTAAAGACGGATTTAATCCATTGTTTACGAGGCCTTCGATCTCTCTCCAGGTATGTCGTCTTTTCGACCGGGCGCTGGTCGCTAATAGGCCGTTGCTTCGGAGCTTGCCAACGGTCTAATTGTGCTGAACAAACACAACCGTAATTAAAAAACTAGCCATTTAATTCTCGAAATGTCAATGAGTAAAGGTGTTTATTTGGGTGTCCAGACTTAGTTTCATTGACAAAATTTTTTTTAATGGCTAGAAATTTTTTCAGATTTTTCACTGAAAATAAACCCGCACGGGGGACCGGAAAAAAATAAATATTCCCGACGTCAACTGGTTAACGAAATTCAAATTATTACAAACACAAATATTTCTGCTAAAAATGTTGCTATGCTCAATTCTTGAATGAAATCGTTTCCTATGTATTAGTGTTGGGAGTTCATGTATTAGTGTTGGCGTTATACAAATACTACATGTAAGTCTACTAAAGAAGGAAACAAATGGCAAAACAAATAAAACAGCTCTCTAGACCACTGTGTATCAAACATAGCTCTCACCAAAGGTCATGGAACCTTACTAATTTACTTTACACTGTGTAATATAAGGATGTGTACAACATACATGCAGGGATGTCAGTAACCTGTACACTTTCATAGAGACTGGGGTATTGGCATAGGAACCACTGTTTTTTCCAGTGAGGTTTTTCATTGTTAATTAATGAATTTAAAAAAAAATCCTTCTATCCTCTATTTGCTGAGTGCGGTAAAATGCATTCCAGCACTGAGAATTGAATATGACTTTTACGGTGCCATTTTACAATGTACATGTATGCCAGTGTTATCTGAAACAAACGTACATGTATGCCAGTGTTATCTGGCTATCTTTTGAATGATTAAATTAAGCCAATTTATGAACTTAAATCGGCAAATGCTTGCTGCTGCATTTCATCCTCCTTCCCACCTCCATCCAAATGTCGTACCTTTTCCTGTGTTTAGAAACACCTTGCTGGACTTATCAGTGAGTATGAGGTGGTTTTCTACCAGAAAAACAGGTTTTTATTCTGTTTTTTTGCGAAAAGATTTACAGCGGAGATACGTTAACTCTCCTATAAACGACCCTGTGGCAGCTGCTGCTGGAACGTATAGCGCCCTCATAAGGTGTTGACCACATCCAAAAGATTAAAACCCCCTCTCATGCTGGCCACATCTAGGTGTTGTGTGTTTAAGGCTGTACATATGTACACTGTACATATGTACAGTGTACAGTTTTTGTTTACTTGACAATGTAGACATGTACTTACATGTATGGAAAGTAATATTTACTTTACATGTAAAAAGTATTTTTACTTGGCAATGAACAATGTATGCCTTCACAAGGCCCCTGCACAACTCTAATAAAATAATTAAAATACAAAGTTAGCCCTGGTGAATAGCCCCCTCTGTTGTTGAGAAATGGACAGGCAATTTAATAAGTAATAAATTGTCATAATCTTGCCCATTCATGGGCATAAAGGAAAGGAGAGTTTAAAGAAAACTGTAATTGCATTTATGATAGGGTATTGTTGCTCAAGGATACATTGATCAAGTGAATCAATATTTCTAAATGAGGTGTACACACAGAATATTTTTGTAAATTTAGTATTCTTTTGTGTTCGTCTGGTATCAAAATTTAGACAAAAACACATTTCTGCTCTTGTGGTCTGGTTATCACAATATTTTTTAGTAAAAACAAACAAAATTTATAAATTCAATCGTGTCTGTAGACTATGCATCCATACCATATAAGAAAGATATGTACATGTACACTGTGTATCAAAAGGTTTCATTTTTTTGTGTTAAGCAAATAGTGAAAATGCTTTCAAATTTGTTTGTATGCATTGCAATATTAAATCTTCATCTCTGGAAGTAATATTTAGGAAATAATTTGATTAATTGTGCACTCATTACATATGATTATACCGGAGACAGAAATATGTAATTTTTTTAAAGATGATTAAAACAAACATCAACTTTACACCAAGTACATTTCATGTAAAACTGTTATCATTTATGTTTGACATTACAACATCATTTGAATCAGTCATAACTGCTAACATGGAATGTTGTCTTTTTATGAAAATGTGTTGCACACGTATTCATGTACAAGCATTGTACATGCAGAAATGTAGCTCTAAGGGCACTTAATTAATATGATCCACCTGAGCCCATTTAGATTAATTCATTCTTAAACAGAACCTGATGTGTTCATAAGTTTTCTTTTACTATTTTGTCCACTAACTGATTAGAAAGACAATTTTATTTTCAGAACCATAATTTTGGCTTTAAACATATCCTAACAGCCTACATGTATTACAAAACAAAAGAATCTCAACTTGCAGTGTACATACATGTATGTATCCATTCAAATGTACCAGTAATACAGCATTATAAAGATGGTCTGTAGTCAAGTGGCAATGCTTCATGTACATATAAAGTAATACAGCATTATAAAGATGGTCTGTAGTCAAGTGGCAATGCTTCATGTACATATAAAGTAATACAGCATTATAAAGATGGTCTGTAGTCAAGTGGCAATGCTTCATGTACATATAAAGTAATACAGCATTATAAAGATGGTCTGTAGTCAAGTGGCAATGCTTCATGTACATAAAGTAATACAGCATTATAAAGATGGTCTGTAGTCAAGTGGCAATGCTTCATGTACAATATAAAGTGTATATCATGCAAGTTTCTCAAAAGTTTACCAAAAATGCATAAGACAAAACACAATAAAGGGGGCCACTTTCCTACCGTCACGTTAGCAGTTTTTCTTATGGTTGTAATTTTTTTTTTTAAATATCTGAAACCACCCAAAAAGAATTTCAACATTTGAATAGACATGCATGCTTACCCTAAAGATAATTTTAGTTGATTATTACTATTATTTTTTTAATTAGCCTAAAATTTCCATCAACAAATGGACGGAAAAGTGAGGGAACTTTTTCCGTCCAATTTTTATGGAAATTTGAGGGTAAAAAAATTAATAAAAAAATTACAAAATAAAATAAATCAACTCAAATTAGTTCTAGTATAAGCCTGCATGTCCATTCACATGTTGAAACACTTTTTGGTCGGTTTCGGGTACTTAAAAATAAATAACAACCATTGGAAAAACTGCTAACGTGGCGGATGCAAAGTGGCCCCCTTTATTGTGTTTTATGTCATATTCTGTTTAAAATGTCAACCTCATTGGATTACAAATGTGTCACTTTTCATGTTGGTCAAAGATGTTGATGGTATCATCCAGAAATCATTTCGTCTGAGGTGTGATAATTTTTAAGAAATGTTAAAAAAATATACAGTTTAAATTTAAGGAGGAGAACTTGTTCCACAATTTCACATTAGAACTACAGTATACAACAAATAATTGAGTGCATTTTTAAAATTGTTTTCTCATTAATATAATGCAATATATACTGAAACTTTCAAAGGGTTGGTTGTTTATCTTGATTCAATGAGGGTAATTTTGCCAACATTACCAATGTTATATGTATGTATCTTCCCTTTAATGTGCAGGTAATGTACAAAACATTATGATTCATTCCCATTATCATACACATCACGTAGTAGACCCTTTGTTTAATTATGAGATGCACCCAAGTTCTAGACTTCACAAAGCCCTGAATCACTTGCAGTTGTTAATGGGCATTTGTCTGTAATCTGCTTGCTGTGTAAAGACAAAAGTGTACAAACATGATGAAGAACAGGAAATTGCTTTGCCACCAAGATGTCCTTCACTACTCTCACTCTTATTCAGACTTGACAATAGGGACCTCTCATCTTACTTTGTATACTGTAGAGATGCAGCATGGTGGCAGAGTTTAGTGTGAGGTGGTTGAAAGCTTCTGCATCATTAGTTATGGATTGTTGGTGCATGAAAACAATTTTTGTATGGTTTAATACACATAGTGTTAGCCATAATGTTATTTGACGACAACAAGTCCTAGTACTAGGGTTGTAGCTTTGCTGGTCGGTGGTGGTCGGTCTCAGCCGGCACTTGGTCCCACCGTCAGGCATCAAGATCCCGGCATTTACATTGTTATTTTAGTTAAATTTTTTGTTTTTTTAAATTTATATATTTCTTTTTAATTTTCCATTGTTCTCTTAGAAAGATCAAAATTTGAAACAGAAAATTGCAAATGTTTTTGCCTAAAACATTATCTGAAGTACATTTGTGTAGCCAAGAGATGTTGAGTATGCACCACAGAGCATCTAGACCCCAAAAGCTTCCGGGGCCCTTGAGCGGCCTCCGGACCTCATGCTGCAATGGCTTTGCACTTCGAGCTCACAGGAAAACTGTGCCCAGCACATATTTCTCTAGCTACAATCCTACATGGTACAACTTTTCAGTTATATGTTACTTGGCCTGTTGGCAAGTATCATCAAGTGGTCTCTTTATTGGCCAAAACGTTGAGTTCAGTTGTAGTTCTCCTTTGAACCTCGTATACGAAACAATCAAAGAGCTTCAGAACATATGAAATTATACAAACCTCTAAAGATGATTAATTTCACTATGTGAATTTGCAAGTGAGACCCATCATCCCACTTATAGAACCCCTACCCTCAGGGGCGGATCCAGGATCTCAAAAGGGGGGGCACACTGCCAAAAAAGGGGCACACAAAAAAATATGGTAAAATTACATGTTCTCCAATCACCCTGGATCGCCAATGCTAAACCCTCCCCCACCCCAAAAACAACAATGCCCAAAGAACCCATATCCTCCCCTACTCTTCAACAACAACAATGCCCAAAGAACCCATATCCTCCCCTACTCTTCAACAACAACAATGCCCAAAGAACCCATATGGGTCATTCCATGAACGTGGGACACTTGTGTTTTCCATGTATTTCAGATATTGGGGCCTGTGTTATTCCTTACATCGTACGAGCTGATGATTATAACTTTCACCTATTGTTGCATCTCATACAGACCTACTATGACAACAAACAAAAATTTCTTGGGTCTCCCCTATTTTGATCCATTAACTTTAGTCAGTATATTACATAACGTAACAAGACACGGTGTCCCCTTGTAATTTTGTTACATCGGAAGTAAATACATGACACCAGTTTTAATGTTTGTATCTATTATTTTAAAAGATGACAACCTACAAAACTATGATAAATAAGTGTAACAAAACTGATATTTTTTTCTTTATTTAATGAACTTGAAATTTTGACCTCCATGTCACACTTTGGGTCCCACTTTCATGGAATGACCCATATCCTCCCCTACTCTTCAACAACAACAATGCCCAAAGAACCCATATCCTCCCCTACTCTTCAACAACAACAATGCCCAAAGAACCCATATCCTCCCTTACTCTTCAACAACAACAATGCCCAAATAACCCATATTCTCCCCTACTCTTCAACAACAGCAATGCCCAAAGAACCCATATCCTCCCCTACTCTTCAACAACAACAATGCCCAAAGAACCCATATCCTCCCCTACTCTTCAACAACAACAATGCCCAAAGAACCCATATCCTCCCCTACTCTTCAACAACAACAATGCCCAAAGAACCCATATCCTCCCCTACTCTTCAACAACAACAATGCCCAAAGAACCCATATTCTCCCCTACTCTTCAACAACAACAATGCCCAAAGAACCCATCCTCCCCTACTCTTCAACAACAACAATGCCCAAAGAACCCATATTCTCCCCTACTCTTCAACAACAACAAACCAAAGCTTTTAGTTTGAAACTTTTGGATTTCATTTTATTTGGTTTTATTTTTTTGAAAGAACATAGAACTGGATGTAGGCATCATTAAATAGTTTGTGATTTTTTTAGATGGTGTGAACATTTTGGAAAATTTGTATAAAATATATGTACATGTAGTACTATTATCCCAGACCCTTAAATTAATGGGGGAGATGGTTGTATGTACACAGGTACTAATGCCCTTACGCTTATCCCACCCTGTAATTTAAGAGAAAGTTGAGCCTTCCATGATCATACAGTTGTCTGGATTTATTCAGCACTTTGTGCGTTGGTACACTACTCATTGGCATCTCATTATTGAGCTTCAATAACAACAAATTAATTGCTTGTATAATTTAACCTTGACCATCACTCTGTGCAGTTGTAGTATGTACACACGGTATGGGTACTGTATTTCACAATCAATAAACTGTTCCCCAGCTTTTAAAGATGTGTCACCTGTGTCATACATTCATTTAATGTATGTACATATAATTTCTGTTAAGCCTAGCTCTGACAACTATATTATAAATATCTCACTGCAAAGTATTTGTAGTGAGATACACATGTACTTGTAATCATTGTTCCAATGGGGGAAACAAAAGAAATTGGTAGAAGAACCAAAACCACGGGCACTACAACTTAAAATGTTTTCATTTTGGCACATGCATCGATAATTGATTTGAATAACCTCAGGATTATCAAACTTGCATCATATTTATATGATTGGCAATTTATACATTGTACTTGTATTAATTAATAACTAGATTCTGGTGAAAACTAGTTACAAAATTATAAGTACGTTATTGTGTATGTTAGAAGCAGTATTGAATATAATGAAGTGCAATTTCATTATGGGTAAAAATAATAATCCCCACAACAGAATGGAATGATCTTATTCCCCACTGTCATCTTCTTTGATGAAGTTGATTATTGATTGGGACAGCAATATATTCCTAAACATCTGTGTTGTTTCAAAATGTTTTGTGTGCACAGGGAAACTTATGAATCTCGACAAAAAAGTGAATTGTAATTTCCATACACAGGCATACACTGTGCATGTACTGTGTGCAAGTTTATGGAACATGGACATATGTTACAGTTACTTACATTGTACGTTGTACATGTGTACATATTGACAAGTGTTGCTTTGTGAATCTGTTTAATACATGTTGAGTGTATTTTGTACAATTATTGTGAAATTTATTCATTGTATTGCAAACAGGACAAAATGGATCCAAGTGATCAGTTATAAACACAGACTGCTCTTTTATCTTTAGGACAAAAAAGAAAAGTCGCCAGTTTCTGGTCATAGGTCGGCTTCAAAGTCAGTGCGGTCATGTGCTTTTTCTATAAATTTATGTTTTTTTTTGTAGATACATATATGAGCAAATATTCATGCTTCAGGATAGTTTAAACAAAATGCAAAGTCTATTTTTTAGTGTAAAGTGAGTGTTGAGTTTACTGTTTAAATTTGTAAAATATCCATGGTTAAATTAATAAATCCATAGATTTATTTATTTAGCAAGAACACATTAGGGGGCTGTTTTGTGAGAACACAACAGAAACTAATGTATCAAAGCAGCACTGAAAAGTCAAAATCAAAACCTTGCCTAAGAAAACAGCTACCTGAAAAAGTTGTTTTTTGGGGTAATTTTAATTTTTAATTTTTTTTTGCCAACCAGTTAAATACATGATACATGTATACACGGTTATTGGAACCAGACCAAATTTCCCATACAAAGTACATGTACATGTATGGTGGCTAAGAGAGGCCTCACAATTCGGGCATACATTCACACCCCTATGTGAAAAAGTCATTTAAAACACAGCACGGCAGAATTCCAATCGATCCAGCAATTTTGGCTGCAATTGGGCATCGTTTCATAGCAAAAAAAATTTTTAAAATTAAATCAGTGAACGATTTCGCCTGTATTGCATCGCAAAATGCAACATAATTTGAAATTAATTTGAAATTAAAACTGCTGATGCACGGGTCTGAGGCGACGCACGCTGACCATACCTTAATCAGCGCAACACACAACAACTAGAGAACTGTACATGTTATGTACAGTAAATAAAGAAGAATTCAGTCAACAAATCAACCATGTTGCATCTGATCACACTGTGACAAAAAATGCCCAAAAGGGTTTCAAAGCACCAACAAATTGGATATATTATAAGGTTAAAAGTGATGTCATCACACAGAGTTGTGCATTTAAGGTAAACAAAAAAAAAAGTCTCTGGTTTCTGGTCTCTGTATGTGTCGCCTCAGACCCACATGTCAGCTTTTTAGATGTTCGTGTGACAGTGTGAACACCTCTTGTTATTATGGTTTTTGTTTTGCTTCTTCGTCTTCTTCTTATTCCTCGCGAAACTTTTCGAATAAAAAAAAAGCATAGTTGCAAAGTTCACAGATCCTTCAAACTTGACACATACTTAGACCATAACATGTAGTTGTCAATAAAGTTGTGACATGTGACCTGCTCTGTGAAAATGAGTCACAAGTCGCAAATTTGAAAATTTGAAAATTTGAGATTTCTATGTGGCTTTAATATTTGACGTCAATTTCAATCAATAAAATATTGATATTGTTATAATAAAAGATGATACACCTTTGCAAAATAGGATTGACATCATCGATGATAATTTGATTGAACCGGAAGTTGACACGAACACCGTGTGTTTGTTCTAACAAACACTTGAGTTCTAGTTTTCTTTTTTTGTGTGCTATGAAACGATGTCCAATTGCAGCCAAAATTGCTGGATCGATTGGAATTCTGCCGTGCTGTGCCGACTTTTTCACATATGGGTTTGCCCAATATGTGAGGCCTCTCTTAGCCACCATACATTTAGTATATATATGGAAAATTTGGTTCCTGCGTATACAATGTATCATGTATTTTCCTGTTGGCCAAAAGAACAAAATGGCCGGGAAAAAAAAACGCATCACCGCACTGATTTTGAAGCTAACTGATGACCAGAAACTGGAGACATTTTTTAAAATTAAAAAAAATTTTTTTTGGCCTAATGTTTTCAAGTTCTGTGCCTATTTCATAGATCTTTTAAAGGGACAGTATTGTCATGGTCAACAGGGCATGATAAAGTCATTGCTGCTGCATAAATGAGCCACTAATTTTCAGTCACTGTGTTCATCTTTAAAAACTAGGACACCGATTCCATGCCCTGCTGAAAGTCTGCTCTGATCATGACGATACTGTCCCTTTGAAGAGAAGGAACACCAAGGGTAAATTAAATAAAAAAATACTGGGTATTAAGTATTAGTGAAGTGTGTACTTCAAGAAATTTGAATTTCAAAAACTGTTTGTGGAATAGTTGATCACAGTTAAATAACATAAAACTGACATAAAATGTAAAAGTGTAAAATTGATGATAGTATCAAACACCTGAAATCTTTCTGTCTGAGGTGATTTCCGTTTAAATAAAATAAAAACAACGAGTAATTGAGCTTGGGCGATAACACGATAATTTTGAATATCGCGATACCTTTTTTATTCGATTACGATATCAAGAACATTTTTAAGTTATCGAGATATCGGCAAATCGCGATGAAAAAGATATATTGCGATTAGAAAAGATCAACATTATGGAAACAAAATTAGAACAGTGTTTTCAGCTTTTGGAAGTGAGAAACAAATGCGAACTACTTCAGAAGTACATACACGCTCATACCTGTGCTTATCGGCTCTAAAGGAATCATGAATGAATGAAAAAATAATTGTGATATTATCGAAAATCACGGTATATGTTTGCCGATATATCGTGGATAAAAAAATTTGATGTCGCCCAAGCTAAATGAGTAATGAAATAATTTCTCAATTAGATCAAAGTCTGTGGCGGTATTTATTACTCCCGAGGAAGTTGAGACAGCTCCACTAATGAATTAAAGTAACCTAATGACAGGGATAATACTTATGTAAATCACATCGTGATGGAGTTACATGTACATATGTAGCACTACACTGTAATTCAATACATCCACTATAAGGCCCAAAAAAAAGGTCTCTCGTTTCTGGTCATGTGTCGGCTTCAAAATCGGTGTGGTGACACGCTTTTTTTTTTTTGGTAATTTGTTTTTTTTGGCCAACAGGGAAATACGTGCTACATGGATATGTACATACATACATAGGGACCAAATTTCCCACAAAGTATGGTGGCTAAGAGAGGCCTCACAAATCGTGCAAACGTTCATACCTCTATATGATAAGTTGTTTAAAACACAGCACGGCAGAATTTCAATCGATCCAGCAATTTTGGCTGCAGTTGGACATCGTTTCATAGGGGGAAAAAAAGAAAATGACACTCGGGTCTGAGGCGACACACGCGGAGACCAGAAAATGGACTTTTTTTTAACCTTATAAAAAATGTATGTTAGAATTATATGAAATTTGTGGCGAACAAAATTTTACATTATATGCCTTTTCACTATTTTCTCATAAATGACACACTTGAGGTATATAATTATGTATGTAAGCTGGAACATTTAATTGTCTTTTTATTTCTCTCTATTTTTATCGTGACAAGGAATTATATCCTTTATTCAATGTCAAAATTAAAAATCATGATTGTTAAATTAGTAATGAAAGTATACTCATAGAAGCAGTTTTATCAACATAACCGATGTTGTACCTTCCCTAAAATCCAATTAAATTTTCGGTCTTAGAGTAATTGTTTCACACAAAGCAGGAATTGTTCCACTCATTTCCCAGATGTAATCGCATTCATAAGTGCTTCAGACCCCTGTCAATCAAAACAGTGAGTGCTCCAACACAAATATGGCAGATGTGATTTGAGATATTGATAAAAAAGAAAACATACTCCATGATTAAGTTGGGATTTAGGCTTTTAAAGATAAAAAACTTGTTCTTTGCATTCCCCCCGACAATTTCCAGCAATTATCTTGCTATCTACATGTACTTTACTAGAGAAAAGAGCAAAGCAAATCTCTAAAATTACATATTTTTTCACCAAAACAATTTTTTCCCTGTAGTTTCACAGTATTATTTAGGTTGGGTCCCATCTTACAATGTACATGTGAATACTTTTAAACCTGTCGATTATTTTGTAAAATATCTCATTTTAAAGGAATTTGTGTGTTTCCTTTCTCAAAGTCATCGGCTATTTTCTCAGATTGTTTCCTCCCGAAAATGCTGGTAAAATAATTTTTAAAAACATGCGCAATACATGTACATCTTATAAGCAGCCTTTTGAGATGTTGTGTACGAAAGCTAAATGTATACATTGTAGGTATGCTGGTGGTGCCTAACACTAACAGTAACATACCATGGGGCCAATTTTCATAGATCTGCTAAGCGGAAAGAAATTGCTTACCAGAAGTATTTGCTGAGCATTTTTTCTTGGTTACCAGCCAAACTTGCACATCAAATGAGTGTGTGTTTTATAATGCTCAGCGAAAACTATTGCTAAGGGCAATTCTATGATAAAGTGGACATGACCTTCAAAAATTCAAATCTGAATTTAAAGGCAATCACTCATCTTATTTTGTTATTTTGTTTTGTTATGTAGATTACATATAACAATTTGTTTAAATTATTTTTTTTGTGCTGAGAAAGGTCTGGGCATAATGCAACTACTATGAAAAAATTGATGAGTGAAATTTATAAGTAAAGAAATTATGGCATTAAGAGTGGGCCCAATATCTACAAAATGTAACATGAGTAACCATAGAATTGCCCCTAAGCAAAATTATCTGCTTAGCAGCTCTGTGAAATTGGCCCCAGGAGTTGAGTCTGCGACCCCCTGAGTAACAGCACCAGTATGGTAATCTGGAAGTCACAGATTCAAGTCCTGCTCTACTCAATTTCCTTTGTTCACTCCAAAACCTCAAAATTGTTGAAATAATTAAATCTGTGTCCGTTTTAGTTTACACTTTTGAAGGGGTAATGATGGAAAAGAGTATAATGTGTACACTTTTTAAATGAAAATTTTAATTAAAAGTTCTGTTTGAACCAAGGGGGTGGGGTGGGGATCTTTGTGTATGCTATTGAATGCCTGACTCGATTGATGCACTAGATAACATTTTAGCATATATATTTTATGGGGCTTTGGTTTAAAATTGTTCCTGCCTGTTACTGTTAGTATACATTCATATCCAATGAACTTTGAATAACATGGTATAAACAAAGTTGAGTCTGGTGAGTCGATTTTGTAATGAAGTTTACAATCCCAACACACAGCACAACACAGAAGGTCTGCCTGATCATGGGGGTTATTTCAATCACACCCATGCCAGATGTTGCTAAGATCTCTTTTGTTCCCTCACAAAGTTTGGCTGCTGTTATTGTTGAAAGTTTCTTTGTGCGTTCAGTTGGTCATCAGACCATGGATGGGCAGACACACATGTGCATGTTTATTAATGTGTGCAGTCCAGTTGGTTTGGCTGGCTGTTGTAAATCCGGTGGGTTATGTTTTTGTTTTTTTGAATTCGTATACATACATGTACATTTCTCTTAACATACATGTAGTTGGAATGTAATTTTTCGAAATACAAAAAAAAAAATGTTTACAGTTTAGCCTCCGAAAAAGTCTCTGGTTTCTGGTAAGGCTGTATCCGGATACCTGACCGAAAATGTCATTACCCGGTTCCATTTTTCGGTTCCAATTATCCGTTAACGACTTTTTAAAATTCTGACTGAACATTTTAAGCCACACAAAATAATAAAAGTCTCTGATTTTTTGCTAACAAAATGAAGAAAACTTGGATGAAGGCTTTAGAAGTAACATTTGCCGAAAGCCTTTCACATACTTGCCGGCTTTTGTTTGAAACTTGTATTCGCATTGGTTATTTTATACATTCGGGAGTATTTGTGTTTTTACAAAATTGTTTACAAGTACCCGGGTATCCGAAGATTTCAAATTTCGGGTATCCGGTTCCCGAAATAACCGAAAACGCATAGCCCTAGTAGTTTCTGGTCATACACGTAGGTTGGCTTCAAAATTTTTGTTGGTCATCTTGTTTTTGCTAACCAGTGAAATACACGTACGTGATATATACATATATGTGGTTATTGGAACCAGACCAAATTTCCCATACACAAAGTATTGTGGCTAAGAGAGGCCTCACAAATCGGGCGAACGTGCATACCCCTATGTGAAAAAAAGTTATTTGAAACACAGCACAGCAGAACTCTAAGCGATCCAGCAATATTAGCTGTAATTGGACATCGTTTCATCGCCACCAAAAAAGGAAAATGCAGAAGCACAGGCCTGAGGTGACGCGCACGGAGACCAGAAACCAGAGATTTTTTTGGGCCTAACGAGAAGTCTTAATATTTTTTATTATAATTATATTTTATTTAACTACGGTAATATGGATTCATACAGACATACATACACAATACAAGTAAAATAATACACTTTTTTTTTCTTTTTTTACACATTTACTGACATAAATTAACTGTAATGTACATGTACATACATAGTACATTGCTTTCAATTTGTATTTTCCCCAGAAAACATGTGTTATTCCCTTGGATTGGATTCCCCTTTGAAATTCTGGTCTAGAATCAAATATTCCTCAATTGCTAATAATGTAAATCTTCAACAAATTGTTCTCTGCCAAAACAAGTTGTTCCCACCTCTGTGGAAAGAATAGCCTCCAGGGCAGAATTATGAATGAAGTTGTAATAATAATAATAATAATAATGTGTGGACTTATATAGCGCACGTATCCACCAGCTAAGTGGTGCTCAAGATATAACCTTTGTCATTTATAGCTGACCCCATTGATTTATCTGATTGGTCAGGAGTGGGCTGTTTTGGCTTATTAATTGTGGTTTTCAGCTCACAGGTGTTCTTGGTTTCAATTTACTAATGGCCTAGGCTGTACTTACATGTATGTCCAGGGAAACTTCTTTGTTTGGGATTAAATATGCAGAAATCAAGTAATAAGTTGTGCAAAAAAGTTGTACACAAAAGCTGGCATAAATATTGTCTGCATTTTATGATAAGTTGTACATGTACGCATAAAACAAAGTACGTTTTAATTTTTACAATTTTTATTTGTACAATTTTTTGCAATTGCAGGTTACATATGTGCTTACTGGCTGTCAAAGTCATTTGACATCCTCCTCCCTACCCCCAAAAATGAATAAATAAAGAAAAAAAACAAAAAACAAAAATTTAATTTCCGCCTTCCCATTGATCAGTTTCATAGATTATTTCATGATGTCATCGATGCTGTCGTTTTGTAGAAAATTTTTTAAAAAAATACATGTTTTTCTATTTTTTTATGTTGTACAAAAAAGTTGACAAAGTTAAATTTAATATTTAAGAACTCCTGTTTTTTCTACGATGAATGCCATTCAGATAAAAAAAATGATAATATGGAAATTTGTTCTGAAAATCTACCTGTTCAGTCCCCCCCCTCCATGGTAAGTGCTACCAAGGAATATAGTGGTTATTTTTTACATAATAAATGTATGTACTGTACATGTTTCATGTATACACAGATAAATTTGATGTTTTCATGAATCATTTAACTAAATTGTTTCTCTTTCTGTTACATGTAGGCACAAGATGAACATTCAGAGAACCGCTTAACAAGAAAACAATCTAGTCATTTGCCTAATGAGCATACAGGTAATTATCATAACGAGGGGGTAATTGTATATTTTAATTTCTTATTTGATTTTTCTTTTTAAAGTTTAACATACATGTACGTGTACAAGGTAATTGTGGGAATTCTGATAATATTACCCCTTACACTGTATAATATTACTTGAGTGAGAACAGTATTAAATTATAATTTATAGGGACAATAATAATAATAATAATAATAATACACGATTCTTATAAAGCGCACATATCCTAGCAACTAGATCAAGGTGTGGTACATTATTATCCCTACTCATCAGGCTCATAAATCATTCCTGAAACCATCTCAGGGCTAATTTCTGGCCCTCTTGTGACGATCTTTGGTCAAAAACACAGTTTAACATTCAAATAACCATTGAAATTGCGACCAATGACAAGTTGACAATAGGCACTATGTACAGAGAAATTGATTGCACATGAAAATGATATTAAACGTTTCCAAAATTACCAATAGAAAATTTCGCTATAATTTCCAGGAAAAACCACAATCCTTATGTACATACATGTACATACATGTACCACAACATGTACCACAACATGTACATTGTACCAGCGGCGTAGCCAGGACTTTTTCAGTGGGGGGGAGGGAGGGGGCATGGAGGGGGGGGCATGGGGGGGAGGGGGCATTGCTTTTCAGTGGTGGGGCCCAGGGAGTATGGGTTTTTTCCCTTTTCTTTTCTTTTTTTGGGGGCACTATCGGGATTTTTCGTGGGGGGTACCTGTGGTGGCTACGCTGCTGCATTGTACACTGTACATTCCAATCTTCATCTTATGTACATGTAGGTATTTCAATAATTTCAATAGTTTTTGAAGCTATGTATAGAAATTTTAAGATGCTTTTACTATAAATTATCAATAAAGGTTATAATCATGTTTGTGTGACCCTTGCCCTATGGTGTGATGTATGTGTAGTTGCAGTTGGAAGTGCATTGCAAACGAATGGTACACACGTGTGTGTTGATGCACTGGCAGCTTCTTCACTGTGTGTACATCGTAGCCCTCTAGTGGTCAATGTTGCACCCAGTGTCTAGATGATAGCTACTTTGGCTTTGTGTGAGCGTTGTGTGTACAATTTATGCGCGTACAAGCTTGTACGGACTTATTGGCTGTCACTGCCTAACCATGCTCAATGCAATGGATCTTATTGCATTTTGCAGCCTGCACACTTTTGTTGTTGTTGCATTTTGTTGCATTCAGCAGGGTGAATGTGAAATGCCTGTACTATGGGGTTAGGGCTTTAGGTAGAAAGTTGTCACTGCCAAAATTCTTCAGTGGGTTAACCAACTTCTACTCGTGCCTGCAGACATCTTACATGTAATCTATGAAAGTATCTGGCTAGTCAGTCATCATCGGGCAAGGCCAATGGGTGAGAGGTTAAGACGTCTGCACTAGTTAGCATGAGGTTTAGGGTTCGATTCCCGCCTGAACCACCTGTGGATTTCTTCCCGCAGACACTCAAAAACACTGAGTACGACAGTGCTGTCGGTGAAGGGCAGAAATGCAATCTGTTGTTCAACATTATTTAATGTTGGCAAAACTGCATCTATGATTAATGCTCACTCGATTTGAATCAAGATTTTATGTAAAAAATGTACATTCAACAAAAACCTGTGAAAGTTTCATCTTTAGGTTGTGTCGTATAAAATGAGGAAATAGTGAAAATGCATTCCTGGAAAGGGTATTCTTTCCAATAAATTCAAGGCAATAATCAAACTTTTCTTAAAAATGACAGCACCTCCAACAAAAACATTCTATGGAAAGTTGATACCACCAGTAGACTTTCATCAGGGCATGGAATCGGTGTCCTATATGTACATGTAGTTTAAGATGAACACAGTGACTGAAAATTACTGGCTCATTTATGCAGTATCAATGGTAATATGTGTACATGATCTTATCATGTGGGGTATTATTTTCAGTCACTGAGTTAATCTAAATCAAGCACTCCGGTTCCATGCCCTGTTGATAATAATAATAATAATAATAATAATAATAATAATAATAATAATAATAATAATAATAATAATAATAATAATAATAATAATAATAATAATAATAATAATAATAATAATAATAATAATAATAATAATAATAATAATAATAATAATAATAATAATAATAATAATAATAATAATAATAATAATAATAATAATAATAATAATAATAATAATAATAATAATAATAATAATAATAATAATAATAATAATAATAATAATAATAATAATAATAATAATAATAATAATAATAATAATAATAATAATAATAATAATAATAATAATAATAATAATAATAATAATAATAATAATAATAATAATAATAATAATAATAATAATAATAATAATAATAATAATAATAATGTGGACTTATATAGCGCACGTATCCACCAAACTGGTGCTCAAGGCGCATTATATTATTACCCCTGCTCATTGTCCCTTAAACACCAGTTAAGTTTTACATTAAAAATAATTTCTTTGGATATTGTTGAAAAACCAGTTCATTACATAAGAGCATTGTCAATTTGCTTACTCCCAGACAAACTCTTTGTTTTCACCTCATTCATTTGTTCACCTCCTGGGTGAATGGAACAGACTCCCCAGTGGTTGTTCAGTGCTGTATCTCATTAAACTTGCTTCATACTGATTAATAGTCCACAACTGGGCTATACCATAATGACCCAGGGGGGTGCTTCTAAAACTTGTCAACAAAGAGATGTCATTAATTAAGTCAGTGGAATAAGTTGTGAAGTGAAGCTTATCTTGACACTGACAACATCATTGATTTACTGTTTTGTAAAATATAATATTATTCATATAGTGCCCCCAGATAGTTTAGATATTCTGATTGGTTGAGAACTGCTCATGGTGACTAATAATAATAATAATAATGTGGACTTATATAGCGCACGTATCCACCAAACTGGTGCTCAAGGCGCATTATATTATTACCCCTGCTCATCAGGTGCATAAATCATTCCTGAAACCATCTCAGCTCCCTGGGGAGTATACAGCTCAATTGCTGCCATTACAGCGCATATAGGGCTAATCAAACACAACAACCAACTCTGCCCTCACAGGTACCATTTACCCCTGGGTGGAGAGAAGCAATTATGGTAAAGTGTCTTGCTCAAGGACACAAGCACCATGGTCGTGGTTGGGATTCGAACCCACATTCTGACGACTCAGCCATCAGAACACAAATCCAATGGACTGAACCGCTCGACCATGGCACTCCATATATTTTCACTTGAAGGGTGGTTGAAGACCGGTTCAATGATGTTTAAGAATTGAGAGGTTAGATATGTATGTGTCACGATGAATTATAGGGTAATTCCATGGTTGCTCACGTTCCTTTTTTGAAATATATTTCATCAGTTTTCTCACAGTAGTTGCATTATACCCAGACCTTACTGATCAGCACAAAATAATAATTTCAGAAATTTGTTATACACATGCTGTATAAGAGAAAATGTATTTTACGCATGTTCTAAAACTGTTTCTCTTACATTGTATATAGCAGACATATAACATATTGCTGAAATTATTTTGTTGTACTACGGTGTAAGTAAGGTCTAGGTATAATGCAACTACATGTGTACTCAACAAAATGTAACACGAGTAACCATGAAATTGCCCTTAAGATATTGCAGAAAGTAATTTTCTCTGAACTCCTATGATTCAAATTTGGAAATGCCTAAAAATTCATCGTTTGTTAATGTTACCAATACTGTCCAGTACACACATACACTGTAAGTGTGGTTTAACAAATCGACGCAGCTTTTGCCACAACATTTCTTTTAACTTGGGTTTAGAAGTTGTGTCATTTGCACTTTGAGTAGTAAGTAGTGCAATCTTTGGGGCACAAAATGGACACAGGCTAAAACATAAGCTGGACACAAAATGGACACAGGTTAAAACATAAGCTACATAACAGTATGTTCAAAAAATTGTGATGGAATTTTGTGGAATTCTTTTCTCATTAATTTTTGAAATGTTTAAATGTTAAGCACCTCATACAGAAATATTTTGAGGGATGTTTGATACCATTATCAAAGTTAGACCAATTAAGTTTAATGTAAAACCGGTCAAATGTTTGTTTGTTTTTGTGAGATTACCAATAGCGTATCAGTTCGCTTTATAATTAACAGTGCTGGGAGTTTAACTATTTAACTGAGTCTTTCACGGTCAGTTAACAGGTTAACCGAAAGTCTGCATCAGATGGCCACACAAACTAGTGTGCAAATGGCTCAATTGTCTGCAAATGGCTCAATTGTCTGCAAATGGCTCAATGTGTATCAATTTTCAATCAAAAAGGATCAGTAAGCTTCCCACTATGATTGTTTAATAACCAATGCGGCAAAAAAGAAAGTCTAGAACAACCCAATGGGCAGCAGATTCTTCCAAAATTTTTGGTCGTATTTTTTAGGTGTTCATGCAACGGCGCAAACACCTTGAAATTTTTTTTTTTTTTTTCTTCTCCTTCTTTTCGATGAGACTTATCGAACAAAAAAAAACAGTTCCAAAATTCACAGAGCCTTCAAACTTGACACATACTTAGACCATAACATGTAGTTGGCAATAAAGTTGTGACATACATGTATAGTTTCAGGTAAAGTTGTGACGTCATGGTGATGTCATCAGATATCGAAATACACTAAATCAAATTTTAATATTTCCAAAAAATCATATCTCATGAACCACAAAAGATATTTACACAATCTTTGCATCATCTGACAGATCTTCAATTATATGACCCCAATCTGACCTTTAAGTGAAAAAATATTCTAGAGCACTTTTATAGGGTATGCATCCAACATGGTATGGTATTTGGACATGCCTTCAGTGGACCAAACTACTATTGACATGTGACCTTTTTAAAAATGTGACTGATCATCACCTGTCACAGTGCCTTCTGGCGGTAGGTTTAGCAAAATAATAATTTTCTATCTCAAAAACCACAGGAAATTTGAATATGACTTATGTGAATAAAGTGACCAGTGACATCTTATCTTTTAAAAAATATGTTTGATGTCATCAAAGTTCATAGCGCCGCCAAGCGGGAGTTTTAAAAAGGTATTATTTTCCAATCTCAGAAATTGAATCAAAGCAGGTACTAACGTTATTTTTTCATGATCATGAGGAAGTTTCATTGTGTCATATATATGACCTTTAAATCACCTGATCTGACCTTTACTTCCAGTCCAAACAGGAAGTTCAAATTCAACACATTCTAACACAAAATTGATACGTTTTTTGAATATGAAATTGATATTGTTATAATAAAAGGTGATACACCTAAATTGCAAAATATGATTGACATCATCGATGATAATTTGATTGCTTAAGCTCCAGTTAAATATTGGTTTTGGTTAGCCGGTTAGCAAATTTATAAACACTTAGTGCAGTTTCAGTCAGTTAACCGTCCGAACACTAATATAATTAATATTCAAATATTCTGTTTGGTACATATCTAAAAAGAATCCTATTCATCAAAAGAAATTACAATATTCAAATGAACACGCTAGACAAAGCAGGTGCGTGTAATACTGGTAGAAACAGCTATTAGTAATATCTTAATGCTCCCTGATAACTTTACCACCTGATGTCAGAAGTGATAATTGTCATACGTGTCTAGTCAGCATTGTCAATGTTTTACATTATGTCTTGCATTACAGAAACATTTTCACACTTGGTGTACTGTAAAATGTACATACAATGTGTCTTAGAAATGATGTGTCCCTGCTTACTCAGTGTCAGTGCCATAACTACCTTAGAAATGTCCCTTAACCCTAACCTTCCCAAATCCTCCAAAATCCTCTTTGCTAAAGTGAAGGATTTTGAAGAATTGAGGTTACATGCTACATGCTCTTTGCTAAAGTGAAGGATTGAGGTTATTAGGCATACTTGCCTTTCCATTGTACATGTACATCCATGTTTGTTGTAGTGATTACAAGGTCAGTGCTTGGGTCAGTGGACACTGTTTATTGCTCCATGCATGCAGCAAGGGTCCCTGGCCATGTACATGTATCACAGGTTAGAAACACATGTGTGCATACATGTCATGTGCTTGCTTTACTACTGAAGGATTCTGGAGGATTCAAATTATGTGTAAGCAAATGGGCCTAGGGAGTTAGGAAGGATTCAGGTTATGTGTAAGCCAATGGGCCTAGGGAGTTAGGAAGGATTCAGGTTATGTGTAAGCCAATGGGCCTAGGGAGTTAGGAAGGATTCATTCAGGTTATGTGTAAGCCAATGGGCCTAGGGAGTTAGGAAGGATTTAGGTTATGTGTAAGCAAATGGGCCTAGGGAGTTAGGAAGGATTCAGGTTATGTGTAAGCAAATGGGCCTAGGGAGTTAGGAAGGATTTAGGTTATGTGTAAGCAAATGGGCCTAGGGAGTTAGGAAGGATTCAGGTTATGTGTAAGCCAATGGGCCTAGGGAGTTAGGAAGGATTCAGGTTATGTGTAAGCAAATGGGCCTAGGGAGTTAGGAAGGATTTAGGTTATGTGTAAGCAAATGGGCCTAGGGAGTTAGGAAGGATTCAGGTTATGTGTAAGCAAATGGGCCTAGGGAGTTAGGAAGGATTTAGGTTATGTGTAAGCAAATGGGCCTAGGGAGTTAGGAAGGATTCAGGTTATGTGTAAGCCAATGGGCCTAGGGAGTTAAGAAGGATTCAGGTTATGTGTAAGCCAATGGGCCTAGGGAGTTAGGAAGGATTCATTCAGGTTATGTGTAAGCAAATGGGCCTAGGGAGTTAGGAAGGATTTAGGTTATGTGTAAGCAAATGGGCCTAGGGAGTTAGGGTTAAGTGCCCCCTGAAAATCCTGGTTCCTACCAAGTACCTCCTTACTGAACCAACCCCAGTTACGCCCTTTTTTCAGTGAAATTAGTGAGACACATTTTAACTTACAAAACTGAATTAAATTGTAAATTTATGCTAATATAATGGTAAATTTGTGCTAAATAAGTGAAATGAATTAATTTTGTTTCTTTGCTGAGAGAACATTTTAACTTACAAAACTGAAAATCAATTGTAAATTTATGCTAATAATTTTTGGTGCAACGGAAAATTAAAACTTAAAATTAGCAATAAAAAACCTTCCAAATTAATTGAAATGTACACAACAGCATCAATTTACAAATGCAAAGCTCTTTTAGTAGCAAATATGTACATGGATATTCTCATTTGTGTACACAATGGTATTGTATAGGGTCTACATTGTAACTGGTATTACCTTGAAGCAGAATAATACTAGACACGTACATGTAGCATTTAATTTATTGCATTAAAATATTTGTTTCTTTCCTTAAAAGTATTTTTTGAAACAGATTTGTCAGAGTTGTTTAAGAGCTGTTGCATATATTTTTATGCATCAAAAGATTCCAGATTTTTTTTTCTTCCAATAAGTACGCAAAATACTTGCATCATTGTACAGAACAGCCATGAACATTTAACAAAAATAGATACAAAGTTTGAACTTGATGTCATTGAATAATTTCTTTTTCCTTTTAAAAATGAACATTTTGTGTTCACTGTAGCACGTGAATAATATCCACCGTCCATGTACTAAATGATATGTACTACTGGTGATACGTACAGTCCAGTACAACAAAGAAAAGACAGAACAAAGACCTTTTAACTAACACACATTACCCACCAGAACAACAAAATAAATCATGACATCAGATTTGTCAGTAAGTAGTCAAACCCATTATTATTATGCTAATGAGCAATTTAATTAAATCATAGAGTGTCATGTAAATAAAGCCATCTGCCCCTCCCAGCTTACCACCAGTGCAACACCCCCCTAATCCCAATGCCGTAGTCCCAACTCAGTTATTACTATTAAGTTTATTATCTCAGCAATTCTTTGACTATGGGGTTGTTTTATTATTACGCAGATGTTGTGCATAGTAAATAGCGCTGCGTCTTTGTTGAGTGGGCCTGGAGCCTCATAAAGAAAAGCCAATGAAAGTTGGCCAATGGGAAAGACATTACACTAGTGCCACTCTACACGACGTATACGTAGTAGCACTAGTGCTGACGTATAACGCGGCTGAGTGGAAACTTAACTCGGGATTTTTTTATTCTTGAGAAAGAGAAATTGTTACATCTCCTGTCTCTGCATCTCCTTGGACCTGCTCAGGGAATATATGTTGGATGTCTTCTCCTATGGTGAATTTTTGAGTGGGTGATGACTAAGGTAAGGTTGATGTTATAGTTATCTGGTTAAGTTTGGTAGTTTGTATGGACAGTAATTTTTTAAAGTCCACACAGCCTGATAATTGTGCGCATGGAAAGTGAACTATGATGGGTGTGTTTGTGTCAGTGTTGTTTGAGTAAAAGTACCAGTAGCTTTGGAAGGGTTTATAGACAACATACCTGCAATATTTCCAACTCTGAAATATTCCCTTGTACTGGGGACAGAGTACAACAACTTGGAGTTTTTTTCAGGGAAGTTAAACCCATGCAAACGTGGACAATTATGAGTTGAATTGGAGCAGGTGTTTTTTCCACTTTGACAACCAGGCAGCCATGTTTGCTATCAGTGACAACACAACAAAGTTGCACTTGACATTGCAAGAAAATTGCTCCCAAACACCAGGAGAGACACTCTAAGTGTGGCTTTAAACACCACCCTGGGGTGGGTGATTGGGTGGGGCACAATTGGGGAGATTTTCAGGCAGTTTCGTCACAGGCAATGTGCCTAATAGGGATGGAGTGTGTAGTTAGTGACAAGTTTTCCAATATGGCTACTAGTGCTGTAAACTACTTTTTTTCTTTGGCTGAGGGAGTTGTTTGCGCACAATATGGTGTTCGGGCTCAGACTTTGTCGACTCGGGGAAAGCTAACGAGGCACGGCAAGGGAAAAAGGGAAGGGAGAACATGATGCCACAGTACCGTTACCAAACGACCCTTACCCTCATCAAGACCATTTACATATATGTGGTGGTTACTGGAATACTCTGTGCATATAATTGTAGATTTTTTAATAATATCAATAGCCACAGTGCATGCGGTGGGCTGATGATGAGGTCTGTTTGGGGAGGATTGTGTGTGTGTGTGTGTGTGTGTGTGTGTGTGTGTGTGTTGGGTTGTAATAGGTACAATTATTTGATTGCGTCTACGTGTGCACGTGTGAATGGTTTACCCACTACTAGGGTACATAATAGCAGTCGTGATGACAAACATTATGTCCCCACTTAGCTGACTCATTTGAATAATTATGTAGAAGGGGAGTATTATTTAATATCTCTTTGTGGCTGGCTGATACTTTCTAAGTCTTGACACAGGTTGCAGTTTTATTTATCATAAACTTGTTTGTTTAGACAGACTGTATAGATCTAATGTAAATATGTATGATTTTAATTTCACAATTGGCACTAATTTTCTAAATAATATTGTTTCAAATATAAAACCTCTTAAAACATTTAATGTTAAATTTTCTGATTTATTTTTCTAGATTTAAATTTTAACATTGATATAAAATTGTTCTCAATATTTAAAAGAAATCGATAAACTCACATTCTAGTTTTGTGCATTGGTTCATTGCAGTAATTTTTGAAACTGAATGCCTGAACAAACATCTGAATATTACATGTACATGTATGTAGTTATTATTTAGCATCTGTCTTAACGCCATGATGCGTTTCTCATGAGAAGGACCAATAAAATTACGAGACAGGTAATGAAATTGTTATTCATAATACAAATAAATATGTTTAATCCTGATCTTTTTTTTTGATGTTCATGTACTTTGTAAAAAGTTGCACAATAATTTTAATTTAATGAGTTGTCTTTGTTTTGCATTTCAATATTCTGTTAGTTTTTCCAACTTTGATTCAGGATTTTTGTAAAAGTTTTGCATACAAAATTTATGGAATGGTTGTGATGTGTATCCGCAAAATGTGTTATTGAAATGTATGCATTATTTTAGGGTTAAACATTGGTCAAGTTGGCAAACTCATTCTGTTAATGCTTATAGTACATTTAACACAGTGACCGACCTGTAAAGGTGTCAGCTTAATGCATTGTGTAGTTCACAGCAAAATAATGAAAATGAAATAAGATTATTTGTATTTCTTTTGAATGTGGAATTTAGGAAAGAATACATCTTTTGTAAATTCAAACTGAAAAATATTTGCAGTAATTTCACTTCTCAAAAGATTTTTTTTAGCACATCAGACAAAATTAGTTGATATCGACATCAGTTTTTGGTTCTTTATAGAATAACCCATTCCTTACCTTGTATTCCAAAGATTAAAATTTAAATTAAACTATACATAGTTAACAATATGTTTAGTGCATCATGGCGGCATTGTTGCTGGCCAGTCCCCTACTGGGATTGATTTTCTCATTTCCTCCCTTTGCTCGAGATCATGATTATTTCATGAAATTCAAAACTCCTGCCCTGTAATTATTATTAAAAATGTGAGCCGCTGCGTACTAGCGCCAACAGCCAAAACTCAAAAGTCGACTCTGTCATGATCCTTGGAAGTTGAAAATTACTGGCTCTGCGGACAGATCAATAAAATACGATTAGAGTGAGTTCATTGTCATTCCGTAATGTCAACAAGTCTTTTGGAAAAACAAATATGAATTGGCTTGAGTAATTTAGTTTTAGCCTTGAAATTAAACTATACACTAGTGAGCTTGGACATATGCACTCAGGTGTGTCATGATGTGGAAAGTCAAGAGTACAAGGAATAAATAAATAAATTTAATTCTTGTATTATAAACAGGTTGGGAGGGGGGGGGGGGGCACTTGCTTGAGTACAAGAAATAATTTTTACATTGTAATGATAGAGAGGGGGTTATAATATATATCTGCAATACCATTCCATTGGAGTGGTTTTTCAAGGTCAAATGTATGAGATCTTTAAGATCTCTTACATGTATATACTGATGCAGGACTTGAATGGGGGACCTCTCAACTACCCTACCTGTGCTTTAGCAAATAAACTACATGAACATGTATTTATAAATGTGTCAAACAACGTGTCAAAGTTTGTGTAGAATTCTACAACAACAAAAAACTTAAAAAAATGAGTGTCTTAATAAAGACCATGCTTTGTGTAAAGCTCTTGATGGTGGTACATGAGTATCAATCTTCACTATATAATTGGTTTCACTAATTTAGATACTGTTAATTTCATGAAAATTTTAATTAAAAGGTTTTCTTTTCTAAATTGCATATATTATACAATAAATAATAATCTGAAGTAATTTTTACTATTTTCGCATTAACAACTCAACGTACATGTACTGTAATAAGCTGAAACTTTCATAGGTTTCTTGTTTAACCCTAACTCCCTAGGCCCATTTGCTTACACATAACCTGAATCCTTCCTAACTCCCTAGGCCCATTTGCTTACACATAACCTGAATCCTTCCTAACTCCCTAGGCCCATTTGCTTACACATAACCTGAATCCTTCCTAACTCCCTAGGCCCATTTGCTTACACATAACCTGAATCCTTCCTAACTCCCTAGGCCCATTTGCTTACACATAACCTGAATCCTTCCTAACTCCCTAGGCCCATTTGCTTACACATAACCTGAATCCTTCCTAACTCCCTAGGCCCATTTGCTTACACATAACCTGAATCCTTCCTAACTCCCTAGGCCCATTTGCTTACACATAACCTGAATCCTTCCTAACTCCCTAGGCCCATTTGCTTACACATAACCTGAATCCTTCCTAACTCCCTAGGCCCATTTGCTTACACATAACCTGAATCCTTCCTAACTCCCTGGGCCCATTTGCTTACACATAACCTGAATCCTTCCTAACTCCCTAGGCCCATTTGCTTACACATAACCTGAATCCTTCCTAACTCCCTGGGCCCATTTGCTTACACATAACCTGAATCCTTCCTAACTCCCTAGGCCCATTTGCTTACACATAACCTGAATCCTTCCTAACTCCCTAGGCCCATTTGCTTACACATAACCTGAATCCTTCCTAACTCCCTAGGCCCATTTGCTTACACATAACCTGAATCCTCCAAAATCCTTCAGTAGTAAAGCAAGCACATGACATGTATGCACACATGTGTTTCTAATCTGTGATACATGTACATGGCCAGGGACCCTCCCTGCATGCATGGAGCAATAAACAGTGTCCACTGACCCAAGCACTGACCTTGCAATCACTACAACAAACATGGATGTACATGTACCATGGAAAGGCAAGTATGCCTAATAACCTCAATCCTCCAAAATCCTTCACTTTAGCAAAGAGCATGTAGCATGTAACCTCAATCCTTCAAAATCCTTCACTTTGGCAAAGAGGATTTTGGTGCATGATTTGGGATGGTTAGGGTTAATGTTTATCTTGAGAGTAAGAAGCAGTTTTGCCAACATGTTGTACCCTCCATTCAAATTATGAATTCAATTTTTGAACACTACACGCATTTAGTCTTGTGCTTTTAAAGTTTAGAACATGTAGCTTGCATATGCTGGTCATACATGTACATGTTACATGTATATGGTCCCGACATCAGCTGGATTATATACATATGGTGTGAAGGCATGAATAATGCACATAATAAAAGTTTTAACAATCAAGGTACGCATTTTTTTAAGTTATTTGAATTTTCAAAACAATTGATTGTTTGTTTGTTTGTTTGTTTGTTTAAAATATTTTAAAATATTTTCAACGAGTAGGCCTATTTTCTTTGTATTAATATATGCATTGAACAACCATCCTGTAGAAGTTTGTTTATTTTTTGTGTCGTTAATGAGAAAATATTAAAAATGCATTAAGATTTTGTTCTAATTTGCATCTCGGGAAGTAAAAATTCAGTCAAGAAATTATCTAATTAAATTTATTAAATTGATAGCACCTCAGACATAATATTTATAAATATTCATTTTTGGTAAAATAATAATAGCAACATATACAGATGGATTAACACTGCTTTTGGCAGTTATTTTATAATTTCTATCTCATTTTAAAGGGATTTAAAACTTCTCTTCCTAAGGAAAATAGAAGAGTGCCGATTATTTAAAAAAAAAATCGAGTGAAATAAGAAACACAATACCTGTGACCATTAACCTCAAGGGGAGTGATAAAACTCTGTCATGGAACTTTTCTTATTTCTTTTCTTGTATCTAAATTGTTCAAACAATTTTTGGCTTAAAACAAACCCCACAAAACTGTGGATTTGGAGTCTCTGTGATTAAAAGTTAATAGATTTCATCATAGATCTCAAAATGAAATAATATCATATTTACTTGAAAAGTTAATATGAAGTTTGAAAGAAAGTATTGTATACAACAAATATTGGCTTGAGGAAATTTTATAAGATGAGTTTTCTGAGATGGCCTTTCATTTCATAAATAGAAGTAATTTAGGACAAAATTGTGAGCTGGAAACATGAGATGAAAGATAATTGAAAATCTGAGGAAAGCAATTATTAAGTTACAAATGTTGTACAACACATTTGCTGGCCCGATTTCTACCAATTTAGACTATCCAGTTCAATTTTACCCTGTATATTTGGAATATTGCTTGAGAGTTATTTATGGACAAAAGAGTAGGGCAAGGACATGAATTCTAGCTGATAATTTAATGCAACAAAGAACTTTCATTATAGACTTTCTGAATGTGGTTGGGTCACTGTAGTTGTTCTGGTTGCATTGAAAGCTATCATACCATACCAACCAACCATGTGAATTGCAGTATGAAAGGATTACCATCGGAGTGTATACAGGGACTAGGTAGCGAGAGGCGCGTGCCAGGCATGGTGTAGGGACTAATTACATGAATACCTAATGAGCCCGGCTGGAGTGAGATGCCACGCGCCCAATGCCGGCTGTGCATAGTAATGAGGCGCTGGTTGGGTGACACCATTGCTGAGTGCAGGGGTGTTGGGTAGTCAAAGAGGGGGATCATGAGTGAAAAATGTTATGCAGAGACGCACAAGACCTATGCCTGTGTGCTTGATCTTGACTTTTGAATTCTTAAGATATGGTACAGATGAAAATTTGCATCAGGTTACTTCAGAAAAACCCTTTCGACTGAGAAGAAATGAATTGAATCGATGCAGTGTAAAAGGGGACTTTGGGACTGCATTCAAAGCTTTGTACACATGTAGTTCAATTTGATAAGCAGAGCCTTAATTGAAATCTGCAGGAAATTACTCTTTTTTTCTGAGGAGGTCTCCTTTTGTTGGGTCTCTGTCAAAATAATGCTGTGTATTGAGGGAATGAATCTTGTGTATGATGTTAAACTAGTTCCTGATTACATTGAGCCAAAATTTAACATGAGAAAAGAGACTTTCATGTTCCATCTAGTAACAAATGTTTTTGATTACAATTGTTACCAGTTAAAGAAGCCTTGTCCATGGTTTTTTGCTGTTTAATGGGCAATTTCCGGCAATTGTTTTTTTTTTTTTAATCTGAGAATGCTTATGTCTTTGAAGAAAGGAAAACAGTTTAAAATGGAATATTTCCAAAAATATTGGTTTAACAGTAATAAAGCTCCTAAATGGATTTATGACTGCACCCGCCATAAATTGGTCTTTGGACTTAATTAATGTAAAACTTAATTTAATTTTTTTTTTTTAAAGTGTTTGTTCTCCTTTCCATGACGAAATTGTCAGTAAAATAGCAAAAAACAATCAATCTTTAAGTGTTGTCAAATTTTTTTTCCTTAAGATAAATGTACATTGTAACTTATATTACTTTAGGTTAGGCCCACAAAAAGTCTTTAGTGTCTGGTCTCTGTGTGCGTTGCCTCAAACCCGCGCATCGGTATTTAATTTTTTGTTGTTGTTGTTGCTATGTTTTAAATGACTTTTTTACATAGGGGTATGAACCTTTGTCCGATTTGTGAGGCCTCTCTTAGACACCATACACTTTGTGTATTGAAAACTTGGTCTGGTTCCAATAACTGCATAGACACTTATCATGTACATGTGTTTTACTGTTTGGTAAAAAAAGTGCGTCGCCACACCGATTTTGAAGCTGACCTCCATGTATGAAGTGTCGTGGCCGAGCGGTCTAGCTTACGGATTCAAGTTCTGGTGTTAGCAACATAATGTGGGTTCGAATCACGGCCGTGACACTTGTGTCCTTGAGCAAGACACTTAATCATAATTGCTTCTCTCCACACAGGGGTTAAATGGGTACCTGTGAAGGCAGAGTTGGTTTGCTCTATATGCGCTAGAAATGGCAGCAATTGAGCTGTATACTCCCCAGGGAGCTGAGATGGTTTCAGGAATGATTTATGAGCCTTATGAGCAGGGATAATAATATAATGCGCCTTGAGCACCACTTAGTTGGTGGATACGTGTGCTATATAAATCCACACATTATTATTATTATTATTATTATGACCATGAAACTGGAGACTTTATTTTTGGCCTTAACAGCAATTTTCAACAAGCAACAATTTTGCGTTTTGTTCTTGGAGAAGGATTTTACTAAAACAATAGACCGGTATTTAAAGGGATGTTTTATACAATCATTAACTTTACACCATTGGTAAGTTTTATCTAAAGCTGTGATGATTTATTTGTTTGAGATTACCAATAGTGTAGAGTGGCATAGGGGCGTTATCATCACGATCAGACTTTCAACATGGCATGGAATCGGGGTCTGAGTTTAAAATGAACACAGTGACTGAAAATTACTGGCTCATTTATCCAGCAGCAACGGTATATATACGACCTTATCATGTGGGGTATTATTTTCAAACACTGAGTTATTCTAAAAGCTAGCACTCCGATTCCATGCCCTGTTGATCATGATTATATTGTCCTATGACTGAAGAATAACACTAGTTGTTCTTGTAAATTGGTCATTAACCCTCCTGTTGCATCCTGTATATGCCAAAACTTGCCAAATTTTCACTGTGTAATAAGCATAGGGCCCACAGCATTAACCTGCCAATGCATGTCATAACACTTGTATAGTAAGTACATCCACATGCCAAAACCCTTTGGAGGGTTTTGAAAGGTGCTGATACTAAGTCATAAAGTAAGCTAAGTCTGTAGCAAGTACACCTACATGCCAAAACATGTTGGAAGGTTTTGAAAGGTATTGGCACTGAGTCTTAAAGTAAAGCTAAGTAATCCTCAATAAAGTTCATCCAACTGTCAAAACCTTTCAGAAGGTGCCTGAGCTACCCTGTACATAAACAGTAATCCCTAAGATATACACATCTATCAGTCTATTACTTGCCAAAGGGATTTGAAATGTACAGTGACTAACAGTAAACAGTTATGTACACAAACTATGTATAGTACATATGGTAGTATATCTACACCACCTTTCAAAACCTGCCAGTGTAGTGCATAGTGAAGCAACTACATAACCTTTCAAAACCCTCCGACTGACAGTTTTTGAAAGGTGCAGTTTCTAGGCCCAAAACTGCAATTTTTATATGATGGTTAATAGTGAAACATCTGTTAATACTTCAAATGCCAACAGACCATACAGTTCAAAATGAATGCTAAGCATATGTATGTACTGTACATGTATGTCAGATAGCAAAGTATCCCTAGCAGTGAAACTTGCTATCAATGAACATCCAAGGGACCTATGAATAACACACACACACATTATGCGGCGTTCACACAGTGCCGATTATGGCTCCCGTTTGAGATCAGACAGCGCTACGACACGAAAAGTGAAAAAGTCGGATTACTATCCTCAATGATCTGGAATGTCCTATCATTGTCTGAACGCAGTCGTATACGTTCGTAACAGAGTCCTACGGATCGGAAAAGGTCCAGAGAGGTCGGCCAAGCACTCCCGACAGTAGGTGCGTCCCGTAACATTCGGGAAACTCAGCCGATTTTGTCTAGTCGGATTACAATCGTGACTATGTCGTGACAGATTCTGCTGTATCGGATCAAAATCGTAACAATGTCCTGTGTTGTCTGGACGGTGTCTGGACGGTGTCCTGTGGATCGGGACGCTGTCGTGATGAACGGGCATGATTTGGAGTGAGAAGCCGTCGTTTCGCACGATTCTTTTAGGACCGGACTATCACGTGACTAACGGTTTTCTAACGGATGTCTTCCGTCAGCGCCGGTTCACTGTCCGGTCACCTGTCTGATCTCTGTCGGATCGCATTCGAGAATCGACGCTGTCGGGACAGATTCGGTCGCTTTTTTACCATGCTGAAGATACAAATCGGATCAGATTCGGATTGAGAACGGGAGAATCGGACGACCGCTGGAAACGGCTGAATCGGGACGCTTCCTGAACAATATCTGATTGTTGTCGTGATTAAATAAATGTTTTTACAAATTTGTGAATTTCCCGCCACGAATCACAGGATCTTAATAAGACTTTTGACAAATTTTAATCGGGAATGGTCCTATCAAGGACGGCAGTAAAAATCCTGAATGTGTGACTGAGGCTTAAGACAGTTTTACTTTGCCTTATATATATACATGTATATGTCAAGACTGTCAGAGTCTTGCCTCAGGTGCCCACTGTGGCAGGTTTGATTGTTATGTACAGTACATGTTCATGAATACATGTGGTAAAAAATAAACCATGAAAAACTTATCTATTTCAAAAGACAGTTGGCTAGAGTTTGTACACAGTATAATGCAATAAGCGGGTTGTCTGGCATCCACATACATTGTACATGCATTCAGTTTAACCAAGTTTCAATATTTTGTTTTACCAGTGATTCCTGGCAATAACTAAGTGACTAATGTAAATCTATGACGGGACCCTATCATAAATTAATTTTGGAACTTTATTACTATGAAAAAAAAACATGCATCTAACAATTTTATTTTGTGTGGGAAATAATTAGTGAAATAATTAGTGAAATAATTAGTGAAATAATTAGTGAAATATTTTTCAAAATGAAAATCCGTCATCTGTAGACAGAAATTCCGTGCTGTAACGAATATGAACAATCTCAGGAATGTATTTCTCTATGTTCTCATTAACGGCATAATGAAATATCACAGGTTGGTGGTTTTCTTAATTCTTATTAAGTTTGGATACGTACATTGTACATGCACACGCATTAACAAGCATTTTTACACGTACCTATGTTGTTGTTTTTTTGTTTTTTTTTAGAAAAAGAAAATTGCCAGGAATCATCAATGCATCATGTTCTGTCAAAAACACGGGCGATTCATATTTACAAAACACACTGTTGGTAAATGGTATTAAATCATTAATGACAATGATTATATTTTATTTGTCACATACATATAGCACAGTTCACTTAATATCTCAATGCGTTTGACATTATTATGACAGGTCACTGGGCTGGTATCAGTCCTGCAATCTTTCTAAGCTCCCTGGGGAGTATACACTGTACAGCATGCATTTAGAATGTATAATGACGACTAAACTGACAAATTACAATTTGTTTAAATGTCAATAAAACCTTGAATTGTTTGATAAAATGATGAAAAATTATTTCACAAATAAAATTTTGCAAATTGTGAGACAAAAATTACAGCATGTATGTAAGACAATGTTTCTATAAAAATGTGTTATATTGATTTCAGGACTTTTTAATTTACAAATCTCCCTTGCCTCAAAGTGTTCTTGAATGAAGAGAAGTAGCCACCAAGAAAAGAAAGAAGTAGCCTGTATTGTGTTCAAACCTCTAGCTTCTTGTTTGTGGGGATGTGCAGAGTCTGTAAATCCTCCAAAATTAAACATCCAGGAGGTTCAGGGAGTTTTTGTCCTCTAGACCAAAGCGGGACCCGGGCTTGCTAACCATTTTTCAGGATTTTTTTACTTTTGTCAAATGAAATCCCTGTGTATGTTTGTATTCATCACAACCACCCTTCCATTATTAAAGAGTGCCTTCTTAGATAGAGTTTGGTTCACTTTTGGGCAATTGCAGGCTCTGCTTTAAATTATTTTTTTTAAAACTTGACAGGCAACTTTCTTGAGTCTGTGCAATTTGGAAGAAATCAGCCAGACTGTACCATACCTTGAATACAACAACCATTATGATAAATGTAACGGACAACCACATTCAAGCGGTTGCTTATTTCCAATCATCTCCACCCAGACGACTTGACATTTTGCGTTGTCTCGCATGAAAATGTTAACACCATACACACAAAAGAGAGTGCTGCTTATGTGAGGAATAATGTGTTCAAATAGAACACTAACTCGTTTTGACATTATCACTCAAGTGCCTTGTAATGTTACTGACAGTTTTACCTTATCTTTGTATGGCAAATCTGCTGTGCTATTTTGTATCACATTGAGGACATTTCATTATTAAAGGCATTTGGTAAACTACCGTAGTTGTTAATGTATAATTTTGTGTTTAGTTTTTCATGCACATACCTGTATCCTCCATGCTATATGTACATGTGTATGTACCTGTAGGTACTTGAACCTCCTTCACCAGTTGGCGTCGGAAGCCGTGTATACATGCAATTTTATTTGTAAAGCGGATCGGAAAGCATCTAAACATGCATTCCGATTTTTGCGTGTGTTACCGGGAGACTTGTCAACACGCCACACGTGGCGTGCCGTCGTGGCGGCTGACTTGTATACACGCAATCGTTTCTCGGAGTCCATGGGGTCACGGTTCGGTGGCCCCGGACAAAATGCACTGCAAACACTGAACGAGTTCACTCTTTTTGTTGATTTTTGCGTAATCCCTTTATCCAAGACCTGTTCCTTTGACGTACCAGCCAAGAATTTGTAAAGACGGATTTATATCCATTGTTTACGAGGCCTTCGATCTCTCTCCGGGTATGCCGTCTTTTCGACCGGGCGCTGGTCGCTAATAGGCCGTTGCATCGGAGCTTGCCAACGGTCTAATTGTGCTGAACAAACACAACCGTAATTAAAAAACTAGCCATTTAATTCTCGAAATGTCAATGAGTAAAGGTGTTTATTTGGGTGTCCGAACTTAGTTTCATTGACAAAAAAATTATTAATGGCTAGAAATTTTTTCAGATTTTTCACTGAAAATAAACCCGCACAGGGGACCGGAAAAAAATTAATATTTCCGACGTCAACTGGTTAATAAAATTTTGAATGTACTGGATGTTTTTGGTAGATTTCTACACTTATATTAAAGTGATTGTGCATGGATATGAACATGAATGTCCACAATTATTGCATGTTCATTGGATCTCAATTTCATGATTGGAATCTTTTTGATTAGACTTAGGCCAAATAAAAAAAAAACATGTTTAGCGTCCCCGCCCGCTTCCTTTTTAGAGGCCGCCTCCTTTTTTTTTTTTTTTTTACGAAAAAAAAGGATACATTTTAACGATCTCAGACGAAAAAAATAAATTTTAAAATAAATAAGATCGTATTGCCTTAAAAAATGTGTCGGGCGGCCATTTAAAAAAAAAAAAAAGATAAAAAAAGGCCCTCCTTCCTTTTTTCAAAAAGGCAGGACGCTAAACATGTTTTTTTTTTTTTTTGTTGGCCTTATTTATGATTTTTTATATAAAAATCCATAACATATTTGTATCTTAGACAAATTTACATTACACTTTCAGGAAATAAATGCACTAGTGTGTTGACTTGTATGAAGAGCCCATCTTAAAGACAACAGCAACATTTCTATATGTATGCTTGCATTATTTGGGCAGAAATAACAAGCATTCAAATAAAGGAGACATCTACTGGAAAAATTGACTTTTTCTTTGTTTGAGAGCTAAATGTACAGCACTTCACACAAAATCTCTTTCCAAATTTTCAGAATTGTGAAAGCTAACTTGATAAGATTACCCAATTTGACTAAAAAGTGGAGCACATTCGGCAACCTGGATGATACGTACAATTCTTATATTGAGTTTGAAGATTGAACTGCTTTGTTCTTGGAAACCATATTTTGACATTGCCGCGTAAGGACCAATTGTCTGGATTCATACTGACCAAAAAGTGCGAGTCTTAATTAATTTGACCCCATTCATATTTTATGAGCGGTTGAGTTTTTTAAAGGGTTGAGTTCCAGAAGTGTTGTTTTCCTATTCCTGTAACAAAGGGTTTTTGTTCTTTCTGAACAGATGTTCATTACCTATGTGTACATTTATGTGTCTAGTGTTTCATGTGTGTAATTTACGTATTACATGTACATGTAGTTTACTGCATAATATTCCAAGAATAATGGAAGTACATAGAGATGTTGTATTTTGGCACAGACTGACTCGCAAAGTCTCAAATAAAGCAGTACATTCTGGGTGCCTGAGAACTGTTCTTATTTTACATGATGCATGGTTAATACGTACTGCGCTGTACACAAAGTATGGAGTGCCATGGTCGAGCGGTTTAGTGCATTGGATTTGTGTTCTGGTGGCTGAGTCGTCAGAATGTGGGTTCGAATCCTGTCCGTGACCGTAGTACTTGTGTCCTTGAGCAAGACACTTTACCATAATTGCTTCTCTCCACCCAGGAGTAAATGGGTACCTGTGAGGGCAGAGTTGGTTGTTGTGTTTGATTAGCCCATATATGCCGAAATGGCAGCAATTGAGCTGTATACTCCCCAGGGAGCTGAGATGGTTTCTGGAATGATTTATGCACCTGATGAGCAGGGGTAATAATGTACAGCGCTCTGATACCTTGTTTAAGAGCGCTTTAAAATGTCCGACATTATTTAGCCAAAAAAGATTTGCATGTTATGCGGTTCTCTGTTCTCCATGTCGCATGTAGTTTATGTAAAAGAAATGCAAAATTGTACATTGTAGTTAGTGGCCTTAAGTTTGGAACCTACATGTAGCATGATCTTTGTCAAATGAAATCAGAAACCATTTAGTTGACGAAGGAATCTACATTTAACATAGTGCATTTCATATTAAATGAAAGGTCCAACATTGATAATGTTGGCAAAACTGCTTAGAAAACCGAGTATGCATACTTTCTTCAAACCAATATAAACATTAACCCTAACCATCCCAAATCCTCTTTGCTAAAGTGAAGGATTTTGAAGGATTGAGGTTACATGCTACACATGCTACATGCTCTTTGCTAAAGTGAAGGATTTTGGAGGATTGAGGTTATTAGGCATACTTGCCTTTCCATGGTACATGTACATCCATGTTTGTTGTAGTGATTGCAAGGTCAGTGCTTGGGTCAGTCAGTGGACACTGTTTATTGCTCCATGCATGCAGGGAGGGTCCCTGGCCATGTACATGTATCACAGATTAGAAATACATGTGTGCATACATGTCATGTGCTTGCTTTACTACTGAAGGATTTTGGAGGATTCAGGTTATGTGTAAGCAAATGGGCCTAGGGAGTTAGGGTTAAAGGGGTAAAAATCATTATGATCAACAGGGCATGGAATCAGATAATAGTACCACACATGATAAGGTCATATTACCATTGATACTGCATAAATGAGCCAGTAATTTTCAGTCACTGTGTTCACCTTAACTAGGACACCGATTCCATGCCCTGTTGAAAGTCTGCTCTGATCGTGACGATATTGTCTCTTTAGAGAATCAACCTTATGAAATTGTTAGCTTGTTGTTTCACAAAATGAGCTTTTTCAATGTGTTAATTTGATGATCGGTCCAATGCTGTACCTTACCTTACCAAGTTTGGCTCAAGTGGGGTCCCAGTTGGGAGATATTTGTATCTTGATTGGAACCCAACTGTCTCAATTTGCTCAAGGCTAAGAACTAAGTGGCATTTTGTACTCACAGAACATGTACACATGTATTTATAGATCTCTGGGCTACATTTACTAATCTGTTTGTACACGTAGATGTAGTTCTTGATGGATTTTTACATCAAGGTGAACAGGATTTGTGCCCTCGAACATCTTCGGATGGAGAAGGCGCACTATAAATGTAATAAATTATTATTATTATTATTATGAAGTGCTTGAGTTGAAGAGATGATAAGAATTTAAGCTATGTTGGGCAAACTGTTTTATAGTGTTGTACAGTACGTGTCAGTAAAATATAAATTTATTAGAGCATGTCTGTGTACAACATGTAGAATGTACATCATTATACTCACATGCCTAGAATTTCACAGAGGCAACAGAGACCATGCCATTGCTCTGGTCTTGATCTTGGTGCCCCTTAAAAATCCATAGACATTGTGATATTCTATTCAAGTTCCCTTTACTCGGGAAAAGTGGCCTTGCCCCTAGAAGAATGAAATCCCATTCCTGTGTATAGGTGCATCTTGTACACATTGTATCATGTACTGTAATTAATGTACTGTTTTTACATACATGTATAATGTACATATTTTCCCTTAGTGTCAAATCTGTTAATTTATGAATTCTCTCAAAAAAATTGATGCTTCATGTACTCAGGGCTCTCAAAGTTTAGAGGAGTAGGAGGGTACAAGAAAAAAGTAATAGGGTGCAGACAAATGGGCAAACCATTTGCTGAGCGCCGAAGGCGCGAGGCGTTCTGGGAAAGGAGGGGTCCGGCGGCCCTCCCCCGGAAAAAATTGAAAATTGTACTCTCTGAGGTGCATGTTTGCGGCCCACGTATACGTGACTGTGTACGTGTCAGAAGTACAGGTATGTGTGTGATCAGAGCGCATGCATATAGCTAGCAAGTTGACATGGACGTTCATGTCACAAAACACGTGCTGAAGAATGTCATTGGTCGATCAAAGGCGATGTGGGCGGAACTAACTCGTTGTGCATGCCGCGCCCCTGCCTTCTAAATAAGGATATCCCGTACCGGTAAGTTATGTTGGCTTTGGATAAGGACATGACTTTGAGTAGTAATTCTTTTTTAATATTACGAAACTAACAAACTGCAAAATATTACAAATATAAAACCAGAACTTGAATGTTAATTTGTTTCTATCACAATGAACTTTAGTTAAATTTCAATAAACCTTGTTTCCTGAAAGAATGAATTTATAAGAGACCTAGCTAGGAATAATTAAAAACAACAACTGCTACTACTAAACAACGATTTTAAGAATTAGGATTATTTTCAGAACCCAATATTTCTCGTTCAAAATCGGTTGCGGTGTACTGATTGTTACTTAATGATAAGTTATAAATCGTGTTCACTTTGGTGGGGTGGGAGTTTTGCGAGCATTCATTGCCAGAGGAATACCAACAGTCATGTTCATGTTACCAGGCCGTAAGCGGCTCCGCTTTGCCGTGACGACATTTCCCGCGGTGCGGAAAACGCGTTGTACGGCACTGACGTTGCCGGAATATCAAGATATTTCTTGCCGATCCTTGTGACTGAACCGATCGGAAATTGACAGCCACCAATGACATGATCATTACTGAACTCGACAATGACCGACTTAACACCTCCCTTTTTATGTATTTCTTTTGAAACAAACTGTCACCTTGTCGGCAAATTTATGTAATACACAAGAAAGCTTGGTATCGGTGGGTAAATAAATGTTAATGTTGGCGATATGCTGAGGGATAGTCGGTGGCACATCAAAATAATTACACAACAAAACCAATTTCAATAACACTTTTTTATTAGGACAACAATTAATGTGGACATCCCCTATAAATAAAATCCTCTTTTTTTTACACATCGTGTTGCACACTCCAGCGCAGACATAAAGCAGCCTTTAAGGTCTCACTAATCCAATTACTGTGAACAATAGGCAAACATTCCACCCTGAACAGCTAGTTTGATACTTGTTTGTAGCATAGGTGCCGCAGCCGGCCTATTTGAGTCTTTAATAATGAATGGATACAATGTATCACAAACAATTTGACAAAAGTGTATGGAATCACAGTACAGGAAACATAGTTAACCAATCAGGATACAGCTTACACAAAGCGCAAGGGAGCGTATACGACATAAAACACAATAAAGGGGGCCACTTTCCTACCGTCACGTTAGCAGTTTTTCTAATGGTTGTAATTTTTGTTTTAATTATCTGAAACCACCCAAAAAGAATTTCAACATTTGAATAGACATGCATGTTTATCCTAAAGATAATTTGAGTTATTACTATTATTTTTTTAATTACCCTAAAATTTCCATCAACAAATGGACGGAAAAGTGAGGTAACTTTTTCCATCCAATTTTTATGGAAATTTAAGGGTAAAAAAATAAATATAAAAATAAAATAAATCAACTCAAATTAGTTCTAGTATAAGCCTGCATGTCCATTCACATGTTGAAACACGTTTTGGTCGGTTTCAGGTACTTAAAAATAAATAACAACCATTGGAAAAACTGCTAACGTGACGGATGAAAATTGGCCCCGTTTATTGTGTTTTATGTCATACATAATGGCTGCGGCCGTGTCGCTGAGAAAACTGACTAGTTTTGACGTGATTTCAGGTAAATAAAACTTCGTATCGCACCGCGTGCGAATCAGTTTTTTGCAGAGAAGTTCACAGAAAGGTGAAAAAAATATTTTTGGTCATCCGGTGAAAAGTAGCCGGCGGCAAAACCTGCCGCAGGCGGCAATTTGCCGCCGGTGACCGGCTACTTTTGAGAGCCCTGTGTACTGTACATGTCTAGTGCTTGTATTGTGTCTTTGGAGGGAAAAAAATCTGTAGGTGAATGTAGAGGGCATTGAACCCATGATGCTTGACTTACAAGTGTAGACTATTGATGATGTGAAGATTGTCTGATGGCAATTGGTTAGCTCATAAAATACCTACATGTAGATACACATGTATTTGTATAATACATACGATTGTGTATTACAGCTTCAGGCATATGATTTCTCAAGATCTATCAGGATTTCAGGAATCAGGATTTCTGACAAATATTCCTTTTGATGTCCAGATTTTCCAGGGATTAGCAAAGTTCACAGAAAAGTAAGAAAAGTTGGCGTAATTTGTGTCAACAACTATATCTACTGTATACTTGTATGTTGTGTACTGTAAAATGTACAAGGTAATACAGAGGTTGTTAATAATACAATGTACATACAGTGTTGTATACATAGTATTACATGTGTTATATTTGAAAAAACTATAACAACTCTGGAGCTTCCCAGGAGATTTTTTTTATTTATTTTTTTATTTTTTTATTTTTTTTATACAATGTCACACATTTATTTCAATGTTGGCAACAACTTAAATTCCATATTGAGTACACTAGTACATTACAGATTATTAATATTAAGCACAGTTGACAATATGTTAAGTGTAAATTACAGTTTGACAGGATTTATACATTAAAACTTGGCAGTATTACCAACATGTAGAGAAAAAATGAAGCATAATGCTTTTAAATCTTCCCTTATGACAGACAAAGACTTAGACATGACAAGGACATGTAACAGGCATGTGAGACCTGACTAATAATAATAATAATAATGTGTGGACTTATATAGCGCACGTATCCACCAACTGAGTGGTGCTCAAGGCGCATTATATTATTACCCCTGCTCAAAAGGCTCATAAGGCTCATAAATCATTCCTGAAACCATCTCAGCTCCCTGGGGAGTATACAGCTCCCTGGGGAGTATACAGCTCAATTGCTGCCATTACAGCGCATATAGGGCTAATCAACCAACTCTGCCCTGACAGGTACCCATTTAACCCCTGGGTGGAGAGAAGCAATTATGGTTAAGTGTCTTGCTCAAGGACACAAGTGTCACGGCTGGGATTCGAACCCACATTCTGCTGCTAACACCAGAACTTGAGTCCGGTAAGCTAGACCGCTCGGCCATGACACTCCACGATAATAAATAATTCATAACAATAATAACATTTTGATAATAATTTGAATCAAGTTTGTTTGTTTTTTTACTGCATATACAAATGTATATATGGCTCATTTCATCAGGTTTGGATACAAGGTGTGACATGAAGGTGAAATTTTCAAAAGTGATTAACTAACTTTTTTACAGTTTTTATTATGGAAATATATTATATTTTCATAATTTAAAAGTTTTTTCTCCATTGAATTCAAACTAAAATGATCCATTGGTGTCAACATGAAGGAAACAAATCACAGTACGGATGTAACATGGACACCAAAACATATTTCAATGCAGCAGATGTTAGTCATAGCTTTTGAATCCCTCATCTCTTTTTACTTCAAAGCAGTCTGGTTTCATGCATTTACCAATTAATATTATGCTTTTTAATGTCTGTCATACATCGAAGCAATAAAAAGACTCGACAAAATGATCTTTATTTGGTTTTTGGCACCAAGAGGCTTTATTCTGGAATATTTTCTTTATTAAATAATTTTTCAATAAAATCTATTTAAAAGTGACTTGGAAAGGACAATGAGGTTTATTGCTGTGGTATTAGGGTTTCTGGTGAATTACATTGACCTTCAATTGAGTTTATTCTGTCCTAAACTGGGCTATGCGGATGTAACACTGACAACATTGGACACCGTGTCCACGTTACATATACTTCATGAACAATAATACTCCAGTAGACAACACATTACTATTCATAATGAGCAACAGTTACAGTTCTTCAGAGATTATACAGACCCATAAGTCACTTCTCTATATGCAGAAATTGACCTTTAAAGACATCTATAGAATATTTAAGAGTACACAAAAGCTATCGGACGAAACCTGAACTACACCTTGAATTTTTTTCAAGAACCTACTGCAGACAAGGATCTGTGTGTGCTTTATGTGTCATTTTTAAAAAACTAATTACTAACTTTAAAATTGTTTTAAATTTTGGGTCATTACTAATTGTAGCCATTACACACTATTGGTAAAGTGTCTGTAAATGCTTCCATAATTTGTAAGAATCAAGAGAATAAAACCAAATTTGGGGTGGGGAGAATTTTATTTTCACTCTGAGACTCGTTTCATTTCTGTAATAAATAAAAAGTTATAGACCTGATCAATTTCTCACGGACAGAAAGTTTCAAAAATTGCCTTCCCTAATTATAATAGTTTATTTAGTGCTTAATTTCAAGTCTATCTGCACATTACATGTCAACTATAATTTGTTTGTGCCATGGACAAATGGGATGATAAGATATTCATGCCTTATTTTGACCCTGCTTTAAAAATGGTTTGATCTAGAAAATTTGAAGTATTATTTTGTGAAAAAGATGTTTTGACATCCCAAACCTTGGTAATACTTTTTTAATGCATCCTCATACAAATAGTAAGTTTTGGCCAGAATATTTAATGTTGGTGGATTGATTGGAACACCAGATAGGCAAACTAAAAGAACTAGGAAAACAACTGTTAATTTTTTTTTTAAATTCAAGCTTTCAATAATCCAATGTTTGATTTGGGAGGGACAAGCTTTTTCACTCATTACACTCAAAAATACAATTTTACCCGTTGATGTAAGAGTATTATTGAATAAATTATAAATAGTGAAAAAGTGGAAGTTGGATACTGCTTTCCCTTGTGTGTGTAATCAAGCAACAATGGTTGGCCTTTCAACCGACGATGTTCACACACATGACCGTAAACACCATTGTTGCCCAGTTTACGGACACGTGTGGTATGTCATTTCGGCGAAGACGACACAACGATTTTGCCTTAGTTTGCTCCTAAAATCAGTGAGAATTCCCCCAAAAGTAAACGTAGTTTATTTCTATTATCAGTGCATATTATTTTGTAATATTTGCATGAGGCAATGCCGACTCATTTTCGACAATGATTTCGGTTCGCAATGCTTCGCGCGATGGCCACGTGCACGCTCCAACACTTGCGCAAACATTGTCACCGTTGCGCATGCTGCATGCTGGCGATGCATTTGGAATAGCATTGCGCAATGAATGCACTGTTTGCGCGCGCAAGTCTAACGCAGCGCAAGCCGGTGCGCGGGCATCGACGTAACATGAGACTCCGGCTCAATTTAGTTTTATTCGATGTGAAAGAGTTTTCGACAGCTTTGTTTAGTGTCCACAAAATAAGTACTCCTTTTAAATGTAAAAAAAAATGTTTGCCCCTCCCCAAAAGCTTTAAACAGTTGAAACTTGGCATAATATTTTACAACCAATGGTGTTTGCTGTTTTCGACGTAATTTTGATGTTGGTTAATTTATCGACGTAACAAAAGACGCCATGGTTTCAGACGGCTTTTCCCGCCAAATTAAACCTCGGTAGAACAACTTTATGAGTTAAAATCAAGACGGTCGTGTAGACATCAGTTATGCACCATACTATTTTTAATGTACGCGGTGGAATATATATTTTTTTCTACGAATTGTGCTTCGATGTAACGAAATACGGATGGACACCAAATTTCGGTAGTGGTATTTCAACTAACTTTTTGAGAAAACGGTACAGTTGAACTTCCAGCTGACACTTTTATTCATTAAAGAGGGGTTTGGACATGAATATTATGATGCAAAGTTATAGTTTTGGGCAATGGCGAAAATCTTTTACACCATTCTATCGACGTAACACAGATTTACCAAAAAGACACCATGCGTTATGTCGATGAAAGAAAATTTGAGCGCCGTTGCTGAAATAATTTATGCAAATATTCCAGTATGCCTACCTTTATGTGAGAATTTAAACATCATATAACACATATATATTAACCCTTAGACTGCCAGCCACTTGTAAATAATTCCGTGTCCTCCAGCCAGCCATTTTTCACAAAATTTCACAAAATTACACCATGTATAAATCAAGCTAATTTTATTCAATAAAACATGTCCAAATATTCACAGTATGTCTTTTTTCTTGTTTATTTATAGTCTCTAGGCCTTATAATTCTCAAAAGCAACAGGATAGTGACATTTTTCTGAACAAAATGTCATTTTCCATCATCCAGACCTGAAAATTCATGTTTTTCCGTGTTTCGCTATCTGTTGCCCTGTCATGACACTTGTCCTCAAAATACAAAATTGAACATTTCTTTCAGTTTATGTTTCAATAACCTAAGTTCTGCAATCACTGGCGTTTACCCCCCTCCTCTTTGGTGAATATTATTCATAATTTGGCATTATTTTTATCACTTTTATATTATAATTCCGTATCCTCTAGCCGGCCATTTTTCACTAAATTTCACAATATTACACGATGTCTAATTCAAGCTGAATTGTCGATTATCCAGCCATCATCAGCATGACCTGGGCTCGATTGGCAGCAGCAGCAGCAGCAGCCCTCCCACGGCCCCTGGCTCAAGTCCTGGGTCTCCCTCGAGCCCTACCTGGACGCCCAGGGCCACGGCCCCACAGTAGGCCTACGTTAGGAGCAGCATTGTTATTCACAGGGGACCTGGATCTATCGCTATCATCAGTATCCAGGGCATCCCCATCATTACTGTCATTTTGGCCGTGAAAACCAGGATCATACTCACTAAAATCGCTCTCAAGTTCATCCCCACTGTCCACTTCACTTTCCGATTCACTATGAACACAAGATCAGAGTCAGAATCATGCTCTATTTCGTCCAAAACTTCACGTAATGTCATCCGATTTCGCTCATGTCGCTTGTTTTTCATGGGCGCCGCCATTTTTAATATCCACGTTACGCAGTTTTGTTTACAAGATTGTGATTCGCTGAATAGAGTAAAGAATTCACAAACTAGCCAATCACAGCCGGTTTTACAGAATGACCTTGGTCATCATCTACGCTAAAACCCATCTGCCAGAAGGATATAGTTCTAATTATTACCGTAGGGGGCAGTACAAATTGGGTGATATACAAAACGTACTAGTACGTTGGCGGCGTGTGGATTCGGAAATTTTTCCACGTACTAGTACGTTGGCGGCAGTCTAAGGGTTAACAGAAAAATTTTACTTTGAATTTTTTTAAAATTCTTCTTCATCATCATAATATGCATATTTTTTATGTCACAATTTTCATCACTTTTATTTCCATGGACACCACAACATTCTTGGATAGAAATAATAAATTTAAACCCGAAATTAAAAAAAAAAAAAATTCTGATTCATACTCTAGTATATAATTCATCAGAATAAACCATAATTTTCCTATAAACATAGCCCAATCCTTATACAATTGTCCCTTAAAAAGTTGAGTTCAGCATATTTTGAGTGTATCCCAACCTGGTGAAATGAGCCATATACATATTTAAAAAGTATTGTTTAAGTTTTTTTGAGAATGAACCAAGCGTAAGAGGTTTTTTTTAGATCCGGTTTAAGATAATTCCAAAATATAATACCACGAGAAAACACTGTTTTTAGATAATGACGTTCTGTTATAATTAATGTAAAGATTACCCTTCGATGCACCACAGTTTGACTGAGGAGAGTGGTCATGTTATAGATTTGACCAATAGAAGTAGTACACACAATTTCTCCTTGGATCATTGGCTGTCAGATGTATGCATGTGCAATATAAATTTACATACATGTACTGTACATATGTACACACATAAAGTGTACACTCAAATGCCAAAGTGGACTATCACCCTACATGTACATGTACATGTACATGTACATACATATACATGTCATCAAAACATTGGGAGAATATTCACCACAAGAGGGCTACGATGTACACAGAGCAGACACTGTATGTATATCAGTTGTTCCAGACATATGTTATGAGTCTGCAGAGACATCTTCAGACCTAAGTGGAAATCTACACCCATGGTCTAGCTGTTACTGTTTCCAGGAACTAACAAGCCTCTGTGCTAAATGCAAAGATCATTGGCTATGACTGAATCCCATGCCAAGATCATTTTAAAGTCTTTACATGTATGTCTTAAAGATGTCTCACCCATGTTTGTCGTTATTTTACCATCAATTTCTTTTTCATTGGAACTTGAGGACAGAAAAACATGTGAAATATACATGTATCTTCCAAGTGATCATGAGAAGCATGGTTGTACAATATATATGTACAGGGGTATGTCCCAAAATAGATTTGATTTTGTTCCTCATAAAATTCATTTGGTCACTGATAACTGTTAAACCACCCTAACAATCACTATTTTGTGAAAGATTTCACTGCAGAGTATTTTGTTTATCTTTCTTAAAGGAAATAAAACTAAACTTTATTATTGGGAAATGGCCGGTACAATAACAAATAATAAATCTTTCGGCTATTTTTGTCTTTCTTCCTGTCAATGGTCTAAATATATTTCTATGCATTACATGAACACTAAGTCAATTTTATATGTTTTTTTTTTTAAATTCTCATTTACAGATGTTGTAGTGAATGGTTCAGTATCGGACATCCCAGGCAGGGGACGTAGCAGGCTCAACGAACTTAAAGAGGTTGTGACTAGATCGCTGAATAAAGAGTCCAATAATCGTGACTCTGACATCATGGTTAGGGTAGGTATTATAAGTTGCAACGCTTTGGGTATTAGGGTACAATCAGTGATACAGGTACATGTACAGTACAAGTAACTAGGGTATAGGTCCGCACATAGCATTGAAGCAATCAAGCATAGAGAGGTTGCATATGATGTCACAGGCCCAAAGGGCGCCCTCACTGGGTACAAAAGAAAGGCTCTCATCATTGGCTCACTGGACTTGAAGATGATGCACATTGGAAGAACTCATTGCAGAGCAAAGACTACCCGGCAGATATACATGGGCGTTTCCACGGTAACTAGCATCACACTTTTTGTGCTCCCTTTACATTCTCAATGCTCCGAGATTTAATATTTCATTTCTTGTATGATGGTACCGTAGAGTCAAGGCTGTAACCCCATGGTATAAAAAATAAATAAATGTTCTCTAATGCAAGTGTGGCAATGTTGCTATAGTGGTAACTCGCATTACACAAAAGGACATGCCAAAAAGTGTTTTATTTCAAAAGTTTCCTCAAACAGAAAAGCTGTACAACCAAATGAGTATACATTTACATAATCCAATAACTATTATGCCTTGGTACAAATAGGGGCTATAAGAAATAAAGACCATGCTACAGTGGGGTAGTGAGTAGGCCTGGGCGAATAGTCAAATTTACTATTCGATTAATCGCGCGGCAACTTTTCGTGAATAATCGACTATTCGCGAATAGTTGGCCAATTTTTTCCCGTGGTTTATAAAAGTACTAAAACATTAAAAACAATTGCTTTGATAGTAATTTCTGGCCTATTTGTAACATTCAGACAATAAACAAACACATACATTAAGCTCTTTAATGCCTGTTGTTGTTTTTTCTTTATTTCTTGCAAAATTGTACTCGAAATAATACATTTCCCCCCTGTTATTTCAAATCGATTAGCCTAGTCCTATACACAAAATAAAAAATCACCATGCAAGCAGTACGTGTTTATGCTCATGCAGGGGCCACTTTTTAGACGTATTCGTTGTTTACGTCCAAAGCTTCCGCAGTGTGCCCAGCACTATGCTTAAAAACCTTTGGTTCAGGCACACACGTGGTGAGTGTACCCTGAACTGATTTTGTACAACGGCCTATGCGTTTTGTGATTGACTTATGCTCACCGCAAATTACGTTATCATTATTGGACAAACTTTTCTTGGGAATCAAATGGGGCGTGGCAAACAATAACGTCATGCAATAAGTGGATCGGTGGGATTTATCATTACTCATCAGTAGACCTTACATTACCTGCAAGTGCAAAGGCAATTACACCCGCAATGCGAAAGGCAGTGACCAATAGAACCATGCTTTTCGTAGTTAATATTTATGAAAATAAATTGACATTTTCAAACAAATCGATGTGTAATAAATAAACAACATGAAACATTCAAGTTAGTGTAAATTAATCGCAGTTGTTTAATCATCAATTCGTCATCTCCAGCTTTTCTTCAAAAACAAAAACGTTACATAATTTTGTAGTGCTCAAATTTAATTACTATTAGCACAAGTTTATGCTACAAAAATATGAAGTATGTTCATTCAGCACTCTGCAAGTACCTCCCGCGGGTGCAGAATTTAGAAAAAATAGGTCACTGTTTGAGACTGCAGGATTCAAGTATTGATATTCCCCCTAGAAAAAGTGGTGCAATCCCTAGTTCCCCCGAAAATTGTTCCCTCATTACGCCACTGCTCCAGAATGCCTATTGTCCAGTTGCTGGCAGTGATGAAGTGATTTATTCTTCATACAAATGTATGAAGGCTATGAACAAGGCTATGAACAGAACAATGACAAGACAGTTACTTAGGACAAAGAGTGCACCGTTATCATCATTCAGCAGGTAACAGTCGCTGCAGTCACAGCCAGCCTGCCTGCTATGGAAGCTATGGCAGGCAGGCTGGCTGGCTGGCTGTGACTGCAGTGACTGTTACCTGCTGAATGATGATAACGGCTATGCGTGTACTATTCGCGAATACTACAATGCGCACCACTGCCTAGACAAAACGGTGTAATTGGCAGTGTTACTCGCGAATAGTAGTCGCGAATAGTTAGCAGACAGTTCGCAACTGCAATTTTTATGCAGTCCAAATGCAATACATTATTGCAGGTAACAGTCATTGCAGTCACAGCCATCCAGCCTGCCATGTCGGCTTCCTCAAAGGCATTACTCGCGAGTACTATTCGCGAATACTACAATGCGTACCACTACCAGCAGTGCCTGGACAGAACAGCACAATTGGCAGCATTACTCGCGAATAGTTAACGAACAGTTCACGACCGCAATTTTTATGCCGTGTAAAGGCAATACATTATTGCAGGTAACAGTCGCAGCAGTCACAGCCATCCAGCCTGCCCTGTCGGCTTCCTCAAAGGCATTACTCGCGAGTACTATTCGCGAATACTACAATGCGTACCACTACCAGCAGTGCCTGGACAGAACAGCACAATTGGCAGCATTACTCGCGAATAGTTAACGAACAGTTCACGACCGCAATTTTTATGCCGTGTAAAGGCAATACATTATTGCAGGTAACAGTCGCAGCAGTCACAGCCATCCAGCCTGCCCTGTCGGCTTCCTCAAAGGCATTACTCGCGAGTACTATTCGCGAATACTACAATGCGAGCCACTACCAGCGGTGCCTGGACAGAACAGCACAATTGGCAGCATTACTCGCGAATAGTTAACGAACAGTTCACGACCGCAATTTTTATGCCGTGTAAAGGCAATACATTATTGCAGGTAACAGTCGCAGCAGTCACAGCCATCCAGCCTGCCCTGTCGGCTTCCTCAAAGGCATTACTCGCGAGTACTATTCGCGAATACTACAATGCGTACCACTACCAGCAGTGCCTGGACAGAACAGCACAATTGGCAGCATTACTCGCGAATAGTTAACGAACAGTTCACGACCGCAATTTTTATGCCGTGTAAAGGCAATACATTATTGCAGGTAACAGTCGCAGCAGTCACAGCCATCCAGCCTGCCCTGTCGGCTTCCTCAAAGGCATTACTCGCGAATACTAAATACTACAATGCGTGCAACTACCAGCAGTGGCTGGACAGAACAGCACAATTGGCAGCATTACTCGCGAATAGTTAACGAACAGTTCACGACCGCAATTTTTATGCCGTGTAAAGGCAATACATTATTGCAGGTAACAGTCGCTGCAGTCACAACCATCCAGCCTGCCATGTCGGCTTCCTCAAAGGCATTACTATTTGCAAACACTACAAGTACAAAGTTTACCACCATGACTAGACAAAACGGTGTAATAGGATTACTCGGCCGCAAGTTATGAATGGTTCAAAATTCGCGAATAGTTGCAGGTATTCGCGCCTGTGCGATTAATCGAATAATTCAAAAACCACGAGTACGATTAGCAACAACTATTCGCGAATATTCGAATAATCGAATTATTCGCACAGGCCTAGTAGTGAGGTGTGAAAAACTTGGTAACTCCCATTACGGTAACTCGCATTAGACTTTGTTTGTTGAGAACAATTTGAAGATTTTCATTCACAATTTTAACTTAATATTCCTCAAAAATATGAATATATAATTCACAAAAATGCCAAGAGAGTACACATACTGTACATATACATTACAAAAACACGTTATTCCTGATCCTTACATGTCTTAATAATAACTTAAAAGTGAAAAGACAGTTTAGCATAATTTTTTTTTTTTTTGAGCTGTGTTCACTTTGGCGCGGAATCGCCCACATGAATGTTACATCTCGGTCTAGCTTGCAATCACCAATCATATTTCCCTGTACACTACTACATGTAGTTTATAATCAAACAATCTGTGTACATGTAGTTGTGTTTTTGAACTAGATGCAAAAAACTGTCTGTCATTAGTTGTAACATTGATAGACAATATCTGGGGAAATTTTTTCATCATTAACTAGACCAGCCTGTTTATCATTAGGTAGACTGCCTTGTGAGTGCAAACTGTGGTCTTATGGACAGTAAGGACATTGCATATGCGCAATATGTTTACATGGGATCTTTTGTTGGGTGTGATTGGCACCTGAGATTCAAATTACACAAACACCCTTGACAATATAATTGTTTTCCTGTAATTGTTATGAGGGTGGAACAATTGACCAAGAAATCTTGATTAAATTCCTGGAAAAAAGAACTCATAGACAAGTGTTAAAAGGGAAGTGTTTGAATCAAATCAGTCGCGGGCCATTTACTTATTTATTTGCCAAAGAATTGCTTCAAATTCTAATCATGTGTCATCCAGGCATTATTAGTTTAAATACAACTGTGCCGGGCTGCCTGTGACATTTGTAATTTGCGCTTGTTTGTGTTAATGCCATTTGACAGTTTTAATATTGAAATTTGAGACGAGACTAGTTCGGACAGACCGGCCATCATAACGATTATCTGGCTACTGGAGACAGTGGTTGATCCGTTCTGACTCTGTGGCGGCGGAGAAAAGCACTCCACTGGATTGTGGAGTTGAGTTTGTTTATTTGTTTTACTCACATTGCCAGTTTGCTGTATTTACTCCACTGCGTGTCAAGCCCCTCTGGCGCTGTGAAATCCCTGGGAATCCCCAGGGAGGATCAGTATGGTGACTAGAACGTCTCTAGGAACCCTTTCTCTCTGTATGTACTGTGTATGTAGTCTGTGGAATTCAAATGACATTGGTTTTCATGTAGTAAACTGTCATACCCAGAGTAATTTGTCACTTGACACCTATGTTGTCCTTTTTTGATACTCATCAGATTTCATTGGTTAAAGTGTGATTGCTAGGGAATAGCTGGTTCCCTTACACGTAAGGCTGTGCGTTTTCGGGAACCGGATACCCAAAATTGGAACTGTTCGGATACCTGTGTACTCAAACAATTTTGTAAAAACACAAATAATGCTGAATATATAAAATAACCAATATGAACGTAATATTCTCTTGTTTTTTTACAGTCGTAAAACATGTTAATGTGGACTTACTGTAATAATTTCCCGCCTCTATATTAAAAACGACATCCACATTCCCCGCACACATTTTGTTAACAAAATATCGGAGATATTGTGTGTGGCTGAAATGTTCAGTCGAAATTTTCAAGTCATTTATGGGTAATTGGAACCGAAAAATGGAACCGGGTAATGACAGTTTCGGTCGGGTACCTGGATACCCGGCAGAGCCTTAGAGTCACGTGTACACCATTAATTTGACCGTACATAGTTATCATTGACCAAAAAATGAGCCTGAATTCTGAGCCTGAAAATGGTGGCCCAGTATGATTCAGTATCAGGTATCTGTCATGAGCTATGTCCTATGTCTTGTCATGTGTTCTGTCTACGTGATAGCGTGATCACAAGAGGGCACTTTACATGTAACAGTTCATTTTGTAATGTCATTAATGAGATTCATTCATTCAGATTCATTCACTTGTGGAAAATGGAGCATAGCTGTGATCTATTTCAGATTTGTAATACAGTTCACATTGTTTTAAAAATGACAGAATGACAGGATGTTTAGTATTGTCACTAACTTCACATCAAGTAAGTTTTCAGATTATAATTAAGTAATGCTGTATTCGGTAATTACCGAATGTGTACACTCCCTTTAACATAATATTTCTTAAATTAACCCTCCTACTGTTTGACCATTTGAAACCATTCAAAATTTCCACTTACCAAAATGCCCATTGGTTTTGTACACACGTGATATCATTTGAACAGTGTTGGTAGCAAGCTTTACTACCATTCAAATCCATTCAAATGAATAGAGGGTCCATTGATTCACCACTTAGAAGTATCCAAACAAGGTTTTGTATTAGCTGTACTACCATTTGGAAAGATCCAAACAAGGTTTTGTATTAGCTGACCTACCATTCAAAACCATTTGGGGAAATCAATACTGTACACAGTTATTTCACCATTCAAAACCACAAAAGCGAATGGTTTCAAATGGTGGATCAACTTGTATGAAAAAGGTACCAGAAGTAGGAGGGTTAAAGTACATTTACATAGTTTGTAATCCCAATTTGTAAATCTTACAGGGCCCTCTCTTGTAATAACTCATTAGGGTCATTGCACTTGCGTCAAGTCAAAGCAAAGAGTACGTAGTTGGAAAATTGTAGCACTCGCGCATAACTCAACATCATTTGTTAATGTTGGAATTCTGAAACAAGCAAAAAAAAGATTAAGTAACTCCAAATGAGGATGTGATTGACATACAATGTACGTAGCACTGCATATGGAAATATTGCTTTTTAGTCAACAACCCTCCCCCCCCCTCCCACAGAAAATAAATAAAATAAACAATAATAGGTAAAACTTGTAGCTTTGCATGGTGAGGATGATGAGTAAGACTAATTGCGGTGACACCATGTGGAATCTCTCAATTGAGCAGTAATTAGTTCTGAAAAGAACTGGAGGTAGAACTCGATGTTTCGATCAGTATGCTCTGATCGTCCTCAGGAGAATGATCGTCCTGATCGTCCTCAGGAGAATGATCGTCCTGATCGTCCTCAGGAGAACATTCTCCTGAGGATGATCAGAGTATACTGATCGAAACGTCGAGTTGTACCTCCAGTTCTTTTCAGAACTAATTACTGCTCAATTGAGATTCCACATGGTGTCACCGCAATTAGTCTAAGACTTAAACAATAATAAATAAATAAAATCAAAATAAATAAACAAATCTGAGTTTGAGATATGGTGTGGCAACACGGATTGTTTTAAAATATAAATTTGTTTGTATAAACCATGTACATTCCAGTCAAATCTAATCTACTCATGTCACTTTACATGTAAATGAACAATATCATTTGACATGAAAGCAAAATGCAAAATTCTCTTGAATAAATGGTTTCAAAGCAAAACCAGCGTAACAACAACTTTGTTCCAGGAACTGATTACATGTAGTTTTTAACCAAGAAAAGTGAAAAAGAAACACTAATTATAACAAATTTTTGGGGAGCAGAAACAGGATATTGTACATCTGTGTGCGTAGCACATTCGCTATCATTTCCTGTGAAGCTCTTTGATTAATTGAGTCGCCAATTTTTGGAATATTTAATACTGTGCCGAGGCCCCGCCCATTGATGTACTCGGACAAAACAAGTTGTGTGATACTAATGGACTGCGATGTGCGTGCCACAAACTGTTGAATCCCTCATCAATCTGCTTCGTGCTTACAATAATCAAAACCGTTAGTTACTGACCGAGTATTACTATCAGGCAGATACTACGTACGTCAAGCCAATTGTGAATAGAGGATCAAATGCAGATTTGTAGCCCAACACAGGAAAGATGCCGTTCACGTACGGTCGAGCCTGCCATTAGCACAATTTATTTTTAGAAAATACTGTTTCAGTGTGTGCTAATCTCATCATCTCTGTCAGCGTACCTGTTGATTCAAGGATGTAAATGAGCATCCACTCCATATATGTAATGGAGCCCTCTCTGGTGGCAAATATCCCTACACAGGTGGGTGATCAAGGAGGACATCCAAGTAGGCGTACTGTGTCTGGTCATTCTGCTGGGCTGTGTTTAGTCAAGTGCGACGTCTCCTAAAATGGAACCCCCTTAAGAAACCCTTGTGCCTCTTTTCATGGCTTGGATCCCCACAGAAGACCCCCCATGAGGGAACCCCTCCTCATACATGTAAGCCCCACAGTGAACCCCACTGTGAACCCCCACTGTGAACCCCCACTGTGAACCCCTATGAGGGACTCTTGCATCCCTCCTCATAAACCCCACAGTGAACCCCTACTGTGAACTTGTATGAGGGACTCTTGTACCCTCCTCATATGCCCCACAGTGGACCCCCAATGTGAACCCCTATGAGGGACTCTTGTGCTCCTCTTCATGTACCCCACGGTGGACCCCCACTATGAACCCTTATGAGGGACTCTTGTACCCTCCTCATATGCTCATATGCCCCACAGTGGACCCCTAATGTGAACCCCTATGAGGGACTCTTGTACCCCTCCTCATACACGTATCTATAAGTGCCACAGTGGACCCCCACTGTGGACCCTTATGAGGGACTCTATTGCCCATCTTCATGAGCCCCTAGGTCCACAGAGGACCCTTTGAGGAACCCTTGTACTCCTCATAAGCCCCACAGTGGACGCCCACTGTGAACCCCCACTGTGAACCCCTATTAGGGACTCTTGTGCCCCTTCTCATAAGCCACACAGTAGACCCCTACGAGCAACTCTATTGCCCATTGTACATGTAGGTCCCCACAGTGGAACCCTTGTACCCCTTCTCATGAGCTACTACAGGTCCCCTCAGTGGACCCCCATGAGGGCCATATGAGCCCCTTCTCATGAGCCCATACATGTAGGTCCCCAAAGTGGAACTCCATGAGAGACTCTTGTGCCCATTATGAGCCCCTGTGTCGCCACAGTGTACCCTCTTTGAGGAACCCCTCTGCCTTCTTCTCATGAGCCCTTAGTTCCCAGTGGTGGACCCCCTTGAGGGAATCTTGTTCTCCTTCTTATGATCCACCTAGAGGTCCCCACAGTGGACCCCCTGGGTCTCCATGGTGGAACACTCTTTGTTGTTGTTGTTGAAACACTCTTTGCTATTGCAGTGGCCTAGCCATGATTTATCATAGAAGGGGCAAATAAGGTTTTTGGTGAATATACCCCCTCCCCCACCCCCTCAACCAAGAAGCCTCCAATTGAGTAGCACAAAACAAACAACAGAGCAAAGAATAATGTCACATGCTGTACAGAAATTCCCAGATTAATTGGCCAGTCTATCTGCGATATATCTCTGAAAACCGTGGTGAAACAGTATATGAACCTCATTGAAATGACTTGACTAACCATCCTGAACTGACCTCCCATTGAGTCATGCAATAAAAATTAACTGCCACATTTGTTTTAATGACCGCTGTTGATGCGTAGAAACCTTGCTGTCCATCATACACAAATTGCATGTCCTCTAATGAAGGTTCCCCAGTTGCCCAATATAAACTTTGTTCGTATATTCTCCCCTGCGTTCACCTACATATGTGTATGCATGACTACAGGGCTGTCCCCTGCACACCGGTGTGGCCTAACGGATCTGTGCATGTGCTCTGTCGTGCAGTCATTAACAAGTGTCCCCCAGAGAGCCGATTGAATATTGCCATGGCAACTGGCGGATCAATGAGAAGGATGCGGGAAGCAGAGGAGAGTGCAAGAAGCGATGAGTAATGAGCAGGATCCATTTATTCGGCAGGGGTGGTGGGAGGGGATTTGTTTTTTTTGTACTGTTTCTCTTTTTTGTTGTGGTGCATTGTTGTTGGAACGGTTTATCGTCTTGTATATGTAGTTGTGATGGGATTTGGTGTTAAACACGACTCTTTGTGGAAGGTCACTTTGCTGGCATTTGAGAAGATCAATGAGAAAACAGATGCCTCTTCATTCTTAAATAAAAGACTATTATAAACATGGCAGGTGGTTCAGAATTCTGGCAATTTTTCATTTGAGTAATAGTACATTCTGCATAAATTTAGAGAAAGTTTTGTTTAAATTTTCAAACCACAACAGCAAAATCTGTAACACCCCCCCAAAAAAACCCAAAAAAACAAACAAAAACATACAAAAGCAAAACATAAACGTAAATAATAATAATAATAATAATAATGGACACTTATATTGCGCTGGTATCTACCAAGTTTGACGCTCATGGCGCATGAACATTATGAGCATGAGCAAATAACTAAAAAATTAAAGAATAACAAAAAAAAATACATGTTTTATATTTCATAAGGCAGATGGTTCATAACTCATTCAATTGTTCATAATACAATGTACTGTTTTATAATATCCAAGTTCCCGGTGAATGTTTTTTAATACTTGGACATACATTTCGGTGGTGTTTAAATTTAAAGCCACACTTTTGAATATGTTTTTATTGAAAAAAAATCCTTCTTGAGAACTATAAGACTGTAGTGAGTACAATGATGGGGGAAATAAAACTCACTTGTAAGCTCATTGTACGGGGTAGTTATTTAACCCTTCTACACATGGAGGCCACTCCTATCCACAAAATTCTGTTCTTGAGCAACCTTCAGTACATACATGTACAAGCCTGCTGTCCTTTCCAAGTAATCTTACACAATGAACTGTGTGCCACCCAAGGCCACTGTAAATGTTTGAACATATTAGTATGGTCTGCAATGTATCAATGGGAGACCACTTTACCCTGCAATCTCAGTGGTGTGACAGTGCACAGAAGGGTAACCATAGGAGGCCACTGGCAACAGCTAATGGCTTGGAGTGCCCTGAATGGGTTACAAAAATTGCACTGATTGTAGGAGGGTTAAAGGGACAGTATCGTCACAACCAGAGCAGACTTTCAACAGTGCATGGAATCGGTGTCCTCATTTAAGATGAACACAGTGACTGAAAATTATTGGTTCATTTTATGCATCAGCAACGATACTATAACGTTACCATATGGGTATTATTTTCGTCACTGAGTTAATCTAAAACTAGCACTCAGATTCCATGCCCTGTTAAATGTGTCGATATTGTCCCTTTAAAGGGTGAACATGAACAATAATTGTGTAGACTTTTTGGCTAGTGAGGAACATTTATCACTGGGTGACTGTAATACATTATGTATTGGTTCATGAACATTTTTATCAGGGATTGAAAGTGGCCGTGATATTACTGATTACTTGACTTGACCATGGTTAATATGATATACATGTTGTATATTACTAGGAATAACAACAAACAAAATAAAAAATGGAGGGGGGGGGGTGATTCCAGGATTCTGTAGGGTGGATGTGTAAATTTAAAATATTTTTTATTGATATACATGTATTTTTGTTTATAAAGTGGAGGGATGAAATCTTACAGGGGCATTTAGACATCAATAAACCTCAGACCCTCAGACCTGTGCGTCAGAATTTTTTGCCTTTTTTTTCTGTGAAACGATGTCCAATTGCAGCCAAAATTGCTGGATCAATTGAAATTCTGCCGTGCTGTGTTTTAAACGATTTGTTTTCACATAGGGGTATGAATGTTTGTGATAATAAGAAAATAAATGAGAAATAAAGTTGAAATAAGCAAAATTGATCTCTTGAGAGTTAAATGGAATCAGCTCTGGAAACAAAATGTTACAACTGTTACCAAACACTACTGTTGTTTTGATTACTACATGTATATGGAGTTCACAGCTTTTTGATTTCTATGTTTGGCTCCTCGAGTTTTGTTTACTTAAATGAATTAACTTCTTTGATGGCGATTTGAAATTACTAAAAGCCAAGGCTTACAAGAATACAAACAATACTATGTACATATGCACATCATAGGCATATGGGTAAAATGTCATAACACAGAGGTACATGTAAGCAATGGTTCACCTGTCTGCAACAAAATTCATTATTTGTTCAGATGGACAATGGTCTTTCCTGAACCGAGGAAACATTGCTAGCCAGTCTTTTATCTATGTATCTCAACTCGTAAACTGCACATCAATAATGCCATATACGTGAATAAGTCTTCCCTAAAGACATTTTCCTCTGAAGGAATTCCCAAACGTGCTCAAAATTGAAGCTTTACAATACAACGTAGCCAGTATTCACTCAGTAACCAAGTAGTCAAGGACATTTAATCAAAATGACTTTTGCATAATTGACAAAGCTTTTAAGAAGCACTATGAAAATAATGTACATGTACATGTTAGTCTGTCTTACAAGTCTTTACAATAAGAATGCAATTGAATCAAAATGTTGATGAATTGAATGACAATTGTGGCTATTAACCCTCCTATGGTTTGACCTTTCAAAATCTGCTTACGGGCCAAAATGGCTATCAATTATTATGAACCCTTTAAAACCCTCCAGAATTTGTTGCTACTGAACAACCACACCTTTCAATACCCTTTGAAAGGTATTGAAACATTTCAACACCAGTTTGTTCAGAGAGTTGTTACACCTTTCGAAACCTTTCATAGGTCCCTTTTGTCAGACAGTTTTCTCACCTTTCAAAACCCTTCAGTACAACAAACTTGAAAGGTTTTGAAAGGTCTGACAATTCTATGGCAACTGCACTGTATATAGGAGGGTTAAGGACTTATTGGACTTGACAAATTTTTTTCTCTAGAGAGCCTTTTAATAATTGTAGGTTTGAGTACATGCTGATTTTTTTTTTTTTGGCATCAAATGTTTTTTTTTTTTGTAAAGCAGATAAATCTAAAATTAAAACAAGTTAAAATATTAACAGCTTTATACACCTTTTGTGATTGACCCAAATTTATAACTAAAATATGAGCCTGATTTATGAATTGTTGACATGTTTTTATTCATGAAATAACCTACTTTCCTTGCTTTCCTTGCTTTCCTTTTCAAAATAATCTCTGTGATTGAAAGCATGCTTCACTTGACACACAAACATTTTGCTGTGTACAAATTTAATCCCAATCATGGTTTTAATGGTAAAAATTAACCAAATGCTAAAATTTTATTGTAAAACTTTAAAAATGTAAAATTTAAATTAACCAAATGCTAAAATTTTATTGTAAAACTTAAAAAATGTAAAATTTAAAGAAATTAACCAAATGGTCGAATGTTAATATAAAACTTACTTGGTATAAAACTGATAATGGTACATGTACATCAATTTTAACCTAGAAATAATTATGTCTGAGGTGCTTCCATTTTAAATATCAGGCATTCAGCTTTTCAGCAGATCAGCTGATTTCCTCTTTTTTGGTTTTTCAGCTGTGCCATTGAACATTGAAAAACAGTGTACATTCTTGCTGTGCCTGGCATTTTCCTCTTTTGTTGACAAACTGCAGTTGCATGCCTGAAATATAGAGAAACAAGTTCTAGGAAAGAGTACTTTATCCTTCAGGAGCACACGTACACATGTAGTATCAATCCAGGCCAAAGATTCACACCTAAACTAACACAGAAGCTCAAACAAGGGCCTAATGACTAACTATAAATAAAACTGGTTTGATGAACACAGTTGAATGAGTCCATAGTGTTTTATATTGACACTCACATCCCATAGTGTGTAGTGAATTGTTGTAAACATAGTAGCCTTCATGTACTTGAAGTAGTGGATGTAATTGTTTGTTCCTACCTCAGCATTGCTTACTCAGTGTTTTAGAGTGACTTAAAACAAATCTACATTTGACTCAGATTGGATTCAAACCCACATCATACTGTACATGTATGTAACTGCATGCACTGAGCTGTGTATGTAAATGCTGTTGTGTTCTCCAGAAGTGATTATGTGATTTTTTTTTTTTAATGACAAAAATAACAAATTTACAACATAAATTTCAAAATATTTTCTCCATAAACGTCATGCCAAAGTAGTCAGTGAAATGCTCAGATTGCACCATAGAGAATCTCTAATCCTGCAGTTCTTTGGGTCCTTTACGTTGACCCTTGACCCAAACACCCTGCACTGTGAGCTTTCATGTTTTTGCCGTTTAACAGCTACATCAGAATTATCTGATGACAGCAACCTTGACAGTATTGGCCAACGATGACAAGTGGCTTTGTGCACATGGTAGCCCTCTAGTGGTGAAATGTATTCAGCTTAGAGTTCATGGTCACTTCATGGTATTATATTACAGTCCATATACAATGTACAATTGTATGAAAACAGTTTTTATTGCTTTAATGATTAAATCAAGCCAATTTTTATGCAAACCAGAAACGCTTCCTACTGCATCTCATCCTTTCACCCACCTCCTTCCAAATATACCATTTTCTTCTTTCGGAACACCTTGATGGATGTATCAGGATGTACAGTTCTCTCTCCTGCCATATTGTTAAAAGAAAATCACAGCAGAAACTTCCCTGGTAGATGCTAACAAGTGAATAGACCTGTAGTAGTCACTGATCTCTATTACACTGACTGGATATAGGGTTGGCCCATTGGTGTCTAATTACATGTAATTAGTGAAGCCAGCACAAGGGCCATTTTACCACTCGCAGACAAAGGGAATACACACAGGAACACAAGGAAATGCATATACAATGGGAGAGGCTTATTCTCTCTGTGTAGCATTGCCAGGCGTGGTTTATGAGAGTGGTAACATGGCATACAGTACATGGCTTCAGTGTAACTGTAAGCGCATGACCCTCAATCCAGTCTGCATAATAGAGATCAGTGGTAGTAGTGTGCCAGTGAACTCGGTACTGTACATCTGCTGCTTAGAGTGTATAGCACCCTCATAAGGCAGTGACCACATTGGATCCCAATGGAGAAACTTTGACTAAGTAAATGAATTGACTTCTGAATTGTACATTTTGTTATGTGTGATTTCCAGGATGTAGCTGAGAGTGAAGACAGACCAAGAAGAACTAGAGCCACAGGTCCAGCAGGTGAGATCCCATATTCATGACGGGAAAGAATGTTGTATCCATCCGCCACTATTTAAGGGTTTTTTGGGAATTTTTTTGCAACCACTAACCAGTTAAAAAATGATTCTATCGATTTTTTTTGGGGGACAGAAAGCGAAAAATATCTTTTAAAAATCCACTTTTATGATGGTTTTCGGACTTTATTTCCCTTCTGAAAAATCCCCCCCTTCAGAAAATGCGCATGTACAGTGATCATGTTGGCCACTAATCGGGGAGTTGACAAGATCAGAATGACATGACTGAGGAAGTCATCGTATACCAAAAATAACTGATTTTTCATGAAACAAATATCCTGGAATAATTTGAAGTATATGTCCATCATCATCTACATTAGTATATGTTCTCCACCTTACTGGGTAGGTAAGATTGTATTATTGGTTATAATGAAGGTGAAAAAAAGTGGTTGGATACGACATTCTACCCTCATTACGAATCAAAGTATGTGAAAATGTGCAGTTCTTGTGTGAAAAATGTTTAAATTTCACACACTTTTCACTAAAAATAACATTTTCATCCACTTTGGTTCACATTAGACCCTGGTAGAACACTGCCATATTGAACACCAATCACTATAAGAATCAATATGAACAAGACTCCTGTACAATGGAGTCATGCATCACAACATGTACATAAAAAAATAATCAATATAAAAAAAGTTCAGATATTTTTTTTTTTTAAAGCCCTAAAGTGTTCTTAAATTTTGTACAAAAAAAGGCGGGTGTGATTAGAAACAATATACATTAGGCTTGACGTTTTCTGTTTCATTTGCGAAACATGTTTTGACACAGACCGTGTACATGTGTGAATAATTATTGTTTCAATAATACATGTAAATGGCATGATGCAGACGGATTGTCTGTGTAGTACGGAAAATAATACAAAATACGGAAATAGTACAGAAAAAACAATTGGAATTACCCACAGAGGTACCAATGAAATTTGGACCCATATCCAATCGAAGCCTTGCGCAAAATATCCTCCGAAATTTCTGGTTGTAGTAACATTTTAAAAAGTATCAATTGAACTTACTGGGAATTGTGATATAATAATAATAGACCCACTGTTCGCACTTTGTGAAATTTAAAAAGACTAGTCAAATATCGCGGAAATGGAAGGTTTGCTTTTTAAAATGTAGGATTTGTTTACACGTTTCTTGAATTTGAAAACATTTAGTAAATTTTTTTGTGTGTATATGTGTAAATGTTCCAACCCAACATCTACATACAATATGTGTACATAAATTAAATTATTAAGTGAATATCAGAATTATTACAATTCTAAGTACCTCCAAATGCTATGAGGTGATGACCCCGGTGGGCACTTTGGAAATATGAAATTCTTGGAACACAAAGTGCAATAACACTATTACTACCAATCATTTGAAACAGTTCATTGCCTGCGTTCCCCTGCTGGAAAAGTATATTCTATATTATGCCCGTTATCCCCATCAATCACACATCCATTAGGAGGCCCAGATCTTTACAGCAGGTGTCGACCGTATGCCAGGTAAAATGCCAAGAACCTTTTCAGAATTGTGTCAGTTTTGCTTATAAATTTCAAGTGCAGCTTTTTGCTTTGTTAGTGTTATCAGCAATAGTTTTATCTTTAATAAGCTCAATGAATTACTGATACAGATGGTCTCTTTATGAATAAACTGTGTTTCTACTAAGTCTTAGTGTTACTAACAGTGAATGAAATGATTGCATGTGGACAAGTCATTACAAGTGTCACCATTTGCATAAATTTATGTTTGGGTTTCTTAGAACTGTTCACAACGTGAAATGGAGTAATGAAATAAAATCTTTGGCAATGATTAAAGTATGTATAGATTTATAGTTTCTCGGTTAATAAATTCATTGCTATTATTAGGGTCAAGGAATTATATGTAGTTGCTCACTTTGAGGAAAAAAATATTCCATACCGAGCATGGAACTTATAGCTTTATATCGATTTGGTAATTGATACACTCTACATGTTGAAGTGTTTTAGCTTTGCATACTTTGCTTACTGATATTTATTTCTTGTCGCTCATTTTTAACATAAATGTTTTCCTTTTCTTTTTTCTTTTACAGACCCAATCCAAGAACATTCCGGGTAAGTTGGCGTACTGTGAATCTTACATCACACAATCAGTATAAACAGAAAATACTCTGTAATCCTCAATCTGGCTACTCTGAAAAATATTTTAAAAGACATTAATCACGGAACAACCATCTTAGTTTCCAATTAAATACAAATTCATTGAAATCAAAGTGACGCTCATGTCCAAAATAAACTTTCAAAGTATGAATTTTATATATTTTTTTATTTTTTTATTTTAAATTTTTTTTTTTGGGGGGGGGGTTGGATTTTTGAATGGTGGTTGAGAGACATGCAAGTACATGTATAAGAAGCAGGTTCAGTATTTGCTCAACATCTTTGTTGAATGGGCAGAAAGATTTGTGAAATACGGTCATCTTAAACAAATTATGGAATACTATCAATCCATCAAAGAGCCATGGCAGGGTGATTATACTGATAATAATGAGATGGACTTAGTAGGTGGCGACCAAATGTAGACCAAGGGATGATTGGGGGGCGGGGGAAATAATGATGGAAGCGACAATATAAAACAAAAACTTAATTTTTTTCTTCAAATTTTTGAACTGGAAAAAACAACCGGATATTCAAACCATTGTTCTAATATTTTAATATTCGATACAGCCCTATATAACAGTGCTATATATAGATACATTAACTTCAACATTTCTTACATGTATATTGTTTTATTTTTTTTAAAGGTAGGTACAGTATTGGATATTACATGTACATCGGTACATAACATTATTCAATTATTATCTGAATGCTTACTTGATGTGAAGTTTGTAAACATACCAGAGAATACACATGTAATACACATAATGCACATTTACAAAGAGTTGCTGTACGATGTACAATGTTTATTCAGATACTTTTGGATGCCAAAATAAATTTTGGATGGTTTCTTGGAAACATTTTGCTCCAAGTGTTTTCTGAAACAAATTGTGAATGCTTTTTCAATTTTTTCCCCGTGGCTTGGACTCTTCATTGAGTGGAAACTTTCACTTGTTGGTTGTTTAACCCTAACCTTCCCAAATCCTCCAAAATCCTCTTTGCTAAAGTGAAGGATTTTGAAGAATTGAGGTTACATGCTCTTTGCTAAAGTGAAGGATTTTGGAGGATTGAGGTTATTAGGCATACTTGCCTTTCCATGGTACATGTACATCCATGTTTGTTGTAGTGATTGCAAGGTCAGTGCTTGGGTCAGTGGACACTGTTTATTGCTCCATGCATGCAGGGAGGGTCCCTGGCCATGTACATGTATCACAGATTAGAAACACATGTGTGCATACATGTCATGTGCTTGCTTTACTACTGAAGGATTTTGGAGGATTCAGGTTATGTGTATGCAAATGGGCCTAGGGAGTTAGGGTTGATGTATATCTTGATTCACAGAAAATAAGGATACTCATAGAAGCAGTTTTTCCAACATTACCAACTTTACAACATCCATATAAAAACAATGTGCAGGAAAAAAACAAGTAAAATCTGCAAGTCATGTGGAAATGAATTCGGTTTTAACCAATTAATTTAACCCCAAAAATCCCGGGAAGAAAGACACCTGTTGAACTTTTAGGAGAGATACACCAATTCAATTCTTTGGTTTTGTTGTCCTACATGTATGTACTTAGACACAAAGTTTGAAAACTACACATGTACAAGCCCACTATTCCAGGCACTCTCAGTGTTTGTTTTCATTATCAATTTGATAAAGAATAATTTATTTCCATTACAGATGGCCTCTTGAATTGTGGCTATTAAAATGCATTTAAAAAGCCAGTATTATTTCATAAATGTTTTCCAAAATTATTTTGAATTATTTGAATGTTTTTGAGTTGCATATTGCCCTCAAATGAGTTATTTCTCAAAATAATTGGCCAGGGTCTGGACATTGTAATTAAGTAAAGGTTTCTTTTTCATTTAAATTCACTGCTGATCAAATTGTGGCAACAGTGAGCTCTAGTTATTTATTTTTTAAGAGATTATACACATACAATGTACATAAGTAGTTTATGAACATATGTGCTCTCTTCTATGAAAGTAGAATGTATCAATTAAGAACAGAATTTCTGGTGAGATTGAGTAAACACGTTTGCAGTTATTTATCTAAATTTACCTACGTGTACTGCATCATGGTTTTATCAACTTTGTGTCTATGTATTGAATATAAAGTAATCAAATTTAGGATAGCAAAGGCTTATGTGAGATTAAGAATAGGCTCCATATGGAACACATGTAGTTTTGTCTGTCTTGTGTACATCAATAACCTCTTAAGTACATGAACATACGTATGTTGCCCCTCATAAAAGATTTGATGGGAATTATTATCACTGAGAACAGATGGTTGGTGCACATGGCATGACCAACAAAAGTTACGGATACAAAGTCTATCTGATCTTTGAAAGAATAATAAGATTGGTGTATAAATTAGTGATTGGCAAATAGGGATGGTAGTTTCCACATGTATTTGGTTAGCATTATTAGAGAAACATTGGACATAACTTTCAGTTTGTATGTTAATCTGTATAATGTGTAAATGTAATGTACATATAGAAGTCAAACTAAACATTAATTGTTTACCACTAATAAAACAGTATCATACCAGCATTATTTCAGCTGTGAACACAACATTACTAAATTAACAGCTTACTTTTTGCATACATGTACATCTATGTACTATACAATGTAGGTCCATATGTGCTGGGAATTTGGTGATAAATTATACAGTAATTAAAGTCTTAGAATTCAAGTTTAGAGAAAATAGAAAACCCAATTTCCAAACATTGCCATTACAGATACACATTGTACATGTTGTGTTATATGTAGATCTGTTCCACTAATTTACCGGAAATTTCCTGAAAAGTTTTTTTCTTCATTGCCATTTCACTTGAGGAAAAGGAGACAAACGCTTTAAAATTACACATTTGTCAAAATAATATTTCCCGAAATGAATTTATTGTTGTCCGGTCGTGAATTCAATTGAATATACACTATACTTGGAATAACTGCTAAACTGAGAAACTATTTTATGATAAATTTATTTCCCTTCCAAAAGATATTATCACTGTTCAGAAAACATTTAGAAATTTCTGGTAAAAATAACAAAAAGCATGTGGAATATACATATGTTTAAAGAATAAAGGCTGTCTTTTGATTTACATGTACTCAAGTGTAAGAAATTGTATAAACCTTGTATACAAGTATCCATTTATGGATCAGTATGCATTTACTGATCTTTTTTAAGTACATTTATGAAATGTTTACCAAAAAATGTTCTGGGGCTAAAGGCTCTTCATTTGTAAAAAGTTCACTGTATGCTTTCATACAATGAAAACATTAAAATCCACCTGTGTACATGTTTGTATCGTCTTTTTTTTACTTTTAGGGGGAAAAAAGTCCATACTATTTTGCATTTATACTACAAGTCCTTGACTTGTAGGTTTGTAAGCAGGTAACAACAGCGAAATGGTCATTGTACATGTAGGCCGAATTCTCTATTTCAAATCCAAATACATTGAAACTATTTCCTCAGTTGGTTGGCATGTTTCCAAGAAAATGTGCAAACTACATGTACATGGAAAACTATCAAAAATTTGGATTCTTTGAAATTAAGTTTTGTTTTTCTGTTTTTTAGTCTCAGTGGAAAGCACTTTAATAGGGAATAATTTATCATTAAACCTATACCAATTTCACATCAAGTAAAAATTCAGAATTTTTTTTAGATTTTTAATTAAAATAAAATCACAAAAAAGGGTTTTTGAAATTGAATTTGTTTAATCTGTTTTCAAGTCTCTCATCAAATTAAAGTACTGTAACGGGAATAATTTATCATTAGTACGTGTACTTGTACCAACTTCACATCAAGTAAAATTTCAGAAAATAATTTGATAAAACATGTACATAAATGTATACATGTATGTGTTACTCTGCAAATTACCAAAAGGTATACCTTAATTAGCTAACCCAAGGTAAAACAAACTACCATTATCATTCCTGCATTCTCTCATTTACATGTACTGTAGCACATTGATAATTATTTAAATACCAGACTTCCCCAGGTATTTGTAATGGATTTGTCCTGTGTGTAATGTAATGATGGATTTGGTACTGTGCATTTTCCTTAATGCTTCCATCCACAGTACCGTAGTTGATAGGATCAGTAAAGTGATCTGCAGAATCCATGTGCAGTGCAACAACATATTGAGAGCTTAAAAGCCATCGACATTTGAGCTCTGCTATAATTCACAATTCACGTTGACAAAACAAATATGTGTAAAAATTGGTTTGACCTTTACAAGTCTCATGAGACATGAATATCATGTAGCCTGATCCTTCAGCCAATGTATGTCCCAGGAGGTTTCTAAGTCACTCTCTCCTTCACTCAAAGAAAGAAAACAATATTACCTCAGACAGAAATATTTCAAGGGATGTTTTGATGCCATCATCAACTTTTCACCAAGTTAAGTTTTATGTAAAACCATGATTAAATATGTTTTTTCGAGATTACCAATAAGTGGCGTTCAATCAAAACAAAAAAGTTCTAGTTGACATTTCATGGACCTGCTCAATGGCAGCAAGATGTACCAAGTAATACATGTTGTCAGAAGTATATTAACTACATGTACATGAAGTGTGCCAGCCTTCTGTAATCCATACCACGGCCTCACCTCGCCTCACCTATCCTCTTCGTGCCCTTGGCACATAAGGCCCTGATGCACTCTTTCCACCTCCCCCTGTCTTTTACCACCATCCTCGCCACACCCCGACCTCTCCATCCAAGTTGGTCCCTTTCTTTTTCTACAGTACTTCTCCAGGTTATTTTTGGTCTTCCTACACATCGTTTCCCTTCAGGTTGCCAGGTCAGAGATGTTGTGCAAATCCTGTTGTTATCCATCCTTTAAATATGTCCAATCCATGTCCATCTTCTCATTGTAACTGTCTTACTAATTTTTGTTATGCTGGTTCTTTGATGTAACTCAACTTTGGATATCCTTTGTAGCCATCTTATTTGCATAATCTTTCTCAAGCACATATTCTGAAATATGTCTAATTTCTTCTTATCACTTTTATTCATTTCCATACCACATCATTGTACTCGAAATGCGCATCATGGGATAGGCGTTTCCACGCGAAGCTAGTTCCTAGAGAACTAGATGCAATCTTAAACTAGACGCAATCTTAAACTAGACGCAGGCGAATCATCAGCTGTGGGGAGAATGCGCAAATGCTAAGGTGCACGCGCGAGATACAGTTCTCTCACACACCGGCTAAGTCTCCCAGACTGCACTGCTTCTTTTTGAGACCTTGCGCGTCAGTCTGTGGAACAAAATGTCATGAATGGGTCAAATCATTGTTCTTGGAGTACTATGCCGTGGACTGGGTTAGTACACGAGTGGCACACTTCATGTAGGTAACAGACTTCTGGTACTATGCCGTGGACTAGGTTAGTACACGAGTGGCACCCTTCATGTAGGTAACAGACTTCTGGTACTATGCCGTGGACTAGGTTAGTACACGAGTGGCACCCTTCATGTAGGTAACAGACTTCTGGTACTATGCCGTGGACTAGGTTAGTACACGAGTGGCACCCTTCATGTAGGTAACAGACTTCTGGTACTATGCCGTGGACTAGGTTAGTACACGAGTGGCACCCTTCATGTAGGTAACAGACTTCTGGTACTGTGCCGTGGACTACACTGTAGGTTAGTACACGAGTGGCACCCTTCATGTAGGTAACAGACTTCTGGTACTGTGCCGTGGACTAGGTTAGTACACGAGTGGCACCCTTCATGTAGGTAACAGACTACTGGTACTATGCCGTGGACTAGGTTAGTACACGAGTGGCACCCTTCATGTAGCCGTGGACTAGGTTAGTACACGAGTGGCACCCTTCATGTAGCCGTGGACTAGGTTAGTACACGAGTGGCACCCTTCATGTAGGTAACAGACTACTGGTACTATGCCGTGGACTAGGTTAGTACACGAGTGGCACCCTTCATGTAGGTAACAGGTTCTGGCACCCTTCATGTAGCCGTGGACCAGGTTAGTACACGAGTGGCACCCTTCATGTAGGTAACAGACTTACTGGTACTATGCCGTGGACTGGTTAGTACACAGTGGCACCTTCATGTGGTAACAGACTTCTGGTACTGTGCCGTGGACTAGGTTAGTACACGAGTGGCACCCTTCATGTAGGTAACAGACTACTGGTACTATGCTGTGGACTAGGTTAGTACACGAGTGGCACCCTTCATGTAGCCGTGGACTAGGTTAGTACACGAGTGGCACCATTCATGTAGGTAACAGACTACTGGTACTATGCTGTGGACTAGGTTAGTACACGAGTGGCACCCTTCATGTAGGTAACAGACTACTGGTACTGTGCCGTGGACTAGGTTAGTACACGAGTGGCACACTTCATGTAGGTAACAGACTTCTGGTACTGTGCCGTGGACTAGGTTAGTACACGAGTGGCACCCTTCATGTAGCCGTGGACTAGGTTAGTACACGAGCGGCACCCTTCATGTAGGTAACAGACTTCTGGTACTGTGCCGTGGATTAGGTTAGTACACGAGTGGCACCCTTCATGTAGGTAACAGACTACTGGTACTGTGCCGTGGACTAGGTTAGTACACGAGTGGCACCCTTCATGTAGGTAACAGACTACTGGTACTGTGCCGTGGACTAGGTTAGTACACGAGTGGCACCCTTCATGTAGGTAACAGACTACTGGTACTGTGCCGTGGACTAGGTTAGTACACGAGTGGCACCCTTCATGTAGCCGTGGACTAGGTTAGTACACGAGTGGCACCCTTCATGTAGGTAACAGACTACTGGTACTATGCCGTGGACTAGGTTAGTACACGAGTGGCACCCTTCATGTAGGTAACAGACTTCTGATTTTGTATATGATTAAGCTCATTGGGTGTTTGCTTTACTGAGGAAATTATGGAGATTCAGTGACACAGTGTTTGTGTGTAATAATTTACATGTTTGGTCAGCAGTTATGACCTACTGTACATGTACTCAAAGGAAGGTTGCACTTTGTGTGGTAATTTATCATAGTTGTACATGTGTAGTTGTACATATACATGTAACACTTACTTGGTGTAACCTTGGTGAAAAGCCTATTTTCCTTCCAGCCTCAGTTTGAACACATGGAATTGTATAGCAGAAAAACAAAATGGCTGCACAGTGTTAAAAGTTCATCACCAAAATTTTGAATTTACCTTAGATTTGAATTTATGCTTTTGTTTGTTTCAGATGTCCAACTCCTGGGTGTGACGGGTCTGGACATACAAATGGAAAATTCTCCAAACACAGAAGGTAATTATGCAGTTATTCTTTAAATATGCATCTACAGTGTATATCATTTTGAATGCACACCAAATTACATGTTAAGTAAGACTAATTGCGGTGACACCATGTGAAATTCTCTATTGAGTAGTAATTAGTTCTGAAAAGAAGTGGAGGTTACAACTCGACGTTTCGATCAGTATGCTCTGATCAGTATGCTCTGAGTCTGATCGTCCTCGAAACATCAAGTTGTAACCTCCAGTACTTTTCAGAACTAATTAACTACTCAATAGAGATTTTCACATGGTGTCACCGCAATTAGTTTTACTTATTCTCTTCACCATGCAAAGCTACAAGTTTTACCTGAATTACATGTTGTTGTAATGGTTATGACCCTTGACCCCTGCTATTTATTTTGTAGTAAGCGATGCAGTGTGAATCATCATGATGTAGTGAACCAATGAACTTTGTGTACAAATCCTGCTTTTGTGCAGTTCTGCAGAGTATAAAGCCCAATTATGTTGTGGCACTGAAGAAAAGCTCAGTCGAGCACAATAACCAGAATCAAGTGAAGAAATGTATTTACATGTGAAGAGTTTATTTCCAAAATGCAATGTATTCAGTTTTAAGTCTGACACAAATACATTGTACATCCTTAAAAAAAAAAAAAATGTTTAAATGAAATAATAAAATTGAAAGTTTCTCAAATTCAATCAAATTGCAAGGGGAGAACACAAAATCATGTTAGACTGTCTTCCTTTATGACATGAACACAATAACAATTTTTTGTCCATGATTCAAACCCACTCTGGGAATATTGGCGAGCAGAACACAAGTCCCACATGCTCACCACTCAGCAATGATGCCCATAGTAACAGGTGTACTTACAAATCAATTTTCATCACATATTTTTGGATGTGGACTGCAAATAAATTAATCTTAACAGCTTGATTAATTTGTCCACATGACTGAAGCACAATCAATTACATACGTATATATGTTTAAACAATGTTCACAGTGGACATTTCCATAGAATTTAACAATTCAAATGGTTGATGGATATACATGTAATTAGAAGCTGCTTTCATCTAACAGTGCATTTGCTTGTTAATTCAGCTTTCTGATTATACATGTCCTTCAACAAATCCTGTTAATCTTGGAATTGGTTTTTCCCCCGACTGTATTGGATTGACCTTTTAGTTTTAGACTGATCAATTGAAATTGACGTACTTTGCTTCTGTGTCGAAGGATAGCAACATTTTAGTGTTTCTAAATATACCGCTTTGTTTTGACTATGAAACAATATTCCAATAACTACTAACTAACGGCAGAAAAAACTGGCCAGTAGTTATATATTTTTTAGAATATTTTTGTTTTTAACTGAGCTTGTTTATTGAAGTACAATTTCTATGAGATTTTACTGTTTTTATATTTTTTGTAATCAACAGTATCTACAGTTGTCCAGTTAAACGCAAGCTGGATTCAAAACCCACATCACCTGAACCCCAACGCAAGGTGAAACGATCTCGTCGACGGGGAGGAAATATTGCGGTCAGCAATCGAGTTGAGCCAGAGGAGGAAGAAATAGCTGTCACTAAGCCTGCAATGAAAGGCGGATCAGCCCCAGATCAGGAAGACGAGAACTCTGTGTCGTCCCTGGATGATGACCTTCAGTCCAAATGCAGCCGGCGTGCAATTGTGAACCTGCAGAAACTCCTAGACAATGTGACGGCTGAGATCGACCAGGAGAAGAAGGTGGAAGAGGGAGTGGAGCTACCGAAGAGGTCTGATCAGGATGAAGAGGGGAAGAAACCAGAGGAGGGGCAAAATGATGCGGTGGATATCAAAGAGCCAGAGTTGGAGAAGGAGGATGCTGATATAGATGACAAAGAAGACATTGAGGATGATGGAGACATGGAAGAGGAGGATGAAGAAGAAGAGGATGATGATGAAGAGGAATTGATGGAGGATGACAAAGTCCAGCTGCCCCAATATGATTTCAAGAACATTACATCGGGTGAAGCTGAAGATCAAGATGATGAAGAGGTCTGCACTCCTCCAAAGCTTCACAAGGAGCTTGCCTTCCTCAATCAGGAGGTCTCCATTATTGGCAGTACTCCTGAGTTGTCCAAGGGGCTTGCTTCTCCCGAGACACACAAGATGAAAGACTGTTATCCTGACACCAAGACAAAGGATGAGGGAGATGCTGCCGGTAGCGTTGAGATGCGTTTTGAGAACAGTGAAGAGGACGTCGAAGATGACGAGGATGAAATCTTAGAACTGATGGGTGATGAGTCGGGGGATGATGACGCTTTCGCTGTTCTCCCCCAGAAGCCTAAGGGAACAGGGGAAGATGAGGATGAGTACAGTATTGCCATGCCACAGCTTCCCAAGCATCTCCGTCTTATGAGTGAGCAGCTCTCCCAGGAGCTGGAGGAAGAGACAAAGAAGCATCAGTCAGATGATGTTTCACAGGAGAAAATTCCTGAAAGCAACATCCCTGAAGAAGAAGAAAAAGAAGAAGCTGCCGCTCCAACCATCACCGAAGACCAAGACACTGCCAAGATGGATAACAATGAGTTAACAGAAGTCTTTAATCAAGTCAAGGACTCGGTGATCACCGAGGAGAAGGAAGATCAACTACCTGAGGAGATAGAGGATTTGCCGATGGATAAAGTAGAGGAGGCTGTCAAAGTACTCCCAACAACAGATGAGGTCAACGAGGAGGACATTGACATGCTGAACCATTCCATGGCGGTCCCTGATGAACCTCTCATCATTGACGACAAAGCCCTAGACCAAGAGGAGGACAAAGAGAACACCTGTGCCACCCCCGTCAAACCGGATGTACCGCCCACCATTGGAGCACTCCTTGCCGCTGAGCCCAGAGTCACAATGCCTTCAGTGTCAAGTATAGCAGCACTTACGATACCCATCGTTAAGACTGAACCCCTGGACGTCATGGCAACAATCGGGAACTCGTCAGTCATGACACAGATGAGGGAGGCAGTAAGGAATGCATCCAGTGGCTTACCAATGACGTCAGTGCTCCTGAGTGAGGTACCAAGTAGCTCCCCATCAACAATGATGACAAGTTCATCAAGTAAGTGTTGATAACTTAGGGGGGTTGAGATTGGGGTACAGCTCCCCTCCTACAGTCATTTTCTGTATTTTCATGGAGACCACAAAGTATCAATTATGCACACAAAGGCATATAGGAGACATGGGTAGTTTGATTCTTTTCTAGTACATTGTAGTTTGTAGCATCTAATTTAATAATGGCGCTTTCAGCTTGGGCATTTTTCTGTTGAGAATAAAAAGAGTCTTGAACCCATTTTCATGTCTTTGAAGAATGCTGATGCGCAAGTGCAATACCAATAAATAAACGTGCACAAGAGAAACATGTCGTGAATGCTAGAAACTTTTTTATTTAAATCAAAATTTAATAAAATAACTTCTCAAGTCATAGTTGTAGTAAAAAATTATGGATTAACCCTAACCCTGCCAGACGCAGCACAGTGCATCAGGTGGAAAAGTCTGGTGCACTTTGATCTTTGATGCATTCAGCTGTCAACACCAGTGCATAAGCAGCCAAGTCTGAGGCTATTGAGAGCTGGTCCCATTGAACAATGCCAGAGTTGTATCCTGCTGCGTTTGGTGACCACAGACTCTGAGGCAGTTCGGCCTTGAGATTTGTGACCTGATGGATCTTGCTGCACTGGGCAGCCAAGTCACTTTGACAAACAATGCAATCTGATGCGTCTGGCAGGGTTTCTAGCCAAAATACCCTGGAGGGTTAGGGTTAGGGCAATCCAGTGAAACTAGCCATTGATCACACACAACCATCCTGAATCTGGAACATCCTACTCCATCCCATCCTTGCCTGTCACCAAATACCCCCATCACAAAATGTTGTTGTTTTGATGAAGCCAAATTATTCAGATCAGCTGGTTCAGCTGTAGACTGACTGCCTTCGATAAATGTCAATGAACTGAACTGTCACATCATTACTGCCTCTCTCCATACACTTCCATTGAAGAGTTGTCACACTTTTGTTGCAAGGTACTTATAAATCCAAGTGGCCAACAGAAAATCTTACCTGTATATAAACATGCTGGGTTATATACACAGTACTGATGTCACGTTATAACTTTGCCAGTACTTTACTACACCTTCCCATATTTCTTTCAGTGTTGACAAAGGACTTTCTTGAAGGGTGCAAGTGCCCGACCCCGGGTTGCGACGGATCGGGTCATGTCACTGGACTCTACCACCATCATCGCAGGTGAGCAAGTGGAATTTATAGTGTTTAAACAGTGGAACTCCCCTCATAATGCAGTTATTTAGCCCTTGAAATTAATTAAGTTTCATGTTTTTAATAAAAATTTAAAGAAAGCATTGCTTTTTAGTTGAAATTTTGAATGTTGGCGGGACCTTCAATGTTGTAGATGTTGTCATTAGGTTTTCCGAACCAAGGGCCATTTGGTTGAGCGCACTCTAGTCTGGGCACTTATGTGTTTTATTATACACACACATTGTCTTCTTCAAAGTTTTGTCCATTTTGAGTTCCCTCAAAGGTCAATTGCATTAATTCAAATGAGATTTAATTTTCTTTAATTCCAAATCACCCTAAATAAATTGCTTAACTTAAAAAAAAGTAGGCTTAAACAATTCTCCAAAAAAGCATTTGTTTATTTTTGAAACTTAACTTTTGATGTTCTTTTCTACAGTCTTTCTGGTTGTCCACATAGAGACAAGATTCCCCAACAGCGTGAGTATAGCATTCAAATGTTGTAATCAAAAAAATCGCTTGAATACTTACTTGTCCAATTCAAGCATTGATTTGTAAGTTATTTGTATCGGCATGTGAACCACCTGATGAAAACAAATGCCACATGTGTCTTCTCAAACCCATTATGATTGTTTCTATTATTGGGTTTATTGATTCTAAAGACATCACAGCCATTAGCTTAAATTGTGTCAAATTTCACAACTGGAAATTGCATGGCAGTTTAATGGTGTGAACAGTTGTATGAATTGGAAAAACAAATACATGTAATCGTTTGTATAAGTAGATTCCCAATGCAAACTTTACACACTATAAATATTTGTGGACTTACCTGAATTAAGTCGACAATATAACAATGTAAGAATCAAATCTCTCTTGAGTTGTAAATGTTATAAAAAGAATGTTTTGACCAGTTTGCTGGAAGGGTATCTTGAAGGGTAAGTTAACCCTGTAGATATAGAAATTCCTAATGGAATATAGCTAAACACATCTATTGTAGTGTTTTCTTTAACTTCATTTTTTTCCTAACGATGATTATACATTCCACGGGCGCTTGGCAAAAAAAAGTATAGATCCGTCCACAATCCGCCTTTCAAAAAATAGAGATTTACGTCACAAAGACATATTCCAAGATAGACGTACTTGCGTGCATGTCTTCTCCTGAAGGCTGGCAGTCATTGGCCAGGCCACCATTGTATCAATGTGCCACGGACAGACATGTGTTGTGTGCTATGAGGTTCAAATTGACCAACATGGTGGCTTCAAGTACTACCAAAATTTTGGTTTTACAACCCATTTTTAAGGGATGTTTAACCAGACTGTGAAACCAGTACTGAATCTTTGAACGTAAATATGTATTACAATTCATTTGGGTTTTTACCCTCTCGGGTATTCTGTCCCTATAAGAAGCATGAGCCGGCCAGAAGGCTAGTCATAACGTACAGTTGAACCCAACGGATCGTTTGCAGAAGCTTTACAACTCTTGAAGAGATTTGAGTTCGTACTGTGTTACCATAACAGTAACAGAGACTGTGTCATTCACGTAAGCGGGTGTACTAGGTGGGGAGTTAGGGAATAGTATAAAGTTATGCCCAAGGACTTTATGCACAGGGGGCTACGTGAGGTTAGAAACATTTTCACGGTTAGCGGCGCCGTATTGCACAAGGGAAAAGTGAACATGCAATGGCATTAATGATTGAACTTTACATACAATCATAAACATGCTCAGCGCGTGTTTGATCCCTCTGTTTTGTACATTGGCGCAAGTAAGTCCCTCTTGATTTGCCCTTTGTACATGTACATAGTGGTGTTACTCACCAAGGGACTATCATCAAGTCTATTGAAAACATGTTCCTATTGAACAAATATAGAATTTTATAAAATGGTCACAAGACCGAGAAGCAGGGAGCAGTAACTGTGATAATGAAATCGGTATAATAAACATATCAGTTGTAACTTAACATGAAATATATATTATTTTTTTTGCAGTTTTACAGATGCACGAACATGTCCTGAAGTAAGCCATTTGCAATACATATTTTTACAGTAGATGTAGATTGCTGCCCCTGTGTGTCTATCACCCCTTGTGTCACCCATCCTGGTCCCCTGTATGTCTGTTTCTCCTTCAATGTGGCAACAAGTCTTATCTTTTGCATGAAGATTTCGTAAAAAAGTGATGATTTTTTTATTTTCATTGTGCACAGTGTTGCTCTAGTGGTACACAAATTGAAATCATTAGGGTGCATGCATTTCATGGGGGTGGGGGAACAGTTGGGTTACCAATTTTGAGAGGGTTGACATGAACCCTTCCCCCATTAGACCCCGTCCCCCCTCCAGCAATTTCCCTGTGACATTCAACACTAGAGCTGTATACTTTTTTATATTTACTCAACACTTATTCATGAAACCATGGGCTTAGAGACTTCTATCTGCCGTTGTAATAAATTCTCCATCTAGAGTTTGAGGGGTGGTGATTCATAGTTTGTGGTTTGATGGTTTGAAAATAAGCACTCTTAACAGTGCATACATTCTTCACGCATAAGTGCATTGTACCCATCAAGCATGGTTGGTACATCTGATTTACAGTCATCAACCACTCCCCCGCGTTGCCCAAGACTAATGAAGGCATAGGCAATATAGCGCCCTCATTCACACAGCTTATTTCCATCTAGACTGAGCACTGGAATAAAGACAAAGCTGTCATAATAATAATAATAATAATAATAGAAATTTATATCTAGCGCAAATTGCAAGTGCCTCTAAGCGCTTACATAGAAGAAAGATACCAAAAGTGATGAATATTAACATGACAAGAAATTATACAAGAGCAACCAACTTTACAATACAATCAGATGTAGGTAGATTTAAACAAATGAGTCTTTAACATTGATTTGGAAATGTTTACATTGTCAGCTTTGCGAATGTGAAGTGGTAGATTATTCCATAATGTCGTAGCAGCATACGAAAAAGTTCTTTGACCATAATATTTTGAAGAAACGTGATATAGATATACGTTCAAGTCATGTGTTCAAGTTCACAAAGCGCTACTCGTCTCCAGTGATGAGTATGTGTGTTGTACATAATTTACAACAGTGCCAAGTCTAGGAAATCCTATTGGCTAGTAATGTAATGTTTTATTAGGGAGGTAAGATTTTTATTCATACATGTACATTGTATGTCTACATAGGGGCAGGTGGAGGTGGAGGTGTCCAGATGGTTTTAGAAGAAAAGAAATTAGTCACTTTGTTACAAATTTCTGTTGGTCTCCAGATATCTTTAAAAAAAAAAACAGCTGATGAATGGGCCACCCATGATGGCTATAAATAATACATGTAGGTATATTGTATTAAAAATAGACAGCAAATGGTAGTAGGCTATGTTGTGACCTAATTTTGGTAAGTTTCTCTTCAAAGTAAGTTGTATATTCATAAATACCCAAGACAGTTTAGACAATGTGATTGGATGAAATGTAATCACGTTGGTGGCGTACTAACAGATGGTATACACTGGCTTATCAAAATCAGAACAGCGCCTGACTCATGTACTTTTGGAATGTTTCGTGTGTCCCCAAAACGTGTATTTGCCCATTTCTATTTGGGTTTATTCAACAAAAATGACAATTTTTGTTACATTTTGAAAACGAAATCGATACGGGCATTTATGACTGGGAATGACAGTTTGACGCTTGTTCGTTACCGCAGGTTAACGACCAGTTTTGTGCGTGGTCACGGGACGATAAGGACCGAGCCTTCATTGGCCTTAACCATGCCCAAAACCAGTCATTAGCCTGCGGTAAAGACCAAATGTCAAACTGTTATTCCTTTATTTACAAACAGAGTATCTACAGGTCGAAAATGTACAGCATAGGGTCAAGTAGTTTGTCATGCTTTATCATTGCATTACATGTACATCTCGTTAGACAAGGTTTCAGAGTGCTATTTTTTTTTTTGTCTTTAAATCTAGAGACTTTTTGAAGTATTATTTGTTTTTACTTTAGAAGCAAATTCAAGGAGACAGTTGGTGGGAAACCTGCTTGCAGTTAGACTATGGGAGTGCAAGTTTGCTGCATTGATGGTAGTGTTGTTAGGTTTGAGAATCGTACCCGTCATGCTTGAATGTTTGCTAGGCAGGTACAGGAATGTCAGAGGAATCCTGTTGGTTTTTCAGAACGTTTGGTTCGCAATTTTTCATGCTTTCAGTTGATGATTTTCTTTTAATTCAACATATTTTGTTTTTTAGTTTTTGCTAGGCAGGTACAGGAATGTCAGAGGAATCATGTTGGTTTTTCAGAACTTTTGGTTCTCAACTTTTTACACTTTCAGTTGACGATTTTCTTTTAATTCGATATATTTTGTTTTTAGTTTATGATAGTTGCATTAGTTTTGTGACATCTCTTTGATTAATGACTCGTTTTGTCTTACTCTTAACAAGTTAAGTAATTTATCAGAATTTATTATTTAGCTGTTGAAAGGTTTTGAATGTGTATTCATCAGTTATGAAGCATATGACTTACTGTTGGTCAGTAACCTGCAGCTTTAGTACACTGTATTTCAAGTTTATGAAATTTTCTTTTGCAACACAAACCACTACACATCACTAGCAAGTACTTTTTTCCCCTTTAAAACATTTCAAAGGGTTTTGAAGAATCAAACTATGCAAGGGTTCATGCTACTTGTGGACATCTGGACAGGTTGACACCTGCTCATTATTGGAAACCTCAGACAGTCTGGTCCAAATGTTATCCTTGTGTTGGACCTCTTGGTATTCCCTATTTTTTATGAAGATTAACATTTCTTTATGAAGATGGTCTATGGTATGACAATCACAATTCCGCAATTGTCAAAACAATTTATAATTTATAATTCTCACAAAACACTCATCCAGACCATGTTAGGATAATATGTTTAGACTAACCCTTTGTCTGTCATCATTTCGTAAACTTTTTGTTTCATGGGATGTCACTGTTAAAGATGTATTGTTCGTGTTTTTCCCCTTGGTGATTTCATTGCTATTTAAAGGACAACAAATACTTTAAAATGACATCTTTCTTAAAATAATTAATGGTTTAACAGTTAAAATGTATGGAAATTAATTATGGTGAGTCCCGTCAGAAATAAATTTGACACTTTTTACTGTTAAAACAAGCTTCTGACGTCTATTTTGTCAAATAAATAATTTTAAAGTGTTTGTTTCCCTTTTAAAAAGGAAATTGTCAATGTTCCAATGAAAACAAAATCTGAAATTGCGGATAAAAGGTGATGCATCTTTCAAGGGAAGGTACAACATTGGTAACTAACTGATTATCTCATGAAAAAAAGTATTATCTAAAACCAATTACTTAGTATTAAGTTGGTATCAGTCATCTTGAGAAATCATTCCTAATATTGTTAATGGAGAAAGAAGAAATTGAATATTGCCATGGCAACTTAACAAAACTAAGTAAAGACTGTAAAAAGCAAGAACTTGTGTTTGTCAGAAGTAATTACTACTGAAAAGTCTTTCACTATCCTTTTCACCATGCAAAGCTAATAAAAATCTGAATAAAAAGCTAGTTGGTTGAATGAAATTAGCGTGTGTTTTCAAATGCCAATGTTGTGTCTTCCTTTTAAAGCACGGACATGGATTTCGTCACATCCCGTCCCAATGTATGTAGAGCTTAATGTGACATTTTTCATCAGGGCTCAAAACAAACTGCCAACTTAACCATGGCTTGATTTTGAAACAGAAAATTCCCAACAAATTCTGAAATCTAAATCGAATTGCAAAGGAATAGCACTTAGCTACGTTTTGAATTCAATTAGGTTTCCTTTAGATTCCATTTTCTGCCAGTTATTAAGTGGGAAACTGTTATTTTGGGCCCTGACCTTACTAATTATTTACCATTAACAACTGAAACCTAACCACACACATTGAGAGGGTATTTTTCATGAGTATTTATATATTTATTTGTAGTAAGTATAGGAATATTCATGAAAATTATAAGAAATTGAGAAAATTCATGAAAAAAACCTAAAACAAATTTATTAGAAAATGTGGGAGACTTATATATATATATATATAATATCAGAATTGTAAAAAAAGATTAATATTAAAAGTATTGGAAACTGTTTGAGTGAACAAAGAAAAACCTTGAGGTTTATTTGGTAATATTTGAAACTATTTGGAAAAAGGTTACAGGAATGAGATAAACTGTAGGAAAATATGGGAAACTGTTAGAAATACAGACAGAAATATTTGAAATGATTGAATCTAGAATGACTGAACATCCTGTGTCTATATGCTCACTATATTTCTAGTATATCCCTTTCAGTAACTGACAAGCTTAGCATTCCACTCAGAAATATCCCCTACTCTTGAAACCTAGCGATGATTTTATCACCATAATTATAAGTGAATTAACAATTCTGCTCACTTGTTTCCTCTTCCACCCTTAAGCAGATGCCCGACACCGGGATGCACAGGACGGGGGCATGTCAATAGCAATAGGAATTCACACAGAAGGTAAGTCAACAATTAAGTTACAGGGAAAGTACAGCATTGGACATGTTGGGTTCAAATATACATTACACAACTAAGCTTAGAACGCTTTAACTCAATGTCGAGCCTCAGTTATGAGAAATGTGTGAAAAACATTCACCCAAATGTTGGGTTCTTTGAATCAAGATGTACATTACACAGCTAACCTGTGAAAGTTTGAGCTCAATGCCGAGCCTCAGTCATGAGAAATGTGTGAAAAACATTCACTTACAGGGAAAGTTGGAAATGTTTGAAAAACTGATTCTGTGGGTTCTTTAAACCAAGATATACATTAACCAGTTCGCGTCGGGAATAAAAAAGTTTTTCTGGGCCCCTGTGCGGGTTTCTTTTTCACACACACACGTTAATGGAAGCTTCCACAGCGCGTGGCCACGTCTTCCGAGCATGTCACCGTACACGCGTGGCTCAACCAAGCATGCATACAAATATATCGGAATTTCCTATGGCGTGTTTAGATGCTCTCCGATCCGTGGTGCAAAAAAAAATTGCGTGTATACACGGCCTCTGACGCGAACTGGTTAAAAACCAACCTGTGAAAGTTTCAACTCAATGCAGAACCTAAGTCATGAGAAACATGTGAAAAAGCATTCACACATTTAACAGAAAACGCACATGGAGAAAAAGTTGCAAATTTTTGTAAAATGTGCATGTTTTGTCAGTGGTTTCTTTGTAATGAAAGTGCTTCAGACCAAATCCTATGACAGGATGATTGGAGCTTTTACCAACATCACACATCGAGTTAGATTTTGGATAATAATTGTGTTATTGTGTAATCGGGTAATTTACCATTGTTGTACCTTCCCTTTCAGACAGTGATGTCTTTGTTGTGTAAAGTGTTCTTTGTTCCTTAGCCACTGTACACCATTGGTCATCTGAGAGAAACAAAAACATAATTGATTACAGTTTCACACAAAAATTGATTGGTGTTCAGTTGATGATTTCCCTGTCTGTGGTTCTATCATTAAGTAACATTTGTATAAAACTATAATTCCAAACTGAATTAAATGGCCTCATGAGAGGGAAGTTCAACATTACAGAATGTTCACAATTTTCTCATTAACAACATAATGAAATAAGCTGAAACTATACACTTGATTCTTACAAAGTATGGATACATTTACAGTCAATTTACCAAATTGTGTATACTGGCTTACAATTGGGTGAAAATTGGAATTGGAAATGCTGTACCCCAAGAGACTATTCACAGTGCATGAATGTGTGATAGACATAATACTGACATTTGATGCTGGCATTTTGCATGTTTTTGTGCATTGTGGGCCCCTGATAAATGCTAGCCCTACTTAGTAATGTGCAAGCAACATTCGTATCACAGTCATTGTAAAGTCATCATGAGAGTATGTAAACTGTATCTTGTAATAGGACCGTGTCTTGTAGGACCACCAGACAGACATATCATGGGATTTTGTGAGAAATAGCACAGGGTCATGGCTGTGAAATCATGAGCCTTGCAACTCGCTTGACCTTTCATCTTTGGATTTACTTTGTTTCTAATGGCAAAACACCAGAAATAGTCCCATAAGAAACGCATAAAAGAGATGTTGATGGTTTAGGATAGATGGATACGTGTTGTGTTTGTTGGAACCTTTTAAAAGTTAAAAAAAAAACTGTTTGAAGAAAAAATGGGCGATACATTATCAATGAATTGAACAGTGTGTTGAGTACATGTTATGCATTAATTCCACACACAATGCCACAATTTATCTATCAATATGATCAGTAAATCAGACCTCGGTCATGCTTTTCAAAAGTCTGCAGAGCAATAATCAGTCATTCACTGCTTGAATGATCAGCTAGAAGATCGGCACTCATGATTCACTTTATTAAACAATGATCTGAATTTGGGACTAAAACTGTGCTGTTTTGTGTGTAAAAGTGCTTCTTTCACACACTTCTCACTCAAAAATGTATACCTAAACATGCATTTATATTTATAATGATACGCGCAAAAAAAGTGATATTGTCTGTTATTGTCATCCACTAAATGTGATGCAGTGATGAGTAATTGAATGCTTGACTGAACGGATAGTTGATTAGTCACACTTTATCAGATTGTGTGGAAATGTGTCTTTATTTTATGAAAGTGTGTGAATTGTAAGCACTTTTAACGCAGAACCAGCATTTTCACCCACTGACACCTCCCCTCCTTCCCTCCCCCCCCCCCGCACAAATTTCCTTTTTCATAGCTTTTGTGTAAATCCTGCCTCCCTTTCCTTGACAATTATTTGCTCTTCCTAGCTACACCCTCTCCCCCCCCCCCCTTCTTTTTTTATTTTTTTTATTTTAAATGTTCCTGCATGTACCACAATCCTCAATATATGTATTTTTCTTTCCTTTGTTTTGGGTAAAAATTGCCTTATCCAACAGCTTGTCTGGTTGTCCGATTGCGGCTGCTGAAAAGCACACCGGTACCAAAATGCCGCAGCCCAACGATCGGATGATTAATCGCTTCGATGGCATGCCCAGCCACGTCCCTACCAGTCAACCGGAACATCGTGTGGCAGATATGTTAAACAGGTAACATAATATTGTGTCAATCAAATAGTGCTAACAAGTATTTAGAGAAAAAGAAAAGAATAATAAATAGTAATGACATTTTACGACCGGTTTGGAATTATTGCCTTAAAGGAATAATATCATCACGATAAAATGGGCATGGAATCGGAGTGCTGGTTTTAGATTAACTCAGTGACTGAAAATAATACCCCACATGGTAAAGTCATATTACCATTGCTGCTGCATAAATGAGCCAGTAATTTTAAGATGTGTTCATCTTAAACTAGGGCACTGATTCCATGCCCTGTTGAAAGTCTATTCTGATCGTAACAATAGTGTCCTTTAATAGGTGATGACAATTGGCAGTAATATTTATAATTAATGAGGCTGTGTTATGAATATCTTGTTTTTTTCATTGTACTACAACGTGTCAATGATATCTTACACTAATGCTATTTTTTGGTTCTTTTGAAAACCATCGATACATGATGAAAGTCTACTGTTTTTGTCATTTATTTGTTGATGTTGGTTCATCAAATTTTTTTTTTAAATAATTGGTTGAATGAACCGACACAATTGATTGTTTAGACTTCCACGCCAGCCATTAAATCATTTGACATCAACACCTTTTTTCTGACTTTATTTGTAACATTCAGACCAGTATGTTATGTGAAGCAAATGGACATACCAGGTAGTGGCTACCAGCCGTTTGTAAACTCAGCACCGCGGCCTAACGACCAAAGGTTCAGCAAGCCTGACACCCTTCTGCCCTTTGACCCCAAGGCTTCTTTCAACACTGGCCACAAGCGCATCGCCCCGAAGATCATCACAGCGAGTGACCTGAGTCCACCCGTCAAGAAAAAGATGCATGCGGGAGACTATGACTCCGGTGACTGCACGATCGACCCAACCTCAGCAAGGATGGCCGCCACTGCCCTTAATCTATCCATCAAGACACCGCAGCTAGCCCCGAAACAACTCACCATCCCAATGCAGATGCAGACCCACCTGCAGAATGCCCACCACCAGCAGCCGCTGACCACCCCTCCTACGCAAGTGCAGCGTCCCATGGAGACTGTGAAAATGGACTGTAATGGCACGCTGGACCTCAGCATGAAGTCCAACAAAGGGGGTGATACTATAAGTACTACAACAAGTCAGTGTACACCGTCACCCTCTTCAGTACAGTCAGCAGCAACTGGTTTGATCCAGTTGAGCGTGCCCCAGCCAGGGGTGCAAAACCCGGTTCCCTCGTTCATCACGTCTGCGCCGACAATCTTGCAGATTCCAAGGAACTACGGGGAGCAACCCGTGGACTTCTCTACCATGGGCAAGCCACACCCTGCCAAAGTGAGCAAAGCCCCCACGAGTGTGGTATCATGTTTCTCTACAAACCCTACAACGAGTTCTTCAATCACTGTAGCTGCTATGTTGAAAACAAGTAATCCGGACTATGATGACCCAAGGTAACAATTTTTTTTTTTTTATTCATCCATTTAAAAAAGTTCACAATTCATCCAAACTTGACAATCCATCAACGTTGTAAAATAATGCAAGTGGTAATATTTGTACTTAATCCGATCTTTAGATTAACTTGTTTCCAATTAATATCTTCATTAAGTTAATCCACTAATCACACAAACAAACTTTATATGAGATTTAAATCTATTCCTACGATTTTTTTCTGTCTACTGTCATAAGTTAGCTTTCTGCACAAAATAACATTAATTCTGACCATGTTCTGACATGAATAAAGCCAACCAAAAAAAAGATGAGTTCCGGTAACCTGACCGACCCAATAATATTCACGAAATGTAGAGTCAGGAATTTTTTTATATTTTTTTTTCAGGTTTTTTTTTCTTTCTAGATGTGTATTTTTTAAACACAGTATTGACACAAAAGAATTAAGAAAACAAACCAATTGATTTCATGATCAATTTTTTAAAAATCTTCTTAAACATTGCACATGCATACATGCATGTATCAAATCCATATAACAATATTTTACAAATTTAAATAAAAAATTACCTACCCATCATTATTGTGGACATGTTACCGGAAACATAATATTTATTTTGCTTGGCCTAATGCAAACTTATCAACTTAATCTCATTAGTTTGATCAACTTCCTTTTAATACAAAATGCTTTGATTTAATACCAGAGTAATCATTAACCAAAATCCGGTTTTGCATCTTTCCAATTCATTTCCCCTTTCCACCGTCCACCTTTCTTGCTTGGATTGTATACACACCCTCAGTGGTGCATTCATGCAATTTAACAAACCCCGCAAAATCAAAGGAACTCTCGATGGAAAGCGCGAGCATCTGAGGTAGGTCCAAACATCCCACTGCTGTCACCGAATAGTGCCCTCTAGTGGCCACACTTGTCCATGCATGCTGTGTCAACCTTCAATTTTGGTGGTAGTTGTGAAGTTAGTCAGTGGTGGTTGGTGCATATGTACAAGTTGCATGATGAGTCTTTAATGTACATGTGTTATACAATTTTTTTTTAAAGTGTAACATGTATATTGTCTTCTTGTAAATCATACTTGTGTTTGTTATATATGCTCCATTACTGTGGAAATATTTGGAGATGTGCTGAGGTGTGGAACAAAAATCCACAAATTTTAGGCCAAAAAGGTTTCACCTGTGTATTTACTGGCGATATCTGGCAATTAGGGGGGAAAAAAATTTTACTTGTTAAAAAGAAAACAAAAATACTGTAAAATTACTCATTTCAACAAATTATCACAAGAAGTATGCTTTTACAGTGAATATATATACACATTTACAATAAATGTATAATTTCAAAATTAATTTCTGAAAAATGTTGGCACATAATTACTGTTACCTTCTGACAATTATTTTGTGAAACATCTCATTTCAAGCTGTTCGTCTTCCTTTCTTAGAAGAGATTATCAGTGTCCTGATGGAAATAAACATGTCTGGAAATTGCCAGTAAAAACAATGTACAATGTATCTCAAACAGTAAACAGAATCCCACAATATTGAAATTGTACAGTACACCTGAGGATGTGCTGAAATTAATATCCTGTGTTTTTGAAAGGTTAGAATCTTATGTTTGAATAGGTTTCCAACATGTCTGTAAAAGAAAATAATCAATATCCTGAAATAAATTGGTTTTCCTTGAGTTAAATCATAGAAAAATGTTCCATGATTGAAAACAAGTTTTCATAATATATCTACATGTATTTCACTCTAAATTTACATCTATGTTTTAAACATCACAAACAACAGTATGGTAGGCCTACATACATTGTACATTGTATGTGGTAAATCTTACTTAGGTACATACCAATGAACACAAAAAGGTTGGCTTTCAAGGTTAAAGGGACAATATCATCACAATCAGAGCAGACTTTCATCAGTGCATGGAATCAGTGTCCTAGTTTAAGATGAACACAGTGACTGAAAATTACTGGCTCATTTATGGAGTAGCAACGGTAATACGACCTTATCATGTAAGGTACTATTTTCAGTTTTGAGTTAATCTAAAAACTAACACTCCGATTCCATGCCCTGTTGATCGTGACGGTATTTGCCCGTTAACTATAAACCCCCTTAAAAAAAATGGCAAGACATTATGCTCAATGCAACAACATTCATTAGATGAAGCCTGCTGTGTGCAACAAGATCCATCAGCAAGAATAACATCTTTTTTTCTCTGGTCACTTCAACAAGATCAAACAGATTTCTTACAGATTTGTAGCATTCTTTTACGTTCATTATGGTTATGGTAAATGCATGATTTGTATCAGTTATGTGTTTACATGTTCTGTGTCATTATCAAGGGACTTCCTGTCTCAATTTGTTTCTTCTTTTGAAAAATATATTTTTTACATCTCTGCTGGATTAAACAGTCAAATTTATTCAGTAAATTTTGGTAGCATTTACAAGTACCTTTGTCATGTAATTAGCATGCCAAGGTCAGGGGTCAAAGCTGTCATTCTACATTGGGCCTTTTGCAGGACTGGAAACAGAAACAAGAAATGTTCTCGCTAAACCACTATACACAAACCACTATACACTACATGTATTTGTAGAACTCACAAGTAATAATCGCAGCTTTATATGAAGCATACTTGGTGTAAAGCATATATAAAACATTATTTGAAATCTTTTTGTCAGGGTAACTATCAGTTTTAAAACCCTGATTTTTCAACTTCATGAGATGAAAATTCTATGTAAAAAGAATGAATATGAAAAACCTGAAGGCATTTGTACTATTTTCTAATTAACAGCGTATAAATGTAGATAGACTGAAAGTGTAACTTGGTTGTTTCATTGTATATTTTGATTCTCAAAAAGTACAAATGCGTTTTTTTCTAACATTTACCAAAAGTCCAAAAGCGTGTACTGGCTTTAAAGGGTTAACCAGGCTGTACATGTATCTATTGCCTGCATGTGAAATTTGTGCCTGTTGTTCATATTGTGAAATTGAAGTGGCGGGTAACCTGGTCATATAATAATCTTCTTGGACATTTTTTTAAAAAAGTGGATAGGATTATCTGCTGTGGTGTTACCTAAAGATATGATAGATATATACCAGTATCTCTTTGTGTGTGTATACATATACCAAGTAGTGACATAACTTTTATTTTCTACCCACTACAGTATCTTCTGCATGCGCACATCAGTTTGTATTTATTTTAATTATTGTCTTCTTGGCTCTCCATGACTTGGAGGGTTACTTCTCTTTCAAGTCATAGATTCTTATTACTTTAGCGATATTTTTAAAAACAAACAAGATTTTTCAGCATGTTACATTTGGATTTAGAAAAAAATGACACATTTTTAATTGTTTTATGAAACTCAGTTGTTACAAATGGACTATGCTCAAAGTTTGTTTGATTTTCTTCTGTAATTTGAAGGAAAAAAATATCAGTATAATGCAGCTCTGCAAATAATTGTTATGATTTTTTTATTTATTTTTGGTGATGGATTCTTTGCATGAATCTTCTATTTGACAGGTACAAAACCTGAAAAGCTATTTGAATTCTTTTCACAAATCTCCAATCCCCTCCTTCCCCTCTCATAGCTGTCCTACCCCTGGCTGCGATGGATCAGGCCATGTTACTGGAAATTATGCGTCACATAGAAGGTATATACATGACAAAGTCACTAATAATGTTTAGTGTCTTGTGGATTTTTGGTGATGATATATCCGTAATCAAATACTAAATACACACTAAACAGATACTAAGTATATGTTTTCAGAGACACAATCATTTTTAACAACAAAAATATTTCTACAAAGTTTATAATATTTCATTAAAATCTAAAAAAGAACATCTACAATCAGTTGTTAAAAAATCTTCACCCAAAATCACAAGTCTCAAAACATTTAGAAGGGCAGTATTTTCACCATTGGTATAACAATTCCCTGTTTTTAGATTTTTATTAAAAAACCGAAACAAACAAACAAGCAAAATGAAATTGAAACATTAGCTGTTATATGTCTAGACATTTTCTGACAATTCACATAACAAATTCAGACATCAAATCAATTAAATAAAACATGATGATGACAAGTTGTCATCAGATAGCAAAGATCATGAACGATCTTTTATTTCTGAAAAAACAAGAGGCACTTCATAATATTTGACGTTTATTGTAAAATCATCATCCACATTTCAAAGTAACATGTACAGCTATGTAATTACCAATGGAGTATGCTGCCTTTATTATATACACATGTACAGTGTACATGGGGAATGTCTTTGGTGAGTTCTACAAGTTTTTTATTTTCATACATTTTATACATACATCAAGGTGATCAATCTGTTATATTTTTTGGAATAAATTGAACAGAAATCCTACCTTGTAATGACTACATTGAATGCCAAACCACCTGTGGAATACAGCTACATGTACATGTACATATAATCATTTTTATGTCAGTTTCATTTATAAAATAACGATATCATTTTCGCTCATGTGCAAATAAGCTGTGATGAACAAATTGCTCTTAGGCCAACAACAAAAAATGTATTTCCAGCAACCCAACCGACCAATAATATTCCCAAAAGGTAGAGACGGGAATTTGTTTTTTTCTTCAGGATTTTTTTCTACGTGTTTATTTTTTTAACACAGTTTTGTACATGCATATGCAAAAGAAATAAGAAAAACAAACCAATTGATTTCACGGTCAAATTTTTATTTTTAAACGTTGTGTGTAGGTACACATGTATATGTACATGTATGTACATGCATGTATTGCATATGTACATGTGCATGCATCAGATCCAAATAAAAAAAATATTAAAACAAAAAATTTCGCTACCTACCCATCACTTTGTGGACTTGCTACCGGGAACACAATATTTATTTTGCTTGGCCTTATGACAAGTCAATCATCAATCTGTCAATCAATCATACAAGATCAAATTTGGTTAAAAACTTCCGAGAATGTTGTGCATTAATTGTTAGCCGTTTCATTTTCCTGAACGCATAAAGCTGAACATGACTAAAGTGCTTTTTTTGTTGTTGTTGGTTCATTTAAGGCATCTTGTACATGTACCTGTATTTTGTTCATTGACACAGGATTGGCCAATTGACAGTAGCGTCCTGTGTATCTTGTATTGACACCACCCATTAAGTTCACTTCATAAATGTACTACACAAGATGAACTTGCCATCAAGCACTGGCTGCGCAATTTTGACAAAATGGGTTCAAATTATTGTTTGCGCAAATGTCAGCTTTTAATGTTACAATAAACACTTTCACAGTAAAATTGTTTATTTTGAACACTTGTTGCCTTCTGCGACCTGGCGCTCAAACTTCACGCACGCATCTTGAGGGCATGTGAAGTTTGAGCGCCGGGTCGCAGCAAGTGTTCGAAATAAACAATTTTGCCCTGTGAAAAACATGGCACATGTTATTGTGACGGGGTTTATTTGCTCTGCTAATTTGCAAATTTGTAAGCTGGCTGCTAAGCGCACAGAGAATTTGGTTTATTGTAAGCGTGCTGGGCTCGTAAGAAATCAGAGCCCAGTTACATGTAATTCCATGCTATCAATCCATGTTTTCTGCTTACAGAGTTAGCCCAGTAAGCAGCAGTTACATGTAATTCCATGCTATCAATCCATGTTTTCTGCTTACAGAGTTAGCCCAGTAAGCGGCAGTTACATGTAATTCCATGCTATCAATCCATGTTTTCTGCTTACAGAGTTAGCCCAGTAAGCGGCAGTTACATGTGATTCCATGCAATCAATCTATGTTTTCTGCTTACAGAGTTAGCCCAGTAAGCGGCAGTTACATGTAATTCCATGCTATCAATCCATGTTTTCTGCTTACAGAGTTAGCCCAGTAAGCGGCAAATCTTTAGTTACGCTAGAAATAAGCACAAGCGGAACTTCCTTGCTAACTCATGGCATATATGCTTAACAAAAGCACAGAACTTTCTGCTGTAGTAAGCGCTGAATTTTGGCCATTAAATTGGACCCTGATTTGTCAATAAGGGATTTTGATGGACAGCTGTCAATTGGCCAATTGATGTACAGTACTTGCCTATTTTTCTTTTGTTTTTTGGTATGAAATAAAGTCTCATAATTATCGTAATTTTTTTTTTGCGGTTTATGCACAGCATATCAGGGTGTCCAATGGCTGATAAATCCGCCATTGTCCAAGCCAGTCATGAACTTAAGTAAGTGGACTCAATTTCTTGTGGGTGGAATGTTCTTGAGGTTGAAGGGCATTTATTCTTTTCTTCATTTTTATATTGGTTTTGCATGACAAAGTTTGTACATAATCCATGGTTGATATAGATTAGTACATTTTTTGTTGAGTTTTTATTTTCTTCGATTGGATTTGAGATCTAATTTGTTGTTTTGCTATATGATCCTGCTTTGCATGTTGATTTTATTTTCAGTTCATAGAAATAGTTTATTTTGTAGGCCTTTGCTGTTTACTACAATATTCTATGAACAGATTTTCAGAGCTGTCAACCAGTACGATTTTTGTCATATTTCGTACGATAAAACGATTAAAATACGACACTACGATATACATGTAAAAAAATACGATTTCTTAAAAAAATACCAACTAAAAATTTATATTGCCTGGTTACTACTTCTTTCCGTCCGTGCGCACAAACCATATGGTATTTTTCTTCACCCAAAAAGTACTGAGCCAATCTAAGGGCAAATTATGTCATGAAGTAAAGTTCAGTGACAAAGTGCTCCTCAAGTGCAAGAAGGCAGCTGCTCATTTCAACAGACAATAGGTGATGGCCACCTAATCTATGCTTGTGATTTGTTTGTTTATTAAGAATATGATTTTTGTGTTAAAAATAGTATTTTTTTGGATTGTGAATATGATTTTTTGTCTGCTGGGGTTGGCAGCTCTGGATTTTTAAAAAGATCTTGGAAAGGAGACATCAATTTGGCCCTATTCCTTGCTCACCTTAAGCAATGATGACTATAAGTTAGATGTGCTTAGTCTTGCATCAAAATGTCTGTGAGAATTCAGTTTGCAGTGTGTGGAGGACACTTCAATGTGGCATTCACACTCATAAAGTCATAGCTAAGCTATGACCACTCTAAGCATTACCAGCCTTGCAATGAAGAAACAGCTATCTCAACACTTGACATGGGTACATCATGGGTACATACATGTAGTATAGAAAGACAAGAGGAGAAATGGTACATGGAACCAACCTTGCCAACTTTTATACCTAAAAATGGTAACACGTAGGAATCTAAAAAGTGGGTGTGAGGCACAAGTCAGGTATATTTTCAGCTCCATGACCATATACTTCTGGGAGTCGGTCTACCCTAACTCGGCTCTCCTCTGCACTGCAGTAGATCTTTAAAAGAAAAAGTGCGGTCTTTACTGCAGAATAAAGATCAAGGGGTCGAGGTCATAGACACGACCAAAGGGGAGTTCCTTCATTGCATGCTGCAGAGGTCTTTATCTGATCCTGAGGAAAAGACCAATCATCAAACTTTTATTCCCATTCATAAATGACCATTTGAAACTGACCATTTGAAACTGACCATTTGAAACTGACCATTTGAAACTGACCATTTGAGGACAGCTTAATGCATCTCCATGTGATCATGTTTTGATCGAGTTTTTGGCTTGTTTTTTCTTGCGACTGCATTTTAAACTTGGCAGTTTGTAAAGGTTTGTTTGTTTAGCTGTCATGAAAATAATAACATTGATAATGATTGTTGACCATACATAGATTTTGCAAAATAAATTATCTTAGAGAACATTTTACACAGTGGATGTAAAAATATAGTTTATTAATGAAAGATTTTAGGGGAAAATATAAATACATGTATGTCAACTAAGTGACCTGACCTGTAAGCTTGGGTGATAACACGATAATATAGAATATTGCAAAAGCTTTGTAATTCAGTTACGATGTCGAGAACCTTTTCAAGGTATCAAGATAATGGCAAATCGCAATTAAACAAAAATTGTCATTGTGAGTCAGAAATTCCATGGAATCAAAATTTCAAGGTATCAAGATAATGGCAAATCGCAATTTAAAAAAAATTGTCATTGTGAGTCAGAAATTCCATGGAATCAAAATTAGGCCATTTTTTCAGCTTTTGGAAGTGAGAAACAAGAATTCATAAGTTTGAAATAAATACATTTAAACAAGACAATCTCAGACAACAATATTTGATATCATCACCAACTTCACACAATGTATATATTGGATAATGTTTAAATCATTACTTTGGAGACTACTTAAAAGTTAAACAGGGATTTAGAGTTGGAGATACACTTTCCAGTACAGTCTAGATTTATGATTCATTTCAGAAATGAGTGAATTAATTTATTTGATTTTAACCCTTCACTGACACTGACAGTGAAGAAGGGCAAAAATCAAATCAATTGTTAAAATAAATGGTACATTATTTGTTTATGGTAACGTACATTCATTTCAACCCTCCAGTTTCCAAGAAATAAATACATGTGTAGTTTTACAAACCAGTGAAGCTTTGTCACAGTATATGCTCATTTTTTATGAGATAATGATAAAAACTATTAATTCTGTTTTGGTATGTTTTACAAAAAGTTGTCAAACGGCAACTTTTTGTAACTTCTCTAAGATAAAATACTTTCTTAAGATGATTGATGCCAAGTTATTGTGATAATCTGGTAATTACCAATTTACTGTCCTTTCCATTCAATATCCCAATGCACGAATTCCATCCATTAACCCAAACCCCCTCCCTATTTTGGCTAAGAAGCTTCCTGAATCTGCCAAGATCCAACACCATGCAGTAACACTACCACCCAACTGTTGGACTTGGCTGGAATTGGGACACCCGGCCCCATGCAAAGTATCCCTGTCTGGGCTATACAGTACTGAGTCCATCAAAATACAACAAACCCTGCTAAGAGTTTGAATGGTATGGGGTGGTTAGGGTTGAGGAAGAAATACTCATTGTTACCTGTTTTGGATGATGCTGAGTGCCTCTGTACAACAAATGTGTCCATTGAATTGTATGATGTTTTAATGTTAGTGAAATGTTGCCAAAAAAAGTGCATGTATTCTCATTAGAGCTAGCTTTAATTGTCTTGCTTCTGTTTTTAAGCTTCTTACCAATTTAAGGTTTTTCATGATTTCCTTTCAACCATTTCATCTGCCTGTGCCTTCTAGTGAAAGCAAAGTATAACTTTGGTAATGTTGGCGTACTCCCTTAAACATGAAACAATATCAACCTGTGAAAGTTTCAGATTATTACGTTGTGTTGTTAATGAGAAAATAGTGAAAATGCATTCAGTTTTATTCTAACGTGGAATTTAGGAAAGAGTGCTCTTTCCTATATTCGGATGGAAAACTATTTCACTTTTTCAGACCAAATTATTTCTAAGAAAGATTGATACCATCATCAGCTTTACGCCTAGGAAGTTTCAGATTGCAGTTCAACCATTTGGTATTTTTTGTTTTTAATTACCAATTCTATACCTTATATTTAAACGCTATTATTGCAGATTTCAGTGAAACAGGGATTATGTTTTAATTGTTCAAACATGTATACCAGAAAGAATGTCGTATCGGATCGCTACTTTTTAAGGTTTTTTTAAAATCTTTTTTTTAAAAACAAATTAAAAAATGATTCTATTGATTTTGGGGATACAGAAAGCAAAAACTATCTTTAAAATCCACTTTTATGATGGTTTTCGGACTTTATTTCCCTTCTAAAAAAATCTTCCCCTTCAGAAAATAGAAGGATCCTATTATAGTTCCCACTGCGCATGTACAATGACTGTGTTTGTCACTTATGGGGGAGTTGACAAAATCGGACTGACATTTGGAAGTCATTGTATACCAAAAATGCCTGATTTTTCATGAAATAAATATCCTGGAATAATTTGAAGTATATGTCCATCATCATCCATATGTTCTCCACCTTACTGGGTAGGTAAGATTACATTATTGGTTGTATTGAATGAGAAAAAGTGGCGGTCGGATACGACATTCTACCCTGTATACCTACATGTATATGAATTGTGCCAGCCTGCTATAACTGCCAGTCCATGGCATCGTACTGCAAATGTGTACATGCACAACGAGCATGGTAACAAGTTTTGTTAACCTGCTTGAGAGCATCACAAGAGAAACACTTGACGCTTCTTGCTAGTTCCAGAAATAATTAGATTCAATTCATTGGACTATGATACATGTAGGTTGCACAACATGCACTGTATTGGCGCGTTAACAGCCTAGTAAGCATTCAAAGCAGTTCTTGTGCACGCCGGTCAGTAACCAAGGATGCGCTTCTTCTTTTGAGACATTGTGCGTCAGTCTGTGGAATACAACATCATGAATTGCCCAAATCCATTGTTCTTGGAGTACTTTGCCATGGACTAAGTTATAACATGATTGGCACACTTCATGTAGGTAATAGACTTAATACCTATGCTATACTTTAACTTGAATAGCCTATTTCAAATGATTTTGTTCTCTGTGTTGACTTCTTACCGTTAATACAGTTTTCCATTCTCTCTATCCTCCTTTGACTTTAATCTCAACCAGGATCCAAAATGAGGCTCATGTCAAAAATGGTGACTGGTCTGGGAACCAGCCAATATAGGGAATGTTATAAAGATCTAGTAATCTAGTTGTCAGGATAAGAATCTAGTAATTCAGCTGACTGCATGTATATTCATGTTGGATGTGAAGGCAATGAAAGTGTCAGATGGGGTCTGTATACATATTTGGAACCAAAACTTACTCTCCTCATCCCCAAAAGCAGTCCACCTGCCCAGAATCGTAACACTAAACCCAGGTAACAATTGTCTCCGGTCACAGGTGCCCAACACCAGGTTGCGACGGCTCAGGCCATATCACAGGCAACTACACGTCCCATCGCAGCCTGTCCGGCTGCCCCCGTGCCAAGAAACGCAGTATGATGACCACCTTAAAGAGGCAGTCAGAGGGGGATGAGGAGAGCCCAGAAGATCCCCTCATTAGGTTAGTCACCTAGATAGGGGCACGGATGGATCTTAGTGGTGAAAAACGAAGGCACATTATTATTATTTATTTTTTATTTTTCCTGGGTGGCTTGATCAGTGATTATCACTGGTCTTACTCAGGTCCCAGCTTTGAAGCATTAGAGATTGATAGACATGTAGGTGAATCAGAAATACTGGGGTAAACTCCTACTCTTTCAAGATAAAGTGTTCTTGGTTCTTTTACATGCACTGTACATGGGGACCTACGGCTTAATGACCCATATTCAAAGGACGTGGCACTGTAGATATTACACACATGCCACCCTGATGCCAGACCATGTACATCTCAGTCAGTTAAACGCCTGTTACAATTCCCCTGTCTTCTGCACTGACTGGGCAGGTTTTAGGGATGTGCCGGGTATCCGGATACTCAACCGAAACGGTCATTACCCGGTTCCATTTTTCGGTTCCAGTTACCCGTAAACAACTTTTTAAAATTCGGACTTAACATTTGAGCGGAGTGAACAGAAATCTGTGACTCTTGAACAATGTAATGTTTACACTTTTACAGACAATTATCTTTAAATTCAAAAGATTGCACTCCACTAAAGAAAAGATCGATTTAAGTATGGTCTCCTCTGTATTATAAAGGTCAATTTTGTTACCATTTACAGTACATGTATTTGTACACCACCAGAGGCATGTTTTCAACAAAAATGGAAACGGGTATCCGGGTATCCAAAGTTTCCTGATTTCAGATATCCGGTTCCAAAAATATCCGAAAACGCACAGCTCTAGCAGGTTTGATACAAGACACATAGCAAGGGGCCATCCAAACAAAAGGAGCACTTAAGAGACTGTCTTATATCACATGGATTGTGATAACAAGAAATGGGGCACAATGTTTCCCTTTGCCATATGGATTTGCCAATGGGAGGGGAAATGGGGACATAAGAAGACGTTTACTCAATGTTTCATTGAGCCTGCTGCTCAGCCTGCTGAGACTGATGGACAGTCCAGCATTCCAAACTTAAACAGCATTATTTGAACAAATTTTTTCGTCTGATTTTTGATTGAATGGTATAATCTTTGCATAAAATAACCCCAGTGCATATTACATACATGTAACTGTTTCTCTTCCCAAATGGCCATAATTCCTTTCAGATGTCCAGTTCCGAACTGTGATGGCTCAGGTCATTTAACAGGCAAATACGCCTCGCACCGCAGTGCCTCTGGGTGTCCCCTTGCCTCCAAGGTTTATCAGACGTACATGTGGGATGGGTATGGAAATACCGAACAGCCAGGCACCCCAACGGCTGTCGCACCCAAGACTTTGAAAACAGAGGCTCCCAGGTAGGCATGGAAACAAGATAGTCTATTTGAAATATTTATGCATGAAACTGACTGAAAATGAGGCTATAGGTAACATTTGTATTCATGAATTCTACTATGAAACATTGCCTCTCATAAACTAAATATAATAAGTAATGCTTATGTGGCGCTTTGTAAGCAATGTCTCAAAATGCTTCACACTGTTACCCCTGGTCAACATGCCTAATTCAGATCAGATTTTATGCAGCCGATTGAGATCGACATGATCTAATGTCTTCCCTCAGATATCAGTGTTATTAACCCTCCTACAATCAGTGCAATTTTTGAAACAACCCATTCAGGCCACTCCAAGCCATTAGCTGTTGCCAGTGGCCTCCTATGGTTACCCTTCTGTGCACTGTCACACCACTGAGATTGCAGGGTAAAGTGGTCTCCCATTGATACATTGTAGGCCATACTAATATGTTCAAACATTTACAGTGGCCTTGGGTAGCACACAGTTGATTTTGTAAGATTACTTGGAAAGGACAGCAGGCTTGTACATGTATGTACTGAAGGTTGCTTAAGAACGGAATTTAGTGGATCAGAGTGGCCTCCATGTGTAGAAGGGTTAATATTCATTCATAAACATAAGAAATGAAGTGGGATTCTACTGATTTGGGGGAAAATCATTTGTTAATAGTGTTTAGACCTAATATGTATTTTATACATGTAACTAATGAATATGTATTAATTGCTGATGATTTTATTCATAACTTTTGATCATGAATATGCATGTGGTGGGGCTGAAGTCTCTCTCTCTGTAAATGTATGCATGGCAAGCAGTGATTGTATTCCTCCGATGATGTTGTTGTTATAAATCTATTTGGTAACCTTGGTGATGGTATCAATTCAGTTTGTGTTTAAGTTTCGTATAATTTAGTATTTGTCTTTTCACATCTCCTTCAGTCAAGTTAATGTTTTGTCCAGTACAATATTGTTAACTGTTTTTAAAAGAATTAAACACAAATGATGCGCTAAAGTTTATTGCACACAATTGTAATTTGACAGTTATTTGTGTGAATCTGTTGAAGACAAAGTTGTTTCACAGTATAAAATTCTAACAGACGTACATAGGACAGTAAAAACATCCCATATGTTTGAAAGTCTTCTGAAATTGCATGGTTAAGGTGTTGTTGCTTTTCTGATGTTGCATGCCTATTTGTTTTCACTTTTTCTATTGTTGTTTTGATTTGCTCCCTTCTCCCATCACTGTGGTTGCAACCTCCTCCTGTACCACTCCCCCTTCCTATCTCACGCCTGTTGCCTCTCCTACTACCTTACACCCCACCAACCCTACCTGATCCCCCACTTCCACGTCTTCACCTATGATCCCACTCCCTGTCCCCTGCTGTGGTTCCGTCTATGCTCCTCTATGCCATCTGTAGTTGTCCAATTCCTGGTTGTGATGGTTCAGGCCACTGTAACGGTAGCTTCTCATCCCATCGTAGTCTTTCTGGATGCCCTCGAGCCACCAGTGTGATGAAGAAGGCCAGACTGAATGGGGAAGACATTGCTGCCATCTCAGTGAAGGCTGCACAAGGTAAACATATGGTCTTACCTAAACAATAATCTGCTCTTTAAAAAACATGTAAGGTGCAAGTTTTATGACAGTGTTAATAATCACATTTGATCCATTCTCTCTCAAGCTCTATAGATTGATCTTAGCTGCATTGATGTCCAATTATTCAAAAAAGAGTTTGGTATAGTTTGGTCCGGGGCCTTGCCAAATTAATCTTTAAAATAATCAAATCAGAAGAGAATAGCCATATTATAATATAATTAAGATTCAAATTGGATATTTCATTTTTCAACCCAGGCATAGAGAATGATGATGAAATCCGTGCCCTAGACTCTGAAATCAGCGAACTCCAGCACAACAACTGCCAGATGGAGTCACAGATGATCAAACTCCGCACGCAGATCTCCTCCATGGAGAGCAAGCTCCATGTAGCTGAGAAGGAGCACAACGCCATGGAGGTTAAGCATCGCACGCTGACCCAACAGCTGGACGAGCTGCGCAACACACTTGTCAAGCACCTCTCCGATGTACAGAACCAAACAGCGTCGGCTGTCACGCCAGCAGCTGCTTCATTGCCACCACAGCCAGCACGGCCTGGACTGAGTCGGGAAAACATTGAAGCATTTCTGACGAGTCTGGAGACAAAGGGGGCAGAGGACCGGCCAGAGACACCACCAGAGGAAGAAGGCACCCCAATGGAATTTGAGACAGTGGAAAGTGCAAAGGTGAAACCAACAGCAACGGTGGCAGCAGTGGGATCAGCAGTTGTCAATAACATTGCTGTATCTGCTACATAGATGTTGGACCTCTACTAAATACAGACCTATGGCAAGCATATACTAATAAACATAAGTCGGGCCATCATTGGAATTAATAATTGATTCTGCTTATTTTAGTAATATTATTCATAGTTTATGATAATGTTACATAGTAGCAGACCAAAGTCAGACCCCAAAAAATGTGGTTTGACCAAAACTTATTAAATATCAAATCAATAATCAATCCTCACAATGAAAAGCCATGTGGTCCTATTACAGTGTTATACCAATAATAATAAATTAACCGATGCAGATAGAATAAATGTATGCAGATTACTACATTCTTGGTTTTTCCCCTAGGTTTGAATTATTTTTATACAGAAAAACCTAATAATTTGTATGTTTGTACTCCCGAAGTCCAGGGGATACATACTTGTAAATAGACCAAAACATTTCCTTTTTCCCCAGGCAGGGTGCAAAATGGAACATTTTTAATATATATTATCGTAGAGAAAGTATTTGTGTGCAGTCATTGAACTTTCTTTTGGAGGGAAGGGGGGGGGGGGGGTGTTATATATATGGACAATACATACATTTTTGCTGATTTTAAGATTTTTAAATTTGTTTCACTTTTTCTTGGCTTCACTCGGAATATTCCTGAAAAAAACGAAGGAAATCATGAAATTTGTTTAAAATTGTTTTTCATTTTAGAGAAGATTAGAGAAGGCAGTTATTGTAAGGTTTTTGTTTTTTTAAGAAACTGGATCATCAAAAAAATTCCGACCAAAATGATATGAGTCAATTGTACAGACCATATTATGTACATGTAGATATGTGAAGGAGTCACATTTGACACATCTATTTTTCCCTTTATTCTCATTGATGGCCATCAGACAGTACTACTTGTTAATGTTATTTAACAATGTTAAGTAGAAAACAAAATAGAATATTCTAGACAGTTCTGATGTAATAGTTTGTTTATAATTAAAGTCCTTCAATATCGGTTTTAGTTGTATACAAGGGTCATTGTTTGACTATGAAATCTTGACTGCTACAATCGTGTCCAGGAATAATGATCACTCTATTCCCTGCATATCTTGCTGGGTACCAGCAATACCAAGCCAATCAGATCTAAAGGTACACTGTACTATCGACGTTGATATCTTAACAATGCTGCTATTGGTCAATTCAAATGTATTGTTACTGAGGAAATCAGCCAGGTTCAGTTTTCAGTATAAAACGGTTTGATGAGAGAAGAATTATAACAAAAGGGCTGAATTCACTACAAAGAACATCAGCGTTTGATTTTTTTTTTACATAGAGGTCAAAGAGCACTGAACATGCTCAGTAGTTGTTTAAATCAATAGCAATCATTAGAACTCAAAAAGCTTGTAAATAGAAAATAATGTAGTTAAACTTAATACGTCAATGTATGTATATGCTATGAGTTAATTTTTGTAGGGATCGTGCAATAATTCCCCTATTTTTTTGTGCTGTGGCAAGTGGTATTGCGCATGTGCAACTTATTTATTATCAAGAATGAGAGTGAGAGAGTGTGTGAGTGAGAGAGTGTGTGTGAGAGAGAGAGTGTGAGAGATGGGATGATACAAATAATAGAGAGAGAGAGCATTTGGAAACTGAGTGTCTGATATAAAAACAAATGAGTGAATATGAAATGGTTTTAAACCAAAATACAGTTATACTAATTTAAAAACTATTAATTAGCAAAATTAAAATTGATGTTTGTGGTAACAATAATTGTCACTTATGTCTCTGTGGAAATTTGTTTTAGTTTGAATACCAGTAAAGCATAAGTGGAAAACGCTACTTTTTTTATAATAAATTACATGTACATCTGAGTATAGCTACTTTATAAAACAGAATCGGAAGTTAAGTTTTAGTTTCAAGCTTTTCAGTGGCCTTTAGATTTTGTTTGGATAACGCAAAAATTTCCTCAAAAGTTTAGTTTAAGTGTATGTGGCAGCTTTTTGCACTTTTTAAAATCAAACATTTTTTTTTTTTTTTTTGTTGTTGTGTGAAACGGCACAGAGTTATTTTCCAATGTGAAACATGGAAATATCTGCCACTGAATCATGGTCTGTATTCTCATGTGAAGCAATTTACATTATCATGCTGCCTGTATGTTTGTCTTGTTCCCTAACTACCTATCCACCATTTAAATCACAGCTCAATGAGATGTGTGTATAAGAACATCATGATGGATGCTTTGTGATGATACTCCATTTCATCTTTATAGCTTGATTCTCAATAAATGAAAGAGGCCATCCTATTTTCCTGAAAACTTCAGTTCGGTTTCATGGACTCATAAATCAAGATGACAGCAATGTGATAAATGTATGTTTCATATACCATAAGACAGGTTTATACATACGAACATCAATGTCAAACAAATCATGGTATGAAATGATACGCATAAGTTTAAATGTGTTCACTTCTGCAAATCTCAGCTTTTGATGTCAGGATTTGCTTCATATTGGACTTATTGATCTAGACTTTATGTTGACACCATTTTGTTTTTGTAAAATCACAGACCATTCCTTGGAAGGGTGGAGGTGGTTTCCAACTTCAATATGCACTATCAATATGCACAATGGAATACTGCCTGTAATTCTCACCCATTTTCTAAAATGGAAGCATCTGCATCAATGAGGATTGATGCTTGGATAGTATCAGAATCTGGGCGGGTTACCGGATGGCTGAAAGGGGAGGGGTGTGCATGGTGAAAAAGGGTCATTCTCCGTTTGCTCCCATGGATAAGCCAGTGGAACTCTTCCTGCCATGCCAGCTGATAAACAAAGGGTCTTGAACCACGCTGTATTCGCCTCACAGCTAATATACAGATCATGTTATCGACAAATGCATCCTTTATTTCTTATTGATGAAAAAATCTGGCAATAATATGCAGTATTTATGTACCATGTACAATCACCAATAATAATCAATTCTGTACATGCCCTCTTTGCAATGGGTGCATTTTTATTGGTTGCAACAAATTTTAAGTTTCAATATCAACATGTTTTTGACAACATGCAACACCATCATGGCTGCAAAATGTACATCAAAAATACTACCAGCCTATGGCTGAAGGGGTCGTTGTCATCTAGGGTACTCCTCCATGGTACCCAGGTAATCTCAATCCTATGCAAGTTTGTGTACTTTTATGATTGCCTGGTTATCATTGGAGAGTACCCTGGGTGATGACAACCCCTTCAGCCATACTGTGGGCATAGTAGATCTGTTCATTTGGACATGTCACTATGTGCATGTATGGTTTAAAGGCACGAAACACAATTTCAAAGAAAAAACATAAATGATCACAGTTTTACGTGAAACTTTGGTGTAAAGTTGATGATGGTAACAAACATCCTTTAAAATATTTTGTCTGAGGTGCTGTCATTTTAGTTTGATTAATCAAATTATTTCACAAATGAATTTTTGTCTTCTGGGGACATTAATTCTACAATTCAACATTGGAATGATTAGGAAAATTCTGAATGCATTTTCACTATTTTTTCATTAACAACGTAATGAAATAAGCTGAAACCTCCTGTTGCTTGGTTTACATATCTTTTGCGTCTTATAAAATATGGATGCATTTATAGACATTTTTCCAAAAGTGTATACTGACTTGAGAATTAAACCAAGAAGAAACCAACCTGTGAAAGATTTCATCTAAATGAGTGCAAATATTTCTGGAAAAACAATAGTGAAATTTGCTATTATATATATTTTTTAATCTCCAACTTTATCTTGGTTTCATATCTCAAACAATGTGAACTACATGTATACTATCCTGACTGGGTGATACTTTTATCTCGATTGAAACCCCATTCTCCCAATGAGGCTACCAATAGACCAATCCCACTCGGGAAACCCCTGGGTGACACCTGCACAAATAACTTTTACCATCATGTTAACTTTTGCTGTAAGAATGCATTAGAAACTATTCTTTTATTTGTAGACCAGCCTTCCTATATTTCATATTACACTCGATGCAAAAGGACAATAACTTGTAGATAAAATGTAAGTAGATTCTCAGTAGCTTATAAACTTATGTAATTTCATCTATTTCTTTTTTTCTCTTCAAAATGTACTAAATGTTTACATAACTGTGTTTATGTGTACTACTCGTCAGTGAAATAAACCTTTCAGAATCAAGCAGAGTGTTCCTTTTTTTTAACAATTGATGTGTGTTTAGCACTGTATGCTCAATGCTTTTCCGAGTGTCTGTGAAAAAACTACACAGGCGACTCGGGCGGGATTCGAACCCACGACCTTCTGCTTACTAGTGCAGACGTCTTAACCTCTCGACCACCGAGCTTGCCCGATGACAAGTGGCCGGCTAGAATCCCATTATATATATCTCCCGACGCAAGAATTTCACCAACATATGTAATAATAATAATAATAATAATAATAATGTATAGATTTATATAGCGCACGTATCCACCAACTAAGTGGCGCTCAAGGCGCATTATGTATATATATGTATATATATATGTTCATTTTAGTTTAATTCAGAACAAAACAGAATTGTATCATTTCAGATATTAATACCGTCCACCCTTATTTCATTTTTGCACCTCATTGTAGGTTTTCGATTTTCCCTGCCAAATTCGTCAATACAGGCATTCAATTTCGTTTCCACACACGGACATTTGTGCGGTTACATTAAATTTTTCATTTGTGTCATTCCCATTTTAGTGATGGACATTATTCAATTTCGCCAGATTGGCTTGAATGAGGATTTGAACCCGAGTTTTATTTTCAGTTTCGTTTACAGGCACATTGGGAATTCAAACAAGTAATTCTCACAAATCTTTCTTTAATCATATGTTTTCCCCGCTAATTCTTTCTTTAATTTTAATACATTCTATTACTTCGTTTTTATAATTTTTCCCCCTCACATATTTTTAATCAGTGTGTTTTAGGGCATTCCTGAGCATTTTCCTCGAACGCCTCAATTAAGTGTGCTCGGTCTACATCAGATATTACCTGTCAACGTATGAGTTGGAACCTTATCCTTCGACAAATATTGATGAAGTGGCAGGCTCTGACCAATGAGTGAACCAATTACTACTTTGAAATTCAAACATGATGAAAACAAGTGTAACAGTGTGAATTCCATTGTACAAATGTCACAAATGCTTGCCCAATAACACTTTTGAATGACACAAGAATGTGATTGCTTGCTCATAAAAGGAAACTGAATGATCGTTATGGCCAAATAAAGTTTCCGGTTTCTGGTCATAGGTCGGCTTCAAAATCGGTGCGGTGACGCGCTTTTATTTCTTCATTTTTGGGGGTGATTTGAAAATTAAAAATGCCGACACGCGGGTCTGAGGCGACGCGTGCGGAGACCAGAAACCAGAGACTTTTTTGGCCTATAGCAAATTGATGATTTTGAGGAGCAATCAGCTTCGCGCGAAATTGGTTGACGCTGCGTTGAAATTGGCTGCTAAATTGACAAATTTTGGCCAGGAAAACCTGTATTGTAATAGTTCATCATAATCACTTATTGTCCATTAATATTGTTTCTCTTGATGTGCACCGTTAACCGTCCGTCAATCTCTTTGCGTGCCAGGCATCTTGGGGTGTATGTTTGGGTGTGGTTATACCACTGCCTGCATTTGGCTGTTATATGGAGGCGTTAGTGTTCAGCAGCGGAACATCTCCACTATTGTATGTTCATCCCAGCTCGCTGGGATGCCTTCTTGTCTATTACGCTTCGTTGCCACTCTGGAAGCCCAAAGGGTTCTCTTCACTGCTGATTTAAACGCAGAGTGTGTCATCTCAGTGCTATTCAGGAATGGAGAGTAAGGTGGGAGGTGCTTCAGCTGAATAGCTAGGTTGGTTCCTTCTGGAAGTTGGGCACGTACGTGGTGCCTAGTATTATCATAGATGAGGTGTATTGCCTCATCCCCCAGAAACTCCTCGAATCTCTCACAAAATCGGATGGTGTACCAGACCAGCTTCACAGGAAACAGCAAATGTGATGTTGCAGTTGCGTCCTCGCTGCCTGTCTACAACTTGTCTTGCAGGAAGCCCATGTGGAGCCCTGCCCTGGGATGTGTCCTGATGTTGTATCATGTTTCATCTATGAAAATACAGTGGGCAAGAACCCCGTGCTGTATGAACCATTCAACATACTGTACACGCAGGTCAAGCACTGGAGGTGTGTTTCTTGCATCGGGAACGTCTTCAACTAATTTCAGCATCATCAGCAGTGTCCTGGCTATGGTGATTGTTGATACTCCGGCAGACTGTCTCTCAGACTGGTCTTCATTTGCTCAAGGGTCAAGAGAGGATTCGCATCAAGGAAGCCTTGAAGATGGTTTTACATCCCCTTCATCCAGTGGAAGTTGTTGCCCCTCCTCTAAATCGTTTTTTCTCTTCTAGATCTCAAGTAAGTGGCCACAATTGACCTAGCTGTGGACTTTTTTTTATTCCAAGGTTATCTGCAAGCTCCAGATAATCGTGATGGGCATTTCCCTCGAACGCCTCAATCAAGCATGCTCGGTCTTCATCAGATATTCTCGTGTAACGACCACGAGCTGCCGTTTCGTTATCTTTATCTGTCAACGTAGTGAGTTGTAGAAGTTGAAACCTTATCCTTCGACAAACATTAATGAAGTAGCAGCCTCTTACCAATAAATGAACCAATTGCTACTTTGAAATTCAAACATGGTGAAAACAAGTGCAACAGTGTGAATTCCAGTGCACAAATTTGTACTCGCGGGAAGTTGAACGAAATTGAACACTGTTGGTAAGTATTTTTTAAATTGAATGACCATTTTGCATGGCGCAAGATTGCGATTGCATGCTCATTAAATAAAATTGAATTATCATTTTAGCAAACAATCAGTTTTTGCGAAATTGATTGATGCTGCTTTGAAATTGGCTGCTGAATTGACGAATTTGGACGGGAGAACCTATATTTTCATGCTTGATGCACTAGATCGGAACTAAATTCCCACAAACCAACCTCGAACTGGGGATTTCACCATATTTCTGTTCCCCTTCAGTGGCAATACTATGGGGACCCAAGCCTGCATTTGGCCACCCCAAGTGCCCCGCCCCCTTCCTCAGAATTTTGATCCATAAAAAAAAAAATATTGGGACTGATATTTCCCCACATTATTTTTGTGCCTTCCAAAAAATAAAAATGCTTTATGGGTGATTTGATGTGAGTGACCTTTACATTATCCCAAAAACATGACATCCTGCATCAAGGCTCAGGTAAGACACTGATTTCTATTATACTGACTGGATAGAGGGTTGCCTATTGGTGCCTAACAAATAAAGGCATCCACCACTGGGCCATGATGATCCTCCACTATACAAAGGAATTCACAAAGGAATGCACCTTCCAAGGAATGCATAAGTAAAAGAATGCACATTGCAAAATGTGGTTTGTGTGAGGACCAAACATGGCATCCAGTGGCTTTGAATGGAAGTGCATGATCTTATATCCAGTCAGTATAATACAGATCAGTGGTAAGTCACCATATACAGGACCCTGTTTTGATAACTTTCAACTTGTAATATTAGTATCATGAGATACATGTAGGATAAGCAAACTTTTCAACAAAATGACAGTGCAGTCAAACTGTATGTGCACACCTAGCTACTCAAACCAATTAGATACATTGCGGATACAATCGGAGCCTGTCCATATCACTGATCTCTATACTAACTGGATATGAGATTGCGACGATTGGCTGAAGCTCATTGTTCGCCATTTTTGTTCCCCCAAGAAAGAAGGCGCATGCGTGACAGCCGGACAGGTTTACTGCTACCCGACCGACGACAATGCCGAGTGCTGCTGAACCGGTTGTTATTGGCTAACATGACATTTGACTCTTGACCTTTTGGGGGAACCAACATGGCAGCCGGTTACTTCAACTTTTTATAGGCCAATCAGCACCCATCTCCTATCCAGTTCAGTAGTATAGAGATCAGTGGTCCATATCCTTAACTGATATGAATAGTGTATCCAGTCAACTTTTTACCCAAGCTCTCTTGTTGATGATTTTGGAGCACCGACCTCCAAAGAGGGTTAGAAATTTAATCAATAATTATATACATACGAGTTGAACAGGCAAAATATAATTTAATAAGCATCTCTTATTATTATAAAGGAAAATCAATCAATTAAACTGGCACCATTTTTACAAACACCCTCCATCCTCGAACACAAAGTCTCTGTCTGCCAAATTAAAATGAAATTAACAAAAATTGTTGATTATCAAGAGTTATAAGAATGACCGAGTACTGGCACAGCAATGAGTACATGAATGTGATGAGTACTTGGCTCAAGTTAGCCGAGTGACAGTATTAAAAGTACATGAGAATAAAATGCCCAAGTACAAGTAAACGTGTACATACTGCAACTAGCAACTCGCCTACAATTACCACCTCAAAATGTTGTGGATAAATCCCATTTAAATTGCTCTTCTTTGGGAGTTTGTGACTATCCCAATGTTATTTCATACCGGTACACTTGTGTCCACCAAAATATGCCCCGATATTTGTTATACATAACTAAAAAACAACACAATTTTCCCCAATAATTTTGCCAGAAATACGATGCCCAATTCTTTTGTTCTGCTCTGTGAAAGTTCCATAAGATTTGGTTAGCTGTTTTTTGTAAAACAAAGGAAGTTCAAAGTTTGACACAAAAACGGACACTCACATGACACAAATAGTAAGTAAATTTACATAGGAAACAAAGCATGTGGTGAGCTTGGAACGGGGCAAAAAACTGGAGCGTAATACAAAATTGCCTTTATTTACAAAACCAGGCAACCAAATCTGATGGCAAATTTCACAGAACCCAGAAAAAATAAATGGGAATCATTATAGGGAAAAAGAATTGTAGATAATTTTGGTTGGTTTAAAATTATGTAACAACAAATGTATTGTATTTCTTAACGGGACAATATCATCACGATCAGAGCAGATTTTCAACAGGGCATAGAAACGGGGTCCTATCTAGTGACTGAAAATTAATGGCTCATTTATGCAGTAGCAACGGTAATATGACCTTATCATGTGGGGTGTTATTTTCAGTCACTGAGTTATTCTAAACCTGGCACTCTGATTCCATGCCCTGTTGATCGTGATTGATATTGTCCCTTTAACACTTTTTACAAAGCCTGTTGGCTGTCGACCATTAACAGGTTTAACTGGATAATAAAACTCAGACACAATAGTGTCTTGAGAACTAAATCTCATGGAATCACTGTTAAAAGGAATTGTACAATTGACACAATTTGTACAATGTCTGTAAATGCATCCATACTTGTACAGAAACCAATATATGTGAAAGTTTCACTTCACTTCATTGTGTCATTTATGAGAAAATAGAGAAAATACATTCAGGTGGTTTTTTGCTTTCATTCAATGTGGAAAATGGATCCCGGCCGTGGTCATTTCAATTTCTTTTTTTAAATGCCAATACATGTATATCAGACGGAATAATTTGTCAAGATTTTTGGTACCACCATCACCACCAACTTCACATCAAGTAAGCTTTTTAGATAATGATTCAGTAATTTTGTAATGAGGTTCCACTCCCTTTTATTTACTAGAGTCATGCAGTCATTGAAAGTAAAATGAAACCAAATCAAATATTTATAGTTATGATAGCTACTGTGAATATACATGTACGTGTATTCAGACATCTACCCTTATATGCACATGCCTTTAATAAAATGGAATCACATTTCCAGCTTTGTATTTTATCCATATCCTTTAATTAAGTATACATACATGTACAATATGTACACCCACCCATCCATTCCATCATTGGATGTTGCCGGCACTTTAACCCTCCTACAATCAGTGCAATTTTTGAAACAACCCATTCAGGCCACTCCAAGCCATTAGCTGTTGCCAGTGGCCTCCTATGGTTACCCTTCTGTGCACAGTCACACCACTGAGATTACAGGGTAAAGTGGTCTCCCATTGATACATTGAAGGCCATACTAACATGTTCAAACATTTACAGTGGCCTTGGGTGGCACACAGTTGATTTTTTAAGATTACTTGGAAAGGACAGCAGGCTTGTATGTACTAAAGGTTGGTGAAAAACACATTAGTGGATCGGAGTGACCTCCATGTGTAGGAGGGTTAGTAAAAAACAATCTACAAAACACATTATAACTAAATGATGTGTCCGGTGCGCGTCTAACAATCGGGCACCTAGATTGTTACATAATGCATGCAGGCACGTTCATAGTTGCATTTTGTGCCCTTGTTATTTTTCGCAAAATTAAATGTTGTATTCTGGGCCATGTTTTCTTCATTTACAATGTACATGAAGCACAACGTTTCCAGTGAACTTTCCATCCTGGATCCCATCCAGGTGCAATCATGAACAACCATTATCATTGATTTTTGCGCGAGGGGGTCCCAAACAATAGTTAGGAAAAGTCAGAAAATTTCAGCGTGATCGGACAAAGCGTTCTGGAGATATTATACAAAATATCATGGGATATACATACTGTACAAGTATGTATAATTGTATCATCCGTGTTTGGGCCGATGTGACAGTAACAAATATATTTAATTGTTGAATTGCTGTTTTTCTGGGGTTAAGGAAGTTTATAAGCTTTCATTTGAGAAAATGAACGAAAAATCTCTGAAGGTACCATTCTGTAAATTAAGAAGTCAAATTAACAAAAGTTGGGACCTTGTGTTGTAATCCTGAGGTTGCACATGACTGCATTTATTTATTGTAACACGCCGAGGGTGTGGGCAGTTTTCTGATTGGCCAGCATGACTGTCAACCATTTAATCAAGTGCATTTCAAATATAACTTTTATTTACAGTTTCTGACATCTGAATTTCATAATTTTTGTTTTTTCCTATAACAATATTATTTTCTTCGATGTTCCCTTCTAGTCAGTGTACAATTTTGGTTAAATATTTGTAAATACACCCATACAATGTAAGTATCATGAGACGTGCACATGACCAACTCATGAATGTTTCAGATTGTGTCCTTTTTCTGGTATTCAATGTAACTGTTTGTGGTGACACCATGTAAAAATTCTCTTATTGGTTCAGAAAATAACCAGTTGGATACAACTCAACGTTTCGATCAGTATGCTCTGATCGTCTTCAGGAGAATTTTCACACGGTGTCACCGCAAACAGTCTTGACTTATCCTTTTCACCATGCAAAGCTACAAGTCTTACTCAATGTAACATACATTGTAGAATTTTTAGTCTAATGGAGTTGAAAATTCAATTAAGAAATTATTTACTAATTTAACTAAATTGATAGCACCTCAGACAGGGAGATTTTGAGGGATGTTACCATCATCTAATTTACATCAAGCAAGTTTGTTGTCAATAAACTGATATCATTTTTTTAAAGGTTACCGATAGTGTATATTAGCTAGCAAACATTTCCAGTGATAATTAGGCAATTTGAATTATCAAAAAAATAATACCATTTCCTCCAAGCCATCCACCTTACTCACTGACCAAAACATTTTTCAAGTACATGTATTACTTTTTCAAACATACACAGCATTTAAGTGAAGAGGGCCAAAGTCATGGTACAGCCAAGCCTTTGAGAATACCTGGCCTCCTAATTGTCTTTTGTGAGTCCTAATCCTGTAACAATACAGTACCTGCCAATCAACATAACCTGGGCTTCTGGAGGGCCTAGCCCAGGCAATCAGAGCTCATTATATAGGCCAGTAGGCAGGGGAAAAGCCTGGGCCTGGCCAGGCTTCTCAAAGGCTTGGCTGTACCATGACTTTGGCCCTTCTCCCTAAGTAAAGACTGTTTGTGGTGACACCATGCAGACATTCTCTTTTGAGTAGTAAATAGTTCTGAAAGGAACCGGTTGATTACAACTCAACATTTCGATAAGTACACTCTGATTGTCTTCAGAAATCTTACACAGCATTAAAACCCTAACCACCCCATATCCTGCAAAATCCTCCAAGGGACACTGTTTTGGGAACAATCCAACACTGTTGGAAACTGGTACTTTCACCGCTTCAAATTGGGACAAAATTACTACCTGGCAAGAAGTACAGGCCATAAGTGCTGAATATAAAAGATCAATGAAAATGCATGGTGCATTTTGATAATAAGGGCATGTTTCCAAAAGTGCACTGATGGATTTTGGAGGATTCAGAAAGGTTCCTAGCCAGAATACCTAGGGGTAATAGGGTTAAGGAAGATTTACGTAACATGCGTTTTTGAGAGTGCATTTTGTTTTCATGAATTTACAAACTTACATAATTGCCTTCTATAACTGTAGCAGTACAGTATGTTATACACAAACATGAGAAATAATTATACACAAATGTTTTACAACTAGAATAGGAAAATATTTGATTAAATTTTTTTAGAGGTTTTATCACCAATACTGCTTTAACCCTCCTATGTACAGTGCAGTTTGCCATAGAATTGTCAGACCTTTCAAAACCTTTCAAGTTTGCTGTACTGAAGGGTTTTGAAAGGTGAGAAAACTGTCTGACAAAAGGGACCTATGAAAGGTTTCGAAAGGTGTAACAACTCTCTGAACAAACTGGTGTTGAAATGTTTCAATACCTTTCAAAGGGTATTGAAAGGTGTGGTTGTTCAGTAGCAACAAATTCTGGAGGGTTTTAAAGGGTTCATAATTATTGATAGCCATTTTGGCCCGTAAACAGATTTTGAAAGGTTTTGAAAGGTCAAACCATAGGAGGGTTAAACATTTTTTAATTTTTTTTTTATATAATTAAGTTGTATGTACAAAAAAGTATATCTGATGTTCAAAACATTAAAGCACGGAAGTTAAAGAGAAGGTACAACATTAGTAATTACCAAATTATTACCTAAAAACTGATTTGTACACATATCAATCATCCTGAGAAAATACTTTTCTGGAAGTGCTTTCATCTCGGAGAAAATAGGAATTGTAATGTCACATTTACAAAAGGTTACCACCCGGCACCTTACTGTAAAATATAAAAACAGAAAATAGTTTTTCATTGTTCTCTCGAAACATGAGCACCTATCGTGATGACATTTTTACCTTCTTTTGTCTTCATTTCACACCGGACTAACTTCCGCTCACTCTTGTGTTCATGTATGTATGTATACATAACAGCAAAAGAAACGTCACCCCCTAAATTTTGTTAAGTAATTATATTATTAAACATAATAAATATACAATGTTGTGGGATGGTTGGCTGCCAGGTCAACCAAATTTGACACATTGTGTTCGTGTTACACTCCATACTCATAATATTCTTCATTAAACAAATTATATTAATTATAAAATGAAAATAATAAATATTTTTAGGGGTGACGTTTCTTTTGCTGTTATGTACATGTATATATCATCCATTTTGCCTTTGAGAAAGAACCTGCTAGGTTTGAAACGTAAGGCCACTAACTACTATTTTGCATTTATACTACACGTCCTTTAGGTTGGTAAGCAGTTTCCGACAGCTAATTCTTTATTTACTCTATACATTTTTACATGTTAGTTTTGTGATTATGGCTTGTTGGAAACTGGATGGTTATTCAATAAACATACCAAATACAAATGTTATACCTTCCCTCTAACCAAACTAACTTGGAAAAGTTTACAAGAAAATGTAAATCTTGACTTTTATATTGGTTATAAAGTATGCATGATTTAATTTCCGCCAAAAGATGGTTTTCCATATATCCTTATCATTTGATACTTTAAACTGACATGAACACCATCCGGTACATATTATTTTCTTGTCACCACTTTTAAGTAAGACTAATTGCGATGACACCATGTGAAATTCTCTATTGAGTAGTAATTAGTTCTGAAAAGAACTGGAGGTTACAACTCCAAAAAAAGTTGTAACCTCCAGCTCTTTTCAGAACTCTTTTCAAGAGAATTTCACATGGTGTCACCGCAATTAGTCTTACTTATCCTCTTCACCATGCAAAGCTACAAGTTTTACCTGTCACCAGGTTGATGTTTGTCAGGTCGCAACCTTGACCCCCAAGGTCTGTCTTGTTGTGGGGGGGTCGATTCTGTTGAAAACCCTGGGGATGAGATTGACCCAAACTATATAAATTATTCATTGATGGTATGGAATAGGTTCTTTTAATTGGAAAAAATCCATGGAGTAAATTATATGCACATTTTGAATATTTAAACAATTTGAAAAATTGTTGACTCGTTATGTGTGCAGGTCTGTAGCCAGGAATTCAAACTTTGGGGGAAGAGAAGGGGGAGGGGAAGAGACACCAGCAGTACGTGAAGGAACACTATCACTGGCTGGCATGACAGTCCTCAATGACTCCACATAATTGCATTGGCTGTCTTGCCACATAGGTGGGGGGGGGGGTATGATGGCCTACACAGGGGAGTCTTCAAAAACTGGTCTGTACAAAACAAATATGGCTCCTCCATTAATACAATTATTAAATAATCAATAACTCTTAAAATTTTAAGAGATTCAAAATATACACAAACGTGGGACTCAATTAACCAAATTCACCTCATTATCATATGGTCAAAATCCTTGTAAATATGGATAGCTATCACAAAACAAGACTTAAATAGCAAAATAACTTATACCGTTGAACAATATTGTACTTCTGTGTTCACTGCTTGTATACTAGTTTATCTTAAATACACATCACAAACCTTCAATATCAATATAAATTCTCTTTTTAAGTTATATTTACAAGTATTGTTTGATTAATAGGGTTAATACAGTTTAATGCTTCCACCTTTTCCTCAAATGGCTCCCAATCCAAAACTCTTTGTTTCTCCTTTCCATTGTAGATTTGATACATTTGGAGAAACAGATCAAGTTGTTCACGCTTAAGTTTCAGATGAAACAAATTTTTTGGAAAAATCTTAATTGCAAACTTGTTTTCTGGAGGGTATGTAAAGTTTACCTGCGCACTGTTTTCCAGAATCCTGGAGGTTTCAAATGTAGCTATTTGGCAAAATTTGTAAATTTGATGTTTTCATATCTCCCGGTGATATAGGAGAAATGAGATAAGTGACTGTGGTAAGGGTAGTTTGATGATCTTCTCCCTCAGGTAGTTGGGGCCTGTTGGCATCGCAACCACTGCCTTCTTCTTCTGCTTCCCAAGCCGCTTTTTGCGTTTCAGGTGATCAAAGATCATGTCATCAGAGACGCCACCGGAGGAGGTTTGAGAGCTGTCACTAGAGTTACCGCTGTCTTCCCCACGTGTGTGGTGGTCGCGGCTTCGGAGTGGGTAGGAGTGTCGCATCTGGGTAGCTCTGCTGTCTACCGCAGGCAGGCTGCGGGAGGGCTTCCAGGTATCCTCTGCTGTGGCTTTTTCATCATTTTCGGGAAGGGTGTGTATCAACGGGGAAGCATTACCTTGCTGCTTCACCAAGCCATTTTCAGGAGTTGCCTTTCCCAATCCATCTCGTGCAGTCCCATTGATCCTCGCCTCTTTATCTTTGGATGACAATGATGATGACTTAGGGTCTTTTTCAATGTCTTCCAATTCGTGCGGGGATAGCAAAGTATCCTCTGTGCTTGCACCAGGAGCTTCCTCCATAGACTCACACTCGCTATGTCGATCATTGACTCTCTTCCGGTCCTGTGGGGGCCCATTATCATACGCCCGTTTCAGACTCCGGGCAAACTCAAATGCTTCACTGAGACACTCTTCCATGGTGGACCTCCGCTGTTCCTCAGGACGTGGCGCCGGGGACTGACGCTCGATGGGGTTATCCTCCCAGTTGCTCTCAGCGGTTGGGTGGTGGCTGAACTCTACCACATACCTGCCCCGTCTAGATGTGGACGGGGAGAATCCTGCACCCCTCTGGTGTCTCTGCCGACCATTGTGGCTTCCTCGTCTCCCGTTCTTCTCTTTTGTCTTTGAATCTCTCTGCCCATCTCCATCACCACCACTGCATCCTCCATCCCTCTCTGAATCGTGGTTGTCTGTCTCAAAGTCCTGTCTCTTCCAGTCTTCGCCCTCCTCTGCCTTCTGTTCCTCTTCTTTTTCTTCCTCCTCATCTTCCTCCAAGATCTCGTCGCTGTCGTAATCGTAGTCACTCATCAGTTCTCCTGCTAGCTCCAGCATGTTGCTGACATTGCGTATCATGATGCAGTTGGGCATGCGTCGTGGTGGAGGCTTACGGGTCTGTCGTTTACCGCTCTGAGCGGGTGGATGCTCCACAGTGACGATATCCCTAATGAATTTGCGAATCTTTATACGACAGAGATCTTGTAGAGATTTTGAATTAACCTCAGCTGTGAAAGAAAAAAAGTACACTGGTCAATATGAGACAGCTTCCGAAAAGCATAAAAAACATGCCTTGTACTGTAATGTAGAGATCTGTAAAGGTTCTGTCACCTGTTTTAATCATGTTTTTGACATCTATAGTTATTTGTGACTTTCCATAGACCTTTATCACACAGAAGATAATCTTGATTTTTACAAAACAAGGCCCAAGTCCAAAAACAGTCATGTACCATTGGCACTGTGAATATTATATGTTACCTTCAATGGTAGAAGTGAGATAAAATTTGCGTTCAAATTTTGAAGTTTTCTTTCTTGATGGTAACATTAAAAGCCACTATACGCTAAAGGAAAATCTCAAAAACAAAATCAATCATAGTTTTATTTAAAGACCATACAAAATGGTAAATATTTTCAACCCTATTTTAAAAAGTACGTAATTCTAAGTAGGAATGACCAAAAATAAGACTTTAACCCTTCAAAAAACCTATGAAAATGTACTTTGCCACTACCGCGAACCGACAGGCCTGAAACAAAAGCCGTCGGGGACACTTTCACAGAGCCTATTTTGATGACGTACATTTACGGGAGGGCGAACGCTACAACTGTTTACTGCGGTACGTTTTGTACACAAAGCATATTACATCACGTACAGCTGCAAAAATAAGTTTACCAACTACGACTTCTGAAAGTGTTTTTGAAGAAGTTTCCAAAAGTAGTACTGACCAATTGTGTTGTTCATCATCGTCATTTGATGGAGATTATAATGATGACGTTGGCGAAATAAGTGACATTGAATCGTATCAATTTGAGCCCGAAATGGACAAAATCCAGGCGAAAATAGCAAAGCCGAAGCTCTGAACCCCTGCATGTACAACCCACAGACAACGCGGCAGCAGCCAGACTGTTGTTAAGACGGCTGCTTCCAGCTACCGCCGTAAAAGTACATCATAAAAACAAGCAAAATGTTTGTAAAAAAGTTACGTCACAGATTTCAACTGCTGGAATTTTGGCTGCAAATTATGATTTTTCAACAATTTCTGATTTGTTTAAATGTTTTTTGGAATAGCATATAAATAACTGAATACATACTGAACATTTGAGTAAAAAAATCAAGGCACTTTGTATGGACTTTAAAACTTACTTGGTGTAGAGTTGGTGATGGCATCAAAAATCCCTTGAAATATTTCTCTATCAAGTAGTATCATTTAAAAAAAATTACTAAAAATAATTTCCCAATTAAAAATTCCACTATGTACATGTAGAATGACAATCTGAATGCACTATAAAATAAACTGAAACTTTCAGGATTTTGTGCATATCTACTGATGCATACAGACATTTTACAAACATGTATACTGGCTGCACAGCCAGTGGTATTATCCCTCTAACAAGCTCCAACAATCCCTTCTAAAAAACAAAACTCACGAAGTTCTACTGTGGAGAAGTTCTGGCCTTCCGTCTTGGACGGAAGTATTAGCGGAGCGAAGGACACTGGTAGGATGTTCTTGGTTTCCCATTCACTCTGTCCAGTGCGTGTGATTTGCTTGAGCTGTTGATTTAAACAAATTAACAAATTGATTCAACTAATTCTCAAATGTGCAACTAGCCTTGACCAAGCCTGTTGTCGTAGTTTTCACTTACCATGGTACCCAAATCCCATACTAATATCTGGCCTGAGAGTCCCCAGATGGTCCACACATGTACACTGTACAGTGTACAGCAAGTGAGATCAATAGTGGAAACATGAGCAGCGGCGCTGCGTCATGATTTCGAACCGTTTTTAGTTCTTCACAGTACCGTAACTTTGTTGATATTACCGTATAATGACATAACATTTATCACACCTGCGATATTTTAACTAAAGAGAGCAATATAAATTTGATATCGGCGATATTTTTGGAATATCGTCAATATGGCAATATTTCGATATCTTCTAAACCATAACCGATTTAGCCGATAATTTTTTTAATATCGTACTGTTACGATGATATCGTCCACCCCTAGTAAATATTTTCAACCCTATTTTAAAAAGTAAGTAATTTAAGTAGGAATAACCAAAAATACGTAAGACATGCATTATTTTTCTTTAACCCATCAAAAACCTATGAAAATGTACTTCGCCACTACCGCGAACGGCATGAATTGAAACAAAAGCCGTCTGGGACACTTTCACGGAGCCTATTTTGATGACGTACATTTACGGGAGAGCGAATGCTACAACTGTTTACTGCGGTACGTTTTGTACTGTACAGTGTACAGCGAGACTTACAGTGATGGTTGTCCATTGCGACCTCATACATTTAAACTCAAACAACATCCTTCATCCTTCTGTAATCGAAAATTTATGTGTTTCTTTATTTTAATTCCCATTAGAATCTAGATGGAAATTCATCATGCAAGAATTGTTGATTTGTGGGCAGTTTATTTTAAATGATGGCCAATCACAGGGCCCTAGGACCGCGAATGATCCCACACACAATGCATACACACACACATGTTGTGTACATGAGATCACAGGGAGCAGTTGCTGGGCCAACCAGTAACCAATGAGAATACATCTTTTGTTTTTAAATTTGGTATATGAAGTGAGCATAAAGTGAGCTCTGCCTTGAATGTTGGTAAGTTCAGAAGGATCAAGGCTTGACGATGAATGACAACTGAATGTACATGTACAGTACATGTCCATGTACACATACTGTACTTTGTGGATGTAACTTGTATGGTACATTTTATGTACATATGTATGCATACATGTATATGTGACCAGCTCTGTGAAAATGAGTCACAAGTCGCAAATTTGACAAATTGAGATTTCTATGTGGCTGGAAAGAGTACATCATCAGCTTTAATTTGGTATATGACATAAAACACAATAAAGGGGGCCACTTTCCTACCGTCACGTTAGCAGTTTTTCTAATGGTTGTAATTTTTTGTTTAATATCTGAAACCACCCAAAAAGAATTTCAACATTTGAAAAGACATGCATGCTTATCCTAAAGATAATTTAAGTTGATTATTACTTTTATTTTTTTAATTACCCTAAAATTTCCATCAACAAATGGACGGAAAAGTGAGGTAACTTTTTCCATCCAATTTTTATGGAAATTTGAGGGTAAAAAAATAAACCAAAAAAATAAATAAAATAAATCAACTCAAATTTGTTCTAGTATAAGCCTGCATGTCCATTCACATGTTGAAACACTTTTTGGTCGGTTTCAGGTGCTTAAAAATAAATAACAACCATTGGAAAAACTGCTAACGTGACGGATGCAAAGTGGCCCCCTTTATTGTGTTTTATGTCATATGTTAGAGGTGTGTGATGTATTGCATTATGAGATAGTATGCCATTTTTATTATTCAATAATTTGCATAATTAACACAACTGAATTCTTAGGAAAACAAGCATTCGAAAGGAAAACAAATGACAGAAATGAAACAACCTACTCACAAAAAATCATTGATTTTAATATGTAAATATATTATGAAAATTTAGATCCTAATGATGTCAACAAACATGAAACCAAAAATCAGATTTTCAAAAGAAAAAAAAATCACCCTCTCAACATTCAATTGCCCATTATGTGTAAACGCATGGTGCGACATGTAACTCATTTTCACAGAGCAGGTCACATATAGATCGGTGCACACATGCTTACTGTATGCAGGTGCGCTGGAGTTCGGATAGGTAAAATTACGTGACCAAACCATTCCAATGCATCTTGGTCAAGGCTAATGTGCAACTGACATTAATTTCATTTGCGTATCAAAGTGCTGCAAAAAATGAGGTACACTGCCAAAAAAAGGAGGAGGGGCAAATTTGAAGAAAAAAAAAAGGCATGGCAAATTAACATGAATGGTGAAAAAAAGAGTTTGAAAAGTACACAAGGAACCTGTTGCTTTTTAGGCTTTAACCCTCCTATGTACAGTGCAGTTGCCATAGAATTGTCAGACCTTTCAAAACCTTTCAAGTTTGCTGTACTGAAGGGTTTTGAAAGGTAAGAAAACTGTCTGACAAAAGGGACCTATGAAAGGTTTCGAAAGGTGTAACAACTCTCTGAACAAACTGGTGTTGAAATGTTTCAATACCTTTCAAAGGGTATTGAAAGGTGTGGTTGTTCAGTAGCAACAAATTCTGGAGGGTTTTAAAGGGTTCATAATAATTGATAGCCATTTTGGCCCGTAAGCAGATTTTGAAAGGTTTTGAAAGGTCAAACCAAACCTAAGTTGGTTACAATTTCATTATAAGCAAAAAATACTTAGTTAGTGCCTGCTGTTAAGTCTGGGCGTCAGTCATCCAAGTAAGCTTGGGCGATAACACGATAATATCGAATATCGCAATACCTTTTATTATTCAATTACGATATCGAGAACCTTTTTAAGTTATCGAGATATCGGCAAATCGCGATTAATAAAATATATCGTGATCAAATAAAATCGCCATTGTGAATCAAGTCAGAAATTCCATGGAAACAAAATTAGAAGTCTTTTCAGCTTTTGGAAGTGAGAAACAAAAGCGAACTACTTCATAAGTACATACACGCTATGCAAATGAATTTACGATTTAATATGATGCTTGTAGAGGGGTACATACCCGTGGTTATCGGCGCTAAAGCAATCATGTATGAATGAAAAAATAATCGCAATACTATCGAAAATTGCAATATATGTTTGCCGATATATTGCGGATGAAAAAAAATCGATATCGCCAAAGCTTACATCCAAGCATGGTATTAAACCATTTTTTTTTGGTTTACCTGATCTTCTAGGGGCATAACCAGAACACCTCCCACTTTGAGAAGATTCTTCATGTAGTTTTCATGCTCAGCTGGACATGCAGCCCCACAGTACACCCTGTCATAGGTACGGCACCCAGAGCACAGGAGCAGGCCATTACCTGAACACAATAATAAATTACTATGACTTATTTAGACTAGTTTGGGCTCTAGTTTGTTTTTCACACAGAGCAATAGAATTAACCCATATCCGCCGATCTACGTGATAACCCGTAGATATGTAAAACGCTACAAACGCCGACCTACGTGATTTTCCGTACCGTGTTTTTGTCCAATTCCAATTTACTACGTTTTTCCGATGACTGTATTTCATGATTATAGATATGAAATTTGACAAGTCTGACATCATAAGTGCATGTTCTCCTCTTTCCATCAGTAATGTGTCTGTGTCAGTGATTGTAATATTCTCTAAATAAGGAATCTTTCTGATTGTGTGCAATCAGATTGTGTGTATCTCTGTGCGGGGGCTTAGGCACATACAGTCTTTTGTGTGTTTACATGGTTAGGCGGATATGGGTTAAGGCCGTGCGTTTTCGGATTTCAGGAACCTAAATTGGAAATCTTTGGAACCGAAAGATGGAACTGGGTAATGACAGTTTCGGTCGGGTATCCCGGTACCCGGTTACCCAACACAACCTTAATTAGAATGGGCCCACATTTATACTTTATGGAAACGGAAAGGTGGAACAAATATTACATCATCAAACTTTCACGACAGAATTTGTTCAATTCAAAATACAAATAGAGAGGTTGCATGATGGCACAGGTTTAAAGGGCACCCCAATGAAGAAGGTTCACGTACAGTAACCCAGAGCTCAACAGTAAATGTTTCTGCATTCGCCCCAAAATTCATTTATGTAGTTGGAATTTTGGTCATGATTAGAATTCAAGAAACATAAATATTGAATCATATTACATAAATAATCACCCTGTGAAATGTTAATTAACTCTAACCTTCCCAAATCCTCCAAAATCCTCTTTGCTCAAGTGAATGATTTTGAAGGATTGAGGTTACATGCTACATGCTCTTTGCTAAAGTGAAGGATTTTGGAGGATTGAGGTTATTAGGCATACTTGCCTTTCCATGGTACATGTACATCCATGTTTGTTGTAGTGATTACAAGGTCAGTGCTTGGGTCAGTGGACACTGTTTATTGCTCCATGCATGCAGGGAGGGTCCCTGGCCATGTACATGTATCACAGATTAGAAACACAGGACCCTGCATTTTAATCCTCAGGTTGCATGTTAACACACAATTTATTGTATGTATCAGGTCGAGGGTGTGGGCAGTCTTCCGATTGGCCAGCATGGCTGTCAATCAGAATCAAGCGCGTTTGAAATTTGCTTTTATTTACAGTTTCCAACATCTGAATTTCATGATTTTTTTGTTGTTTTGTTTTATAACAATATTATTTTTCCGCTTTATAAATTCTATTTTTTGGGTCGTCTTTAATATCCAAACAAGGGCGATATACATGTATCTTTACAGGGTCTTTTTTCATAATTTTCTACTAATAAAGTGCAAAACATTGCATATAACATTGTAGAGTGGTATCTGATGGTTTAGGAAGAAACAACATTCTTGCCATATAAGCAACATGTGTCAGTCCAACTACGTCACAGCCTAATCTATGACATTATTGCACTGACATGCAAACAATCATTGTCTTAACCTTGAACGAATTTTGGTTCGCAGAGCTCGTACTGGTCAAACGTGGGCGACTCCTTTATAAAGTTATCCAATCTCTTCTTGGCAAAGTTGATCACGTCTGTGTGGATTTCCATGCCATGGTTAACGCCATGAGCCCCTGAAAAAAAAGAATTTTTTTTTTTTTAAAACCAACCTACCTAATATAGAAACACCCCCAGAGCCAAAAAATACAGCACAATTGTAACAGACAGATCAAGTCAATGAACAATGCTGCGTAAATCCCTGTTGAAAAGTGGGAGGCATGATATTAACCTGGCTGCACTTTAATAATAATAATAATAATGTGTGGACTTATATAGCGCACGTATCCACCAACTGAGTGGTGCTCAAGGCGCATTATATTATTACCCCTGCTCATAAGGCTCATAAATCATTCCTGAAACCATCTCAGCTCCCTGGGGAGTATACAGCTCAACTGCTGCCATTACAGCGCATATAGGGCTAATCAACCAACTCTGCCCTCACAGGTACCCATTTAACCCCTGGGTGGAGAGAAGCAATTATGGTTAAGTGTCTTGCTCAAGGACACAAGTGTCACGGCCGGGATTCGAACCCACATTCTGCTGCTAACACCAGAACTTGAGTCCAGTAAGCTAGACCGCTTGGCCACGACACTCCAGTGGGAAGTTGCTATAGAGGTCAAAACCAGTCAACTGGCTGTTTTGACTGTTGACCCAAATATCCACACAGGGGCATTTTTGACTGGTTTTTACTGTTATTTTGACCACCCTGAATAATACAAGACAATACTTTTACCAGTGCACTAGATATACCTTGGCAAATATATCAACATTTTGACTGATTTTGACCCTTGTAGTAGTAGGAGGGTTAAACAAACCAAATTTTTCCCCTATCCACAAATTATTACTTTTTACCGCATGAAAAATTTTGAGGAATGATCCTATGGACCATCCCCCCCCCCCCAAGCCAAAAAGTGGCGGGTTACATACTCCTCTTCCCCACGGGATTTACGCCCATGGTTCACAATATGGAAAACTGACTCAAAGAAACACAAAGTGATTGTGGCAATTTCAGCTGCAAAAGCCAACGAACAGAACTTACCCAAAACAAGTCCGACCATTGTGCTAAGGTAGCCTGTGCCACTACCTATGTTTAGGAATGACAAATCTGGCTCAAGTTTCAATGCTTCCATCACCTCTGAGTAGATGCAGGGAGCAGAGAGGTGTATGTTACCATGTTTCCAGGCTAGGTCCTGCATTGATAAGATCAAGAGGAATTCCTTTGATTAGTTCTTTTATCTTAAAGGGAAGGTACATCATTGGTAATGTTGGCAAAATCTGTTCCTATGAGTATTTACTTTTTTGAATTGAGATACATTAGGCCAAAATAAGTGTCTCTGTTTTCTGGTCTCTGCACACGTTGCCTCAGACACGCATGTGAGCATTGTTAGTTTTCGTCTTTTTTTTGCTATGAAACGATGTCCAATTGCAGCCAAAGTTGCTGATCGATTGGAATTCTGCCACACTGTGTTTTAAATGACTTTTTCACATAGGGATACGAACATTTGCCCAATTTGTGTGGCCTCTCTTAGCCACCATACTTTGTGTATGGTAAATTTAGTCTGGTTCCAATAACTGCATATACATGTATCACATATTTTACTGGTTGGCAAAAAACTAAAGATTACCCCCCAAAAAAAAACCCAAAACCAACAAAAAAAACGCATCACCGCACCGATTTTGAAGACGATCTCTGACCAGAACCTGGAGACATTTTTGTCTCAAAAAATTACTAACCTTTCACCTTCCAAAACTCAATATTCCAAGTTACCCTTGCATTGGCCACTAACCTTGTAGGCATTGTCCTTATATTCGTCCAAGTAGTAATTGATGCGGTCTACAGCACGGAAGACTTTCTCAACCTGTTCCGTCTTGATGTAATCAGCTTCTCTAAGGTTATCAACAAGATGATTGTTATCCTCCCCGGCACTTACTGCTCCACCCATCTTGATGAAGAATCCGGGCTTGAACTTTATTTGCAACTTCTGTAACTGAGCGGAAAATAAGACAATCTAAAGGTACAACATTGGTAATTATACGTGATTACAAAAAAGTTATTAACCCTCCTACTGTTTGACCATTTGAAACCATTCAAAATTTCCACTGGCCAAAATGCCCATTGGTTTTGTACACACATGGTGATACCATTTGAACAGTGTTGGTAGCAAGCTTTACTACCATTCAAATCCATTCAAATGCATAGAGGGTCCATTGATTCACCACTTAGAAGTATCCAAACAAGGTTTTGTATTAGCTGTACTACCATTTGGAAAGATCCAAACAAGGTTTTGTATTAGCTGACCTACCATTCAAAACCATTTGGGGGAATCAATACTGTACAGTTATTTCACCATTCAAAACCACAAAAGCGAATGGTTTCAAATGGTGCATCAACTTGTATGAAAAAGGTACCAAAAGTACATGTAGGAGGGTTAATAGTAATTAGGGGTGACGATATTGAATTTTTTTGATAGTTGATTATCGCCGGTATGATATCAGCGACATACAATATTATCATCTCAATACGTGGATTTTTTAAATACATGAAAAATGCATTAGCGACATTGATTCAAGATTCAAGATTCAAGATTTTATTTATTGTCATGCAAAACATCACATGAAAATTGATTTCCCAGTGTACACTGATTTAAAAATACAATATATACATTTAAAAAAAAATGAAAATGAAAAAACAAATTATTTACTTACAAAACAATCATAAAAACTAAGGAAGCAATAGGGATTCAGGGCAATGGGGTGACTAGGGAAGGAAATGAGGGAAAAGGAAACGGGTAGGGCAGGGTAGGATGTGGGGAGGGGGAAGGTTGGGTTAAAGTACGGCAAGGGAAAAAGATAAAACTATCTGGTGAAGGTTGAGTTAAAAATCTGAATGGCCCATGGTAAAAATGAACATTTAAACCTGTTGGTTTTCAGACTAAGTTGACGTACTCTGCCAGATCGATTGCAAATAATGAAGGGATTAAGAGGATGGGTTGTATCAGAAAGAATGCCATTAAATTTGGTGATAAGATGATTCTCTGCAATTTGCTGAATATTCTCAACATCAGCGCCAATTATCTTCATAGCTTGCTTGTCAATGCGTTGGAGTTTTTTACGACTGCACAAAGTAAGTGAGTTGAACCAAGATATACAACAAAAAATCACAGTCGACTGGATGGTGCTCTGATAAAACAGATTTAAAATCTGACAATGCACATTAAAAGATTTCAGTTTCCTTAAAAAGTAAAGCCGTTGATTGGCTTTTTTCTGGATCCTAGTTGTATTAGCATTCCAATTTAATTTATCATCCACAACTGTTCCCAAGTATTTAAACTCTTGAACAACCTCAACATCGATGTTATCAATTCCAACTGGTTCCTTCATATTTTTAATTTTCCGGAAATCAAAAATAATTTCTTTGGTTTTCTGTACGTTTAAAATCAGATGATTTATATTGCACCACTCCACAAATTTATCAATTTCACACCTATACTCCACCTCAGAATTAATATTAGTGATCAGTCCAGATAAGGCGGTGTCATCAGCATATTTTGTCATAACACATGCTCTACTTTCAGGACGAAAATCACTAGTGTACAAAGAAAACAATAAAGGTGACAAAACACAGCCTTGAGGTACTCCTGTGTTGATATAGGCGACATCTGACATTACATTATTCAACCTAACCCTTTGTGATCTTTGCAATAGAAAATCATTAATCCAGAGTGCAAGATAAGGGTTAATGTTCTGCACTTTTCTGAGGAGAGCATACGGTTTAATAGTGTTAAAAGCAGATGAAAAATCAAAAAATAAGGTACGAACATAATTTCCCGGTTTATCAAGATGATCATAAATATTATGCAAAAAAGTGATCATGGCATCCACTACCCCACGTTTTGCTCTGTATGCAAACTGAAAAGGATCTGCGAAATTGAGTGTTTCTGCAGTCAGAATGTCTCTAATAATTGTTTCGAAACACTTCATCACTATGGCCGTTAATGCTACTGGTCTATAGTCGTTGAGAACTGCCGGGTTGGTTTTCTTAGGAACAGGGACGATGATAGATGATTTCCATAAACTTGGTACAGTGTGACTGTTCAATGACCACTGGAACAGGTGTCGGAACACCCCTGCAAGCTCTTTACAACAAGATTTCAGGAGCCTTCCCGAAATCCTATCAGGACCAGCCGATTTGTTTGGTTTGATGGCCTTGAGAGATTTTTCAACATCCCTGATTGAGAGTTGAAGTTTATTACTGTCTGTTAAACTTGACACCAGATGCGCACACCGATACATTAACTACTTTTACATGTGAGTTCTACAGGGAAGTTGCGTAGGTAATAAACGGTTACTCCAAACAGTCGCTCCAAAACAAGCCGAGTTCTTAGATTTTTGCCGCTTGGTGCGACAAACATTTCATAAAAAAGAACTCACCGTGACATCCATAAAAAAACTATAACGGATTTAGCCGATATTTTTTTGAATATCATATCGTCACGATATTATCGTGATATCGTCCACCCCTAATGATAATAATATTTATTCTTATATAGAGCATTTCACATAATGTCTCAATGTACTTTACATATCCCCTGGTCATTGGGCCAAACCTTATAAACGACTTAGCTTATAAACACGATATATTTGCAGTCGGCAAACCCATAGCTCAAGGTTTGCCGACTGAAAATTTAGTCTCTACCAACAATTGTTCTAGTACATGTACCTTTGATGCCTTATTTGCCAACTGAGGCTCTAAATTCCGACTGAGAAAAATTATTGGGGGGGGGTGTCACCCCCCACACCCCCCCCGCTCACTACGGCCCTGGCTGAACTTGATGTGAAGTTTGTAAAGATAGCAACTATCCTTAAAAAATATTTCTGTCTGAAGTGCAGATTTCCAAAAAGTAAATAGTTTTAGACTCTACATTGAACTGAAACTTTCACAGGTTGGTTGTTTAACCCTAACTCCCTAGGCCCATTTGCTTACACATAACCTGAATCCTTCCTAACTCCCTAGGCCCATTTGCTTACACATAACCTGAATCCTTCCTAACTCCCTAGGCCCATTTGCTTACACATAACCTGAATCCTTCCTAACTCCTAGGCCCATTTGCTTACACATAACCTGAATCCTTCCTAACTCCCTAGGCCCATTTGCTTACACATAACCTGAATCCTTCCTAACTCCCTAGGCCCATTTGCTTACACATAACCTGAATCCTTCCTAACTCCCTAGGCCCATTTGCTTACACATAACCTGAATCCTTCCTAACTCCCTAGGCCCATTTGCTTACACATAACCTGAATCCTTTCTAACTCCCTAGGCCCATTTGCTTACACATAACCTGAATCCTTCCTAACTCCCTAGGCCCATTGGCTTACACATAACCTGAATCCTTCCTAACTCCCTAGGCCCATTGGCTTACACATAACCTGAATCCTTCCTAACTCCCTAGGCCCATTTGCTTACACATAACCTGAATCCTCCAAAATCCTTCAGTAGTAAAGCAAGCACATGACATGTATGCACACATGTGTTTCTAATCTGTGATACATGTACATGGCCAGGGACCCTCCCTGCATGCATGGAGCAATAAACAGTGTCCACTGACCCAAGCACTGACCTTGCAATCACTACAACAAACATGGATGTACATGTACCATGGAAAGGCAAGTATGCCTAATAACCTTAATCCTCCAAAATCCTTCACTTGAGCAGAGCATGTAGCATGTAACCTCAATCCTTCAAAATCCTTCACTTTAGCAAAGAGGATTTTGGAGGATTTGGGAAGGTTGGAGTTAATGTATATCTTGATTCAAAGAGTAAGCGTACCCATAAAAAATGTCTGTGAAAATCATGTACATGTATTTGAGAAAGCAATCAAAAACTTAGTTTTTTTTCTGTTTTTAGGTTTTTACAAAAAGTTTCCCCTAGATGAAAGCACTAGTTCTTCAGACAGAATAATTTCTCAAGATGATTGACACCTGCACCAACTTAGCACTAATTAAGTTGCTAGATAAAATTTTAATTTGACAATCTGGTATTACCAATGTTCCCTTTAAAGGGACGGTATCGTCACGATCAACAGGGCATGGAATCGGAATGCTAGTATTAGATTGACTCAGTGACTAAAAATAATACCCCGCATATGATAAGGTCATATTATGAATGAGCCAGTAATTTTCATTCACTATGTTCATTTTAAACTAGGACACCGATTTCATGCCCTGTCGAAAGTCTGCTCTGATCGTGACGATTATTGTCACTGTAGCAGCACAATAAATAGTATGGATTTATCACAACAGCAGGCCACATTTAATTATAAGGGCAATTATTACACTACATTGTACATAAAGTCACTGTGTAGACACCTGTCCTTATAGGAAAGTTAGGGGCAGGTATGTACACGTATTGACAACATACAAGCAGGGAAATTTACTGATACCATACAAAATGCATGTAATCTTGAAATGTCAAATCTTTCAAAGGTCACTGTGTTGACAAAGATAACACAAGCCACTGATATGAGCAGCCTAAGGGAAACATATTGTTTATGTTGTATGGCATTAAAGGTTGTTTTTACCTAATGATTATTATTATATTACTACACTATTAAAAGCCCCTTTACACTCATGGTAATCTCAAAAACATAATTGATCACAGTTTGACATGAAATGTAGTTTCTGTCTGAGGTGCTATCATTCAGTAACATTAATCAAACTATTCTGCAAATTAATTCAGACATAAATTCCACTGAAAATGCATTTTTACTATTTTCTTATTAACCCTAACGCACTAGACCCTAGTTGCTGGGTACCATCCTCAATCCTTCAAAATCCTCCGACTGCCCTACCCCAAAAAATGCGTTCATCCTCAATCCTCCCAAATCCTCCAAAATTTTGCACTATGTTCAAAATGAGTGGTACTCACCTCCTCAATCCTCCAAAATCCTGCAACCATAAAAACAGTGCTGGGAAGGGGAAGGGAAGGGGGGAGGTTATGGCTCATACATGTACCATTGAATTGACTATTACATAATTTCACAAAAGAAACTTTTCCCATATAATACTTACCCGACAATAAATGGAACTGTCCACAAGCTTTACAACTACCCAATGTGAAACATGAGCTTAGGTCAGGACACAGTGTAGTAAGGGGAGTACCTTGTTTATGACTAGTAATAACTATAAACAATGGGAGACTTGTCCTTGAAACAATGGTACACAGTGTAATGTCTGTCTGTGTACTGGTACACTAGGTCACACATGTACATGTACGTGTGACCTAGTGTACCAGTACAGACAGACTACCACTGTGCATTAGTACTACTAGCTGTATGTACATGTACATACATGTACATGTACATGTACATACATGTACATGTACAGCACTGTGAAACAGATGGAGTACCAGTACTTATCTTGCCGAGTGAGAAAAATGAAAATTAAATAGTACCACATTCCAGCAACTCCTACCACACCAGTCCTCCAAAATCCTCACGTTTTTCAAACACCATTCATCCTCAATCCTCCAAAAATCCTCATGTTTTTCAAACACCATTCATCCTCAATCCTCCAAAATCCTCATATGCTTCAATCACCATTCATCCTCAATCCTCCAAAATCCTCATGTGTTTCAATCACCATTCATCCTCAATCCTCCAAAATCCTCCAAAATCCTCCAAAACTGCAAGGAGGATTTTGGAGGATTGAGGATGGTTAGGGTTAAGGGAAAAAAGTCTCCTGTTTCTGGTGTCCTGTTTTTTTATTTTATTTTATTTTTTTGGCTATGAAATAATAATAATAATAATAATAATGTGTGGATTTATATAGCGCACGTATCCACCAACTAAGTGGTGCTCAAGGCGCATTATATTATTATCCCTGCTCATAAGGCTCATAAGGCTCATAAATCATTCCTGAAACCATCTCAGCTCCCTGGGGAGTATACAGCTCAATTGCTGCCATTTCTAGCGCATATAGAGCAAACCAACTCTGCCTTCACAGGTACCCATTTAACCCCTGGGTGGAGAGAAGCAATTATGATTAAGTGTCTTGCTCAAGGACACAAGTGTCACGGCCGTGATTCAAACCCACATTATGTTGCTAACACCAGAACTTGAATCCGGTAAGCTAGACCGCTCGGCCACGACACATCATTGATGTCCAATTGCAGCCAAAATTGCTGGATCGATTGGAATTCTGCCGTGCTGTGTTTTTATGACTTTTTCACATCTAAGGGGTAATGTTTGCCTTAATTGTGAGGCCTCTCTTAGCCACCATACATGTATTTTGTATATGGGAAATTTGGTCTGGTTCCAATAACCGTGTATACATGTATCATGTATAACTGGTTGGCAAAAAAAAATAAAATAAAAATAAAATAAAAAAATGCGCATCACCGATTCTGAAGCCAACCTGTGACCAAAAACTAAAGAATATTTTTTCCCTTAAATGAGTGTTTGGTTACCAATTAGTAAACTTTTTCAGGTAACCACTGTTTTGTTAAGCAAGGTTGGGGATTTTGATTTTAACTTTTCAGTGCTGCTTTGATACATAAGTTTCTATTGTGTTCTCACAAAACAGCCCCCTCATGTGTTCATGCTAATAACAGTATAATAATAATAATAATAATAATAAAGATTTTTAGCGCGCACATATCCACCCTGCTGGGCCGCGCGGAAACAAAGAAAAAACATGAATACAAACAATATACAATGATAGCATAGGGAAAACAAATTATGTACCGAGATACATGTACCTACAATGCAATTACAAATATACATCATCTTTGAAGAGATGTGACATAAGATGAGTTTTAAGCATCGACTTGAATCTGGTTATACTATGACAAGATTTGAGTTTAGTTGGAAGATGATTCCAGAGTCTCGGAGCTGCGACAGAAAACGACCTATCACCCCAGTTCCGTTTTGAAGTTGGTTCCTTGAGGAGTGACATGTTGCTGGAGCGCAAATTGCGTGATGGAGTGTAGACTTTAAGTAGTTCAGAAATATAAATTGGAGCAATGTTATTAAAAGATTTGTGAACAATTAGTATAAGTTTAAAAACAATTCTCTGTGAAACAGGAAGTCAGTGCAGTTCTTTCAAGATTGGCGTGATATGGCATGACTTTCTGGACAAAGTCACAACACGAGCTGCTGTGTTTTGTATGTGCTGAAGACGAGAATAACTTTACACTGAAAATGCCCTGAAACTCCGTTTTGCCGTGAAATAACAGTTCACCGTAATTTCACGGCAATTTCATGGTGTCTCTTCCTCTCAGATATTGGCAATAATGTTCACTGTGATTTCACGGCAAATTCACGGCACTCTCGAGAATTAATGAGCTGCCCCAAAACTGCCACAAGAAGTTCATGGTGTTTTCACGGCAAAGGAATCCAAAGAGTGTTTCAGGGCATTTTCAGGGTAAAGTTATTTATAGTGTAAATAAATCCATGGATTTATTTATTAGAATGAACATTTTACGATATTATTCCTTTAGGTTGTGTCGTTAACAGTGAATATATATGCATTCACATTTTACAATCAGCAAACATGAACTTTGTTCTCCTTTTATCATGGAATTTTGATCTGCTCTCAGATTTTCATTCAGTCAAGAATTGGGAATTATTTTATTAAATTTTATTTTAAATTGATGATGCCTTCGACAAAAAGATTTGTCAAAAAAAGAATTAGGAAATATTTAGATTTATATTACTCAGACAGAAAGATTTCAATAATAAAGTTTTACGCTGTGGCTTGCATTTTCAGGACTGACTATACTGCATGAAAAGAGGGTCACATCAGTATGAGTGGTTGCAAATAATCCTCTATTCATGCTACAAATGGAGATTCAGGGGGTTGGGCCAAAATGGTACCATGGTTCTCCCTTCCCCAACAATTTATAAATTCAAAAGTCATCTTCGGTTGGATTGGGAAATTAAAAGATTACTCATAACTGCATCATGAGTAATGCCGTGCTGGGTATCCGGGTTCCCAGATACCCAACCGAAACTGTCATTAACCGGTTTAATTTTTCGGCTCCAATTATATATAATTACCCGTATACAACCCGTAAGATTTTGACTGAACATTAAAGCCACACAAATGAAGTTTCTGATTTTTTGTTAACAAAATGTGTGTGGGGAATGGGGATGCTAAGAGTCGTTTTTAATATAAAGGGCCTCCATCGTCATTTACTGCTCTTCAATAATTTTACCATTCATTTATGTATAATTTTATGATAAAGTGAAATAAGATTGAATTGATTGATTCCTTGTATACAGGCACATAATACTAGCCATAGTGTAAGTTTTATTTGAAACTTTGAACTTTTTTTTTTGTGGAGAATATGTTTTATATTCATAGATTGTTGAAATTCTGATGAATTTGATGTTTTGCCCTACATGTTTTACATTCCTTTAAACCATTACAAAAAAAAGTCAACATTTCCTTTAGATTTGTTTACGTATTCATGCTAGTTTCAGCCAAGGACTTATTGTGCTGTGGCAGCACAAACACTAACACTAGCAGATTATCACAATTTGTCTGGATTACATCTGTTAACCCTCCTACTGATAGACCATTTGAAACCATTCAAAATTTCCACTTTCAAAAATGCCCAATGGATTTGTACACACATGGTGATACCATTTGAACAGTGTTAGTAGCAAGCTTTACTACCATTCAAATCCATTCAAATGCATAGAGGGTCCATTGATTCACCACTTAGAAGTATCCAAACAAGGTTTTGTATTAGCTGTACTACCATTTGGAAAGATCCAAACAAGGTTTTGTATTAGCTGACCTACCATTCAAAACCATTTGGGGGAATCAATACTGTACACAGTTATTTCACCATTCAAAACCACAAAAGCGAATGGTTTCAAATGGTGCATCAACTTGTATGAAAAAGGTACCGAAAGTAGGAGGGTTAATTTGACTAAGTTTCATCAATTTTTCACCTGAAAAATGTTTGAACGCACTGGAAGATCTGACCTTGCAGAGTATGATCTGACCTTTCAGAGTATGATCTGAGCAGAAGCTCAATCAGATTTGGCTCCTTTCATCAGGTATTTTGAACTTAATTACATGTACTTTCTTTAACCCTAACCACCCCATATCCCGCAAAATTCTCCAATGGGCACTTTTTGGGAAAAATTCAGTACTGTTGGAAACTGGTGCTTTCACCTCTTCAAATGGGACAAAATTACTACCTGGCAAGAAGTACATGTACAGCCCATAAGTGCTGAATATGAAAGATCAATGAAAGTGCATGGTCCATTTTGAAGATACATGTACATGTAAGGGCATGTTTCTAAAAGTGCACTGATGGATTTTGGCGGATTCAGGACGGTTCCTAGCCAGAATAATGTACCTAGGGGGTTTGGGTTAATGAATTCGAGAACACGGTTTATCATCTAAACAATCTATATACAAAGTCCCATGACCCAAGCTTACTGGCAGATGGGGGGGGGGGGGGCATGTGGGGCCATGTGGCCCCCCATTACTATCATCAAAAATAAATTTACCATACATTTATACGTGTACCCATTTCGTCGTCAGTAGCCCCTCCTTTTTGTCATGTGTTCCTCCTCCCCTCCCTTGACCAACCCCGGATCTGCCCGTCTGATTTGAACATACAGTGTACATGACTGGCTAGATGAAAATTTGAAGACAGTTGCAACCCAAAGATCGATATTCCCTCCAGAAGTGAGTGTGAAGTTTGAGCACTGGGTTGCAGATGGCAACGTATTCTAAATAAACAATTTTGCCCCATGAAAAACATGGCTCATACATGTATTACCACATGTCTATTCCATGACCAACTATAATTCGCGATATCCAGTTTGAATTTCTAAACATAAAGTTATTTTATTGAAAGAAATCCCAGATTTAATGTTGAAGAAAATCAAAGTGTTGATGGCTGTTCGTAATTTCATGGTCTATAAATTGAGCGTATGCGTGTGTAATGACAAACTGGCTGCAAATGTGCGGTTCAAAAAAAAAACACAGGACATGTATCAAAACAAAAGTATTCCTTAAACAACCGATTCGACCCTTGCCCCTACAACGTCACTTGCATGAGGTACTGAATTAATACTCATCATCATCATTGGGGTTTCCTTCGAAAGCAGTTATTTCCGCTTCTGAGGTCGGACTGGGTAGACTTTGTCTATCCATTCCTGAAATCATCACGTTTTTTTGAACATGATTTTTGATTTCCATTGCCTTTTTCGGAGTTGACGGATGAGTGGAGGAGGCTACCTCACAGCTCACACGGGACCTACGGCTTTACGTCCCATCCGAAGGACGAAGCAATTATGGTTAAGTACCTTGCTCAAGGACACAAGTGTCACGACCGGGACTCGAACCCACACCCTGCTGCTGGCAACACCAGAACTTGAGTTCGGTGCACTAGTTCGGTGCGCTAGACCGCTTGGCTTTCCGAGAATGAGTGTCTGTGGAACAAATCCACAGATGACTCATGCTGGATTCAAACCCATAACCTCCTGCTTACACTAGTCACTTCTACAAGTACTAGTGTAGAGGCAAGGGCCAAATCGGTTGAATTTCCTAAATCTATATTTAACGTTAAATCTGGGATTTAGTTTAAGAAACAGCATTGTGAGATTAGCCCCATTCTTGGGCCAATACACTGGACTCCCTCCGTATCCTTGGCCCTAGCCCCACATGTACAAAAAAAAAGGATCAACTTTTGATCTGCTAATTATTACGATCTAAAATTTTGTGATTATGTAAGCTTGCCCAACCAGACAGTTTTGGCTTAAAGTTTACTATTGTGAGATCGGTAATTCTGGTGAAATTTAAATTTTATCATTATTTTTTTTAATTTAAAAAATGTTTCAAACATTTCATGAAAGTGAGATATCCCAGAAAGGCAGAATAATGGATTTTAATGCCAAACATGTATGCTTGGGCAAGGTTAGCTAATGACTAAGTTTTAAGTTGTAATAATTAGCAGATCAAAAGTTGAAGAGAAAAAAATTAAATCGCTCCTTTTTTGTACATGTGGCGCTAGGGCCAAGGGAGTCCAGTGCATTGCCATTGCCCATTGGCCCTAGAATGGGGTTATGCTGAGATAGATGCATTGACCTTCCCAAGTTCCATGGCATTGGCACTGTATTTGGTCATGGAATTAACAGTTACTGCCAAGTTTCCGCAGCTTCGCACTGGTACAAATTATTTAAGCAACTTATGAACAACTATTTTTTCTGCATTATTACTTATTAGCACATATTTTGTTTCTATCATGGACGTTACCGCAGTAGTAAGGTGAACGTCTAACCTGGGTTAACGCAACGAATAAATGAATAGACATAGTCATAACACGTTAGACGAGTTTCATCACGTAAGCCACTGTCTGGAAAACTCAAATGTTAAAACAAACCCCCAAAACAAGTTTGTTTACATCCAACAAAATACTTCAAAATTGCACATCGTGGCTTCACGATTGCAAACTTTAGTAGACAACGACAATCTACAATACCCACACTTGCCTCTTTCGAGCTTCCCGTGAAAATCGGTGCCCGTTTCTGGAGAAAATCTACAAATTCCTTCCACTATTTCCGCGAAAAAAATTCTTTACTGCGACATTTTCGTGCTCAGATGAACCTGGTTATGACGTCATTCAAAAACAAACCCCCTAGATGCTACATCCGGGAACCTTTATTGATGTATTATTCATTATATGCAAATTGAGGTAAATACCAAACAAAAACTTTGCAGAGCGCCACCAACAGTTGTTGAAAAGTAATTCCACATGCACGGCATGTGCTCCAAAGTACTTTCTTTTAAAAATCAACAAAAAGAGTACAACTTTTAACACGGAACCGTTCAACAAAATGTTGACAAAGGTAAGGAAGACCTCAGAGGAATAGTCCCAAATTTGGAATGAAATAACTACAATATAACAACGTCAAAATAAAGTCAACAAGTTTTTAAAATATCATCTCTCTAATGTGGTTTTTACTCGAGGAATTTTGTTGACAATGAAAATGTGTCAACAAATCTTTAACTTTATCAAATGTATTGTAAGAAAACCAGTCTTCGTTATCAGTGATTATGTTATTTCCGCAAATACTTGACCATATGATGAGAATTGTTAAGAATCACGACAACTTTTTGGGACTCGAGGTTAAAACATGGATGTAGAAATAGCTCAAGTTTGTTAGATAATTAATCATACTGAGTCCTGATATGGATCCAGTTTGAGTAAAGTTGCAAAAATGATAAAGTTGTCTCAGACTTGTCAAGCTCAAATAAGTTTGAGTCGTCATACAAAAAACATTTGACTATACCTGCATATTTTCAACAAAAACATCATTATTTTACAAGTAAATTTCATTAGTTGCTATGTAATCTTTGTACATTTGATGTCACCTTTTTTTGTATTTTCTACAAAATAAATTTCTTTTGTCTTTTAAATGCTACATGTAAAGTTACATGTACATGTAGGTACTAAGTTTTTTTTTATAAAAAATAATTTTTTTGTGCTATCCCAGCAATATCCATTATTTGTGCCGTTTTAAATTTATTTTTATTTTTTAATTTTATTTTGTGATACTAAATTTGTATGTTTGTAATTTTGTATCTTGTGGATTTTGTGAATAAATCAAATTAAATCAAAACTTCTAGAGCAAGAAGGCACATTAATGAGAAGGCACAAACTCATTTTACTACTCCATGGACTAAATTTAAAAAGTGGCATTTTATTGTCGAACAAATCTTGTCTGCCTGTCCGAGTTTTAAAGATCATACGTCTTTGTCTTTTTGGTACTTTTCCTGGCAATTTCTGTTTTATTTTATTGGAACATTGCTATTTGAGGAAAGGGGAAACAATCTTGTGAAGCATGGTTTTTATTACAGTTGTCGCTTGTCAGAATGTGGGTCCGTATCCTGGCCACGGCTGTGGTACTTGTGGCCTTGAGTAAGAAATCCTACTGATTACTTATCTTCACCCAGGAGTATAAATGGGTACATGTGAGGGTAGTCTTGGTACTTGTGATTTTACACGTTCGCGCGCCAATCCGCTGTGATTCGATTAACCAACCGCTGCTGCGGGCGTCATTCATGCATAATCCACGAACGTGATTCGCCAGCTATTGGTGGGTGATTTATGACTGGCGCAGGGATCATGTAACTTGGATCCGCATAATAACGTCTTGCACCAAGACTAATGTGGAGTGGACTGTGGAGTGTTGTGGCTGAGCGGTCTAGCTTATCGGACTTAAGTTCTGGTGTTATAGCAGCAGAATGTGGGTTCGAATCCCAGTCATGGCACTTGTGTCCTTGAGCAAGACACTAAACCACAATTGCTTATAGGGGCAGAGGCAGTTTAACAACTGCCTTGTTCTGGACTAGTTACCCCTCCCAGTCCTATTCGCATTGTGAAGAGGCATGGTTATTAACTTGTCTTGTTTCGGTGTAAGGGGCTGCATGGTTCTTCAGTGTGGAGTTGTGGAGTTGTTGTAACAACTCAATGACTTAGTAGCCCCCACCTTGGAGTAGCCATTGGCCTTGTGTGGGACGATTTGCATAAAAAAATAAAAAAAATTAAATTAAAAAAATCGTGAGGTTGATATTGTGTTTGAAAAAGCTTCTAAAGTGCAAAATCATTAGCTCAGATATTAAAGTTTAAGAATTGATATTGGCCCAGTGTCCAGGGGTAATAATTATGTCAAGCACTTACAGAGTATCACATCATGGCAGATTTGGCATTATAAGACTCCAATAATAATAACTAGTAGTGTCCCAAAAAGCCTGAGAGAATTTCATTCTTGTAGGGGCAAGGCCACTTTTCCTGAATAAAAGGCACTTCCATTAGAATATCAGAATTTGTATGGGAACATTTTAAAATGGCACCAAGGCCAAGACCAGGGCAACAGAGGCTATGGCCTTTGTGCCACTGAAATTATAGGCTCCAAAATACTGCTCTCAATTTATCCACCCTCAATTTATTGTGGAGGTATATATTGCACGTAAATAAATTGGCGGTATTTAAGGCAATGTATACTCCCATGACAAAAGCACATGGGCACCTGGGGGACTAAAGGCCTTAGGTAGGGGGAATAGGCCTTAGGTAGGGGGCATGTGTGTGGCCCCAACTCCTCATAACTGGGTTGGTTTAGGATGGGTGCGCTTGAGGAACCGGGGGGGGGGGGGGACCAACACATAAGCACCTGGGAGAAAAGTTGCCCCAGGTTAGGGGTGTAAGTATTCATTTAAGTGGTTATTATGACATTTTACATACATGCATTTAAGATGCAAATACATACATACACTTGTGTCCTTGAGCAAAACCCTTAACCATGAATTGCTTCTCTTCACCTAGGAGTATAAATGGGTAACTGAGAGGGCAAAGATGGTAATTTGATTAACTGAGAATGATCCAGATGAAGATTTGAAGTAACCGGATGACAGGGATAGTAATAATATAAAGCGCCATGTGCATAATTAACTATTATTAACCCTAACTTTCCCAAATCATGCACCAAAATCCTCTTTGCTAAAGTGAAGGATTTTGAAGGATTGAGGTTACATACTACATATGCTCTTTGCTAAAGAGAAGGATTTTGGAGGATTGAAGTTTTTAGGCATACTTGCCTTTCCATGATACATGTACATCCATGTTTGTTGTAGTGATTGCAAGGTCAGTGCTTGGGTCAGTGGACACGGTTTATTGCTCCGTGCATGCAGGGAGGGTCCCTGGCCATGTACATGTATCACAGATTAGAAACACGTGTGCATACATGTCATGTGCTTGCTTTACTACTGAAGGATTTTGGAGGATTCAGGTTATGTGTAAGCAAATGGGCCTAGGGAGTTAGGGTTAATAATTAATTTACTGCACCTGTGATATCTTTTGCCAATCCTGTATAAATGTGTCAACTCCAGTCAAAAGGCTGGCTTCATTGACATTGACATAATGAGCTGTTTGCAATTACTTCTTTCTGTCAAGTGAAATAAATTAATGCACATGCATGACTCAGTGATGTATGTACATGTGTGTTAAGACTAATTGCGGTGACACCATGTGAAATTCTCTATTGAGTAGTAATTAGTTCTGAAAAGAAATGAAGGTTTCGCATGTACTACATGACTGAAGTGAAAAATGTCTTGAAAATTACTTTATACATCGTTCTAATACTCAAACATGTTATAATACAACATGTACATGTACATATCAGATGCAAGATAACATTTCTTATTTAAAGTGGCATTACACTATACACTGTACATATTGTGAATATAAAAATAATTTGTAATCATGAATTAAAGGAATGTACATTCACAATTGGTAAAATGCCTACGAATGCATCCATACATTATAAGAGATGTACATTAACCAACCTGTAAAAGTTTCAGCTCATTTCATTGTGGTCTTTATATAGAAACAACATTAAAATACATTTGGCAGTCTTACACATGGAAAATGTTAAAGCAAATTTGTAATACATACATATGTCACATTTTCTCAAAAATTTGAGCATTAGATGGTAAAATTTATCAGAATGCTTGGAACCATCACCAACTTTACATCAAGTAAGTTTTTAGATTATAATTCAGTAATTTAGTAATTAGGTAATTACAAAAGATCCTCTCCTCCCTTTAATCATGAAAAGTAACATTATATTTGATTTGAAAATGCACATTTTAAGTATGCACTAAAAAGTACAAGAACTCCCATGCACTACAATTAATACATCTATGCTTTTTGGTCATTTGCAATAGTTGTTCCTGTTTCTTGAAAGAAGACAAACGTGAAATTATTTTAATTGTGTATTTGGTTAGTGTTACTCAACAACACAACATGCACACAGGCATTGGGCATTGCCCATTGCTCAAAATTTCTCACTGATGGAAAAATGGCTGTTCCAGTTATCGAACCCAGGGGGGGGGTTGTTCTGCATGAACACAGTTTGACTGTACAAAGATCAGTGGCATATTTTCCCCTAATATAATAGTACATGTATGTGGTTAACTGTTGTGATATATTATAGATGACTTGTGATGACAAATTATGAAATTTTAAATTTCCCCAGTAATCCATCAAGACATCCTGTATACATTTTCACTAGTAAAGATTAATGTATGATGGAACAAAAAAGCAGTTTATAATGAAAGGCTATGAAATGCACTATTGGTAAAATTACTGCGGTAACATATTTTACAAAAACAAATCAGAGATACGTGTATGTACAGAAACGAACCTGTGAAAGTTTTTCTTTATTATGTTATAAATTTGTATCCATTCTAATGTGGAAATGGCTCACCGGCTGGTGATCTACTTCAGATGTGAAGTTGTGATTGTTGGTTTTCAAAATTATCAGACAGAATTATTTTCTCACAACGTTTGGTACAATTACAATCTTAAAACCAATTAGCTTTTTGATAATAATTTTCTCAGTTTCTGTTGGGGTTATTATCAGTGGTGTACTAAATCAAAATCTAGTTGTACTGAACTTTGGTTTAGTTCGACAATTCATGTCAGATCTGGATGTATATGTACATGTGTTTATGTTCCATTGTTAGTGTAAAACATGCACTTTCAGTATGGTTATATGCAGTTAAAGGGAAGGGACAACGTTGGTAATTACCAGATTATTAAAGCTGTGCATTTTTTGTTATTTCGGGAACCGGATACCCGAAATTGGAAGTCTTCGGATACCCGGGTAGCCGTAAATAATTTTGTAAAACACATAAATACTCTTGAATGTATAAAATAACCAATATGAACACAAGTTTCTCTTGTTTTATTAGAGTCATAATAAATGTGGACTTACTGTTATAATTTCCCACCTCTAAAAACGACACATAGCATCACCTTTCACAACTCAAAAAAAAATCCCAAAAAAATCAGAGACTTGTGTGGCTCAGTAAAAAAATTTCAAAAGTCGTTTATGGGTAATTTTAACCGAAAAATGGTAATGACGGTTTCGGTTGGGTATCCATATCCTGGATACCTGGCACAGTCTGACAGATTATCCACTTAACAAATTATTATCTAAAAAGTTACTCAGTGTGAATTTGGTACACGTCGCAATCATCCGGAGAAATTATTCCATCTGAAGTGCCGCCATCTTAAAGTATACACTTATTATGTAGAATTTACAATATGTTTTTGTAAAACATAATAAAAAAATTACAAACAATTTATTTATTTTTTCTCAAAAACGTGAGCACCTATTGTGATGAAACTTTCACAGGTTAGTTTATGATATATTTCTTCAAAATTTGTTGGTTGAAATAAACGTTACATGAACCACAAATACCGATCATGATTCAGTCACAATTTACATCAACTTTGTAATTTAACTTTTCAACCGACAGTTTATTGCATATAATTTCCGGAGGGTCAACTGGTAATATATATTTTGTACACACATGTACTAGAAAGGGTTGGCCTGTTCTACTTTTAGTGTGGGAATATTGTGGAAGCTGTGTTTTCCATTATACATGTATGTATATAACCAGTAGCCGCATTTTCAATTGGAGGGGATTGAGTGGGCAGAAAGGAATTGGTCATATGAACTACATGTAACGATCTGACCAAGCCCAGTTAACTGAGGAATGTAAAATATGTAAAAAATTCTTTTTGGGATTTGTCAAGTTATGTGCGTATTTTAGGTGCAACATGCACACATGTCTGCGCGCAAACAATCAATCCATTGTTCTGGTATTGATGGGAATTTGTCATACGGCAAGTGTGTATGGTGCTAGGAGGGGAAGACGTCAAACAATATATCCCATCTTAATTTGTTCATAGCATTCTCACATGGCTTATAAACCCATTAATGCAGAAAGTGTCATACATATCACCCAAGCTGGGGCTTCCCAATTGGGGCCCATATTGGTATTGTCAATCAGGATAAAAGAATATCCTAATCAGGATAATATAGTCAACATCATCCCATAACGAGTCTCATTTACCTGCAGCAACATTTCTAGTAATCAATGTGTACAAATGTTAATGGAAATTCTAAAGTCTGTGTCAGTGTTAGGTGTTTATGCGACAGCGCGAACACCTCTTGAAATTGTTTTTTGGGGTTAATTTTTTTTCTTCTCAAACTTGACACATACTTAGACCGTAACATGCAGTTGTAAATAAATTTATGACGTAGTTTTAGGTAAAGTTGTGACGTCATGGTGACGTCTTCAGATATCGAAATACACTAAAATCCAATTTTAATATTTCAAAAAATCATATCTCATGAACCACAAAAGATATTTACACAATCTTTGCATCATCGTACAGATCGTGAATTATGTGACATTTCGTACACAGACATGACCCAATCTGACCTACATTGTATCCTTCTGGTCGAAACCGGAAGTTTAAGTGAAAAAAACTATTCTGAAGCACTTTTATAGGGTCTGCAGCCAACATGATATGATATTTGGGCGTTCCTTCCATGGACTAAATTACTGTTGACATGTGACCTATTCAAAAATGTGACTGATGATGTCATCACCTGTCACAGCGCCCTCTGGTGTCGGGTTTAGAAAAATAATAATTTTCTATCTAAAAAACCATAGAAAATTTGAATGACTTCTGTGAATAAAGTGACTAGTGACACCTTATCTTTTCAAAAAATATGTTTGATGTCATCAACGTTCAGAGCGCCCCCTAGCGGCAGTTTTACAAAAGGGATTATTTTCCAATTTCAGAAATTGAACCAAAGCAGGTACTAACATTATTTTTTCATGATCATGACAAGGTCATATGACCTTCAAATCACCATATATGACCTTCAAATCACCTCATCTGACCTTTCAACATTCTAAAGCAAAATTGATAGGTCTTTCGAATATGAAATTGATATTGTTATAATAAAAGATGATACACCTTTGCAAAATATGATTGACATCATCAATGATAATTTGATTGAACCGGAAGTTGACACGAACACTGTGTGTTTGTTCTAACAAACACTTGAGCTCTAGTATTTTCTTTAAATTTGTGCAGGTTTACCTTAAGGAAATATATTCTGACTGAGGTGCCTTTATTGGCCATGCCATACCCCCTGGAATATTTGCATATATACATAAAACATATTATGTACAAAAAGACACATGTACATGTGCTTATAAATTTGCTTGTCAGAAGAATGGTATCGTATTATGCGCATATGTAATGTGCAATGCCCACAATTCCGCACAACGACTCTGATTGGTCAGTACAGGATTTTTATTGACAGCTGTCGATTGGCCGATTGGCCAATTGGCAAGTCAGCAGTACATGTACTAGCCTATATACATGTAGTAGTGGCTGCCTTTTAACTTACATGTATAGAGAAACTATTTCCCAAAGAATGGTGGCATGTACTATTTCCTGATTTTATGCACAGCACCCAAAGCTCACACCACAAATCTGATTGGTCAATGAGGGATTTTGATTGACAGCTCTTGATTTGCCAATTGGCTTTTAAATATAATGTCAGCAGCACATAGCCTAGTAGCTATAGCGTACGTGTACATGTACATGTATATATGCAGAGTTGTACTTTTTCATGATTTTACAAGTGACAAGTACAGAAAAATGTCCTCGATTGAGTATGAGTATAATAATAATAATAATAATGTGGACTTATATGGTGCACATATCTACCAAACTGGTGCTCAAGGCGCATTATATTATTATCCCTGTTCATCAGGCACATAAATCATTCCTGAAACCATCTCAGCTCCCTGGGGAGTATACAGCTCAATTGCTGCCATTTCAGCACATATGGGCTAATCAAACACAACAACCAACTCTGCCCTCACAGGTACCCATTTACCCCTGGGTGGAGAGAAGCAATTATGGTAAAGTGTCTTGCTCAAGGACACAAGCGCCATGGTCGCGGTTGGGATTCGAACCCACATTCTGACAACTCAGCCATCAGAACACAAATCCGATGCACTAAACCGCTCAACCATGGCACTACATATATGGTACTCCAACTCTTAGATTTGTATAGTGAAATACTTTCTCAAGAGTATATGTTTACGGGTATAGAAAAATGTACTTGAGTATCAATATGAGTATACATGTAAGTACTCTGGTAGATGAAGCCTATAGTTGCTGCCTATGAAATACTTTCATATTGTATGCACAGCACCCAAGCATCCACTCAACAAATCTGGTTGGTCAATGAGGGATTTTGACTGAGAGTTGTGATTTGCCCAATTGGCTTAAAATGTCGGCAGTATTTATAAGCATGTGCATGGAGAGAAACCTTCCATACATGTACATGTGTATGTGCATGGGCTTGTTAAATAGTATGGAGGTTTCGTTTTTCCTTCCGTCATGTGTACATGTATAGCTCATGTTTTGGATTTCTCAGAAACTATTAGCCCAATTAATTGATTTTGTTAAAATTGATTGATTGGTTGATCTCATTTGATTCATTTAGTTTTTACTGTCAAGATTTTTCATTATCACTGCATCCTACAGACCATCTGTATGTCAGTCTGTACATCTGTCTGTCTATCTGTTCTGTGCACAGACTCTTGAGGGCGTGCTTTATGCAAACATCTGGTGCTTGGTATTAAATACACTGGTTACCATGCACTACATGTATTTTACTTCTGTAGTGTATACAGACTACAGTGTACCATGTAGGTTTCTTTTACAAACCCAATGACCTATATATGTATACAGCAGGTTTTTTTCACAGTAAATTGGGGGGGGGGGGGCTAGAATGGGATAAAGTAGGGGATTCAGCCCCTATACCCCCCAACTGGTTCCTCCACTGTCTCCCTGATGTGTTACAGATCTGTGCTGCCAATCTGATAGCCAGAAGGTTGCTCATGTTAAACCACTCCTGAAGAAACCCAATTTGGACAAGGAAGTTTTCAAAAATTACCGACCGGTAGCGAATTTAAAGTACCTTGGAAAAACAATCGAGCGAGTTGTTTCATCACGGATCTCTGACCATGTTCGTGCTATAACCTGTCGGGCACATTTCAGTCAGCCTATAAACCATTTCATGGAACGGAAACTGCTCTTCTCCGCGTCAACAATGACATTTTATCTGCCATGGATGATGGAAAAATCACTGCATTAGTTTTGTTAGACTTAAGCGTCGCTTTTGACACGGTAGATCATAAAATCCTTCTCTCCCGCCTTCTTGGAATACATGACACAGCCCTGGATTGGTAGTCCTACCTTTTAAATAGGCCTCAGCATGTTTGTATTGGTAGCGCTATCTCCAAGCCTGTTATTCTTGACTATTCTGTACCCTAAGGCTCCGTGCTCGGCCCACAGTGGTTTACTGTTTATACGTTTCCAGTTCGTGATATCATTTTGAAGTATAATTTAAATTACCATGTTTACGCTGATGACACGCAGCTTTACATTACTTTTAAGTCTTCTCAAGAACCTGCCGATTCCTGCATTACAACACTGGAGAAATGTATTCAAGAGATTCGAAGTTGGATGAGACAAAACTTCCTGAAATTGAACAACGAAAAAACAGAATTTGTTCTATTTGGATCACATCAGCAATTGTCTAAAGTTTCTCTTCCATTTATAACAATTGGTGACTCGCAGATAACCCCCTCATCACAAGCACGTAATTTGGGTGTTATATTTGACTCGACAATGACTTTAAAACCTCATATCTCCAACATTGTTCGCATATCATCATTTCATATCAGAAATATTAGCCGAATAAGGAAATACTTGAATAAAAGTGCTGCTGAACAAATTATACATCACGGCTCGATAACGGGAATGCTCTCTTCTACGGTCTCCCGCAGAATCAAATATCACGTCTTCAGCACATACAAAACACAGCAGCTCGTGTTGTGACTTTGTCTAGAAAGTCATGCCATATCACGCCATCTTGAAAGAACTGCACTGGCTTCCTGTTTCACAGAGAATTGTTTTTAAACTTATGCTAATTGTTCATAAATCTTTTAATAACATTGCTCCAATTTTTTTTTCTGAACTGCTTAAAGTCTACACTCCATCACGCAATTTGCGCTCCAGCAACATGTCACTCCTAAAGGAACCAACTTCAAAACGGAACTGGGGTGATACATGTAGGTCTTTTTCTGTCGCGGCTCCGAGACTGTGGAATCATCTTCCAACTAAACTCAAATCTTGTCACAGTATAAATAGATTTAAGTCGCTGCTTAAAACTCATCTTATGTCACAATTCTTCAAAGATGATGTATATTTGTAATTGCATTGTACATGTAGGTACATGTATCTCGGTACATAATATTTTTTTCTATACTATCATTGTATATTGTTTGTATTCATGTTTTCATTTTCTGTTTATATTCATTTTCTTTGTTTCCGCGCCTGTAGCGCCCAGCAGGGTGGATACGTGCGCACTACAAATCTTTATTATTATTATTATTATTATTATTATATGTTTGCCTATACTGGCACATATGTAGTGACCAAAACATTTGCAGTGGGGGGGGGGGGGGGATTCCATAGGGATTCCATAGGGCAGGGATTCCATAGGGAACACTATATTAGAGTGAAAGCCCATTTGTTTTTTCCTAGAAATTTGATCACTTGGGGAACTAAATTACTGTCTGCACTGTCTGATATTTGTTGGGTCACAGACAAGGCTTATTGTCTCAGTCTAATTCTCTGCCTATTTGTCTAGCCTATTGTCTGATGTATCCACACCAGTGTTCAATGAGGCCCCTCAGCTGATAATCAAAAGTGTTGGATCATATCCACTTGACCCAGGCCTCACTAGCTTCTAATCATTGGCCTTGTTGAGAACTTTAACCTCTTTACAAGGCCAGCCAATTCACAATGCTTTATACTGTACATGTGTATTTCATTGCCTTGTAGTACTCAGTCAAAACCTACTGTAAACTTGCTCAGGATTTTTTTTTTAGAGTGAAATATAGTGAACAATTTTTCAAAATTAATTTCTGTCATCCAAAGACGAAAATACAATATCGGAATGAATATGAAGAATCTGAATACATTTTCACTGTGAAATAAGCTTCAATTTTCACGTTATTTATATACACTGTTTTTATCTTGATTCTTATTATGATTTTTACAAAGGCCTACATGTATGGAAGCCAGACATTTTACCAAAAAAATACTGGCTTTTAGAAAAAGAAAAAAATTATTAATTTAGTGACATGGTTTAATGGGCCTTTCTATATATGTACACTGTACATGCAGCTTCAATTTTCACGTTATTTATATACACTGTTTTTATCTTGATTCTTATTATGATTTTTACAAAGGCCTACATGTATGGAAGCCAGACATTTTACCAAAAAAATACTGGCTTTTAGAAAAAGAAAAAATTTATTAATTTAGTGACATGGTTTAATGGGCCTTTCTATATACATTGTACATGTATGTACACTGTACATGCAGGTCTGTAGTCAAAAGGGGGTGCCGTGGGGGTGGGAGTTGACAACATTATTTACTTATGCCAACCCCTCAAAATAATATTATTTCTCTTGCCTACTCCTACCTCCTCAAAAATGTTCACAACTACCTCCTCCCCCCCCCCCCCATCGTCCAGCAAAGTGTATTTTCCGCTGCTGAAATCAGTCAGCAATATTGGCTTCCCCAACTTGACCCCCCTCCCAAAGATTATGCCTTCACTAATGCCCTGTTTACATGTCACTTTCTTTTGTTTACTGATCAAATAGAAAATTGTTTAACTATAGGTTTTCCCGAACGATTTCGCAAAATATACCTTTGAAATTGTAAAACGTTAATTCAATTTCGCGCTGATTTTGGAAACGACGTGTATCCGAGTTTCAATTTCGCAAAACTAGCATTCGAATCGATTTATTATCATTCTAAAAAATGAATGTACATAACGTTTAATTTAAACGATTACAAATACGTGATTAGGCTCTCGGTTTGACGTATCGTGGCCGATTATTAAGAATGTGCAATCTATTTCGAGCAAATCTACTTGTCATTATGATACGGCCCGAATTAAATATTCTTTTCATTTGTTATAATTCAAATGTGCAAATACTGAATTGAATTTAAATAAAATATATATGCCTATAAAAGTCATAATGGCATTTTTAATTCATTGATTAATTTTTTATTTTAAGCCTAATTGATTCCTAATGTCTTTGTTCTTAAAACAAATATTTTTCTGAGAAAATATAGGCACAACATGTTCAATTATATATATATAAGTAACAATGTAATTTTATCAATCAAAATAATCTTGTACCCTTATTAATGTATATATTTGTGTAAGTGTGATATGCATATAACTTTGTGATAAGCCTTTTAATTATATATATAGTTAACAGCATTATTTTGGTATTTGAGGGTCTCAAAGTATGAATCGTGATTCAAAGGACACGGCGACCACTATATGGACTATAATTCAACTTGATTGATTCATTAATTAAACAATAGGCCTATATTTTTTTGTATTTGTCTGTATCTCCCTCTGACAGCCATAATGGGATTTTAGGAGGCTTGATATGTGTGAAGTGCAAAATTTGGCTATATGATGCGAGCGTGGCAAATGATGAGCAAAGACAGAACGATTTTCTTCAGCACAAGCTTTTATAGCTTATTATACAATACTTGGTATGATTCAAAAGACTAGAGCACCTGGTTTAGTTCCCACTTCTGTTAACACATAAATGAATTGCAATGCTTGAGCAAACATTCATTTACGTGGGAAATCGGCTGCTCATTTAGCGAAATAGATTACTTATAAATTAAAAGGAAAACATGTTTGCGGATGTGCATTCGAATTCGCGCGTAAATGAATTATCAATATACTAAATTAAGTGCACATTCGCGAAATAAATGCAGCTGATTTTTATCGTTGGAAAGTACCTTTTTGGAAATAGAATTATCACTTGCTAAATAGAAATCGGGATTGTGAATGTTCATTCGATTTGTCACGAAAATGAATGCATCTTTTACAAATTAATGTGCATATTTCCTGAAATCGTCCGGGAAAACCTATATTAAAACAGTTTGTAATCATTTATAGAGTGTTAAAATTATAAAAAATCAAGGGTCCTTTTCTTCTAGGAAACCATATCAAAAAACGTAAGAAAAATTTACCCCCAAAAATATAGTAATAAATAAAAATGTTAAAATATATATAAAAATATAAACAAAATTAAAACGTGTGTATTCAGAGAAAAAAAAATCTCCGGTTTTATGGCTCCACTAAAATTGCTGGATTGATTGGAATAGACTGTATTTAAACGACTTTGTCACATAGGGATATGAATGTTTACCTGATTTGTGTGGCCTGGTTCCAATTACCACAAAGGCCTACGGTAACAGGGTAACTAACACGTATCATGTAAAAAAAAGTTTACAAAAAAAAAAAACCACGTAACCACACCAATTTTGAAGCCAAACTATGACCAGAAACCAAAGATATTTATTTGGCCATATATTACAGCAATTTTTTTTTAATGGGGAAACCTAAGAAAGATGATAAAGTAACAATTGTGTAATTTCTAAGAACTCAAGATGCACAATTGTATAATTTCTAAGAACTCGGCTGGGGACCATACAAACAAAATTGAAATCATTTCTAGCAAATGAATTTGCAAATAAAAAATAAAACTACACCTGACTGATTGTGAGAGACCCTCGAAGGGTAATGTACACACACCTACCCCCACACTTGATCATCATGGGGGGTCCACATAGGGAATTCCCCTTATAGCAGATGGAATGTATTGTAGGGCTTGTAGAATTTGTGGTATAGTTTCCCCAAGTGGAGACAAATAAATAATGTAGAGCTGACCCATCAGTGTTCGTATGTCTGACAACATCATACATGTATATACATGAGCTGTAACCCAAGTATGTGTAATGTAAACCTGTGATCATTAATGGGTTTCAAGATAACCAATAGTATACAGTGGCGTTCAAATGGAATCAATAATTCAGTTTTACTCGGAGCCTATGTTAGACACCAGGGGTGGCTCCAGGGTAGCATAAAATGGGATTCATGGAAAAAGGAGAGACACACTGCAAATAGGGGGAACATATGGGAACTTGGCCTTCCCCCAACCCCCTCCTCCCCTAACCTCTATCCCCATCCTCCCCTAACCCCTCCCCGAAACCCCAACCCCCTCCTCCCCTAACCCCCTCCTCCCCTAACCCCCTCCTCCCCAACCCCTTCCCATATCCCCATCCTCCCCTAACCCCTCCCCGAAACCCCCTCCTCCCCAACCCCTCCCCTATCCCCATCCTCCCCTAACCCCTCCCCTAACCCCTCCCCTATCCCCCTTCTCCCCTATCCCCCTTCTCCCCTAACAGCCTCCTACTCTATAACTCCCTCCTCCCCTAACACCTGTCTATGTAATGACTCTCTACATTTGTCCAATTTGGACATAATTTGGAAGGTAAGCCTGAGATTATACCCATTGGCAGATCCGGGGTGGGGGGTCACAGATTTTTGGCAGTGTTTCCCCCATTTTAGCTGTGTCCCTCTCTTTTTGCCATGTAGACCCTAGATCCACCCCTGATTATGCCCTTTCATAATCATGTTGTCTTCATTATTGCCACAGACCCGTTACTCTTGCAGTGACAAGGGGAGCCCAAAAAAAATGTAAGGAACATGTCCTATTCCTCCTCTCCTAACTCCCTCCCCCCAACCCCTTCCTCCCCAACTCCCTCCTCGCCTAACTCCCTTACAGTAGGGGGTTCATGCCCTGTGTACTCTCCAGTCTTAGAGGGTCCCTGTTTGGACAAATTTTTCCCACCTGAGCCGTAGTAGAGGCATGATAGAATGACAGTAACAACATGCCATTGAACATTCAATACAATCAGTCCATTCATAGACTGTTATTTTTTTGAGTTTGAAGTGCAAGTAATGTCTGCTGATTGCTGATTTATTTCATGTCAGCATCATAAATAAAGAAATGTACATTATTTGTTGAGTGCATACAGTAAGATAGATGCAACAGCTGTAGATTAATTTATACAAAATAATCAAAATAAATTATATAATGTTGACACGTAGGGAAAATGGGGAAGCAGAGCTGTTGTTACCCTTCCCTATGGACAGAGAGAGTGATGATGAGCTATGTGTAGTGCTTTCAAGTTGATTATACAAGTGTATAGCACTTATGTGTGCATTCAGCTTATTACGCGTCTATTCAATAAAGGCTCAATCACTGTATAAAAGACCTTTAAAGGTCAGTATCATCACAATCAGAGCAGACTGTCAACAGGGCATGGAATCGGTGTCCTAGTTTAAAATGAACACAGTGACTTCGAATGACTTGTATGTAGCAGCAACGACAATATGACCTTATCATGTGGGGTATTATTTTCAGTCACTGAGTTTTAAATCTAAAACTGGCACTCAGATTCCATGCCCTGTTGCTCGTGATGATATTGTCCGTTTGATGTCCCTTATATACCTGCATATGTATCAGGGTTTGTTTTTTTCCAAGCCAGGTTAGGTGACCCTATATCATTTTACCATACGTTTTCACAGTCTCCATTATCCTCCAAACCCCCACTTCAGTTTTTCAGTTTTAAAGCAACAGACATGTGGGGGAAGACAATGCCCTCCCCTCTTTGAAAAAAATGAATTGTTTTTGTGGGTTTTTCATTTGTAATCTGCAATTTATGCTTTGATCAGAAATTGCTTATTTCATTTTAGAAAGGAAAAAATTATATTTTGAAAGGATACATTTCAAATAATGGTTTTACAGTAAATGTGTCCCAAAATTAATAATAATAATAATGGGGGCATTTTAAAGTGCTGTACATTATTACCCCTGCTCATCAGGTGCATAAATCATTCCTGAAACCATCTCAGCTCCCTGGGGAGTATACAGCTCAATTGCTGCCATTTCGGTGCATATGGGCTAATCAAACACAACAACCAACTCTGCCCTCACAGGTACCCATTTACTCCTGGGTGGAGAGAAGCAATTATGGTAAAGTGTCTTGCTCAAGGACACAAGCATCATGGTCGTGGTCGGGATTCGAACCCACATTCTGATGACTCGGCAATCAGAACACAAGTCTGATGCACTAAACCGCCCAGCCATGGCGCACTCCTTAATTAATGACGGGTGCGCCATTAATTGATGTAGACACTAAATTATCGTTATACTAATCTTCTGACAATTATGTTGTGAAATATCTCATTTCAAATAATGCTTTTCTTTTTCAAAAGGAAATTAGCAATTTTTGATTGTATTTTTGTATTATTTTAATTATTTTGTATTTATTTATTTATTTAAATATTTTTTAAAATTAAATTAATTTTTAAAATCTTAATTTTTTTTTATTTAATTTTTTTTTTGGGGAGCCATGATTTTCAATAAGTATATAAATACCCTCAATATGGGAGTAGTTTACATATGTTTCTCATTACCAATGACCCTGTGACAGATATATCATGTGTTTTGTTCAAGCCGTGTTAGGAGACCCCAGATCTTTTAACCATACTTTTTCACCATCTCCATTCCCCAATCTCCAGTTTCAGGTTGAGAGTAAAACACAGATAAGTGTGCAGATAATTCTTCCCTTTAAAAAGTAATAGACCAATCAGTTATTAAAGATTTAGAGTCAATTGGACAAATTATAGAGAATTAGTTAAAATGTATTAAAATCTTGTTATATCACCGGCAATTTCTGTTTTGAAAAATGAAAATTGCTGATTTTGCTTTAGAAAGGATACATTTTACAGAATAATCATGAAATGTTTGCTTAGTAGTGTGTGCGTGTGTGTGGGGGGGGGGGGGTCCTCATCCTCCATGCCCCATGGGGGGTGCTTATTTCCCACTCAGACATGCATGTCATTTGTAGTTTTCTTGTTTTTTGCAATGAAACGATGTCCAATTGCAGCCAAAATTGCTGGATCGATTGGAATTCTGCCTTGTTTGAAATGACTTTTTCACATCTAGGGAACGTTTGCCGGATTTGTGCGGCCTCTCTCAGCCATACTTTGTGTGTGGGAAATTTGGTCTGGTTCCAATATCCACGTAAACATGCATCCTGTATTTAAAAAAAAAAATTCTAAAAATAAAAAAAAAATAAAAAAATGCATCACTGCACTGATTTTGAAGCCGACCTATGACCAAAAACCGGAGACTTTTTTGTTTTGGCCTTAATGACACAAAGTAATGAGGTTGATTGTTTATCCACACGAAGTGAAACTCAACAAAATGGAATGTTTCCAATGATTTACTTTCCCTTTTAAAGACAGTTAAATAAACTACCACAACATGCATATAATCATGAGACATTTAGGCTATGTTGATACCCAGGGGAGGGGATTGTCCCACCTTCATGACCATTTTAAAAAGAGGGCAGTTAGAGCCTCAGACAACAAATAAAACAACCAAGTAAAACCTGGTAACAATTTTTCATCTCCCCCCCCCCCCCCCCCCGCCCATCGTTTGGCGATTTGGGAAAATTTTTGTAATGCCTCACCCTCCTAAAATTTTCTCATGCCGATTGCCCTCTCATCTAGCGATTGTGAAGGTGTTCAATTTTTCTGCCAAAAAAGTCAATCAGCAAATTATACACCCCACCCCACCCCTGAAGATTATGCTTTCGCTATGGTCCTGCCCACCTTTCCTAATTCATGAGGATATCAATGGAATAATCTGCCTTGAATATTATCTACATGTACAGTGCTAATAAATCATGGCTGCAGTATGTGCATTGCAGTGACTAGACATCTTAATCATAATCAACATCAAATATGAAGTTGCTTTATATAAAATTCTTGTCGGTCATCTTGTGATCATAGCCTAAACCTACATGTACATGTGAAAAATGAATGGTTGGCTGTCAAAACAATATGATCTTCTAGTGTTCCATTATAAAGTGATTCAGAAACCCTGTCAAAACATGACTATTCATTTGTATATTGTCTGCATTCATTGTAGTTATTTTTATGTGGAAAGACAATTGCCAGAAATTTGTTTCAGTTGAACAGTGTGGCTATTTGATTTCAAATCACCCCAATACCTTGTATATATTATCATAAATTTATAATTCAGACTTCTTTGGATGGGAATGTACGTACACTGCATAATAATAATAATACTGATTTTTATTTCAGCTTTAATATAGCCATGTACACACTTACATGGTCTTGAATTTCAGAAGTGTCGCATCGTGTACAGTTGCAAAGCTATTTATTATCTATTTAAAGGTGAGGTATAGGAAGGGTTATTTAAAAAAATAACCAAATGGTCAAACTGTAATGAGAAATTTAGTTGATGTAAAGGGGATGATTGTATCAGTCTTCCCTGTAATTTTATTGGTCTAATGTGGTGTCATTTTTTAATAAAACTGAAATATGTTTCAGTTTGAATTTAGGAAAGAGGACACTTGAGTAATCTACATAAGAATGAATACAGCAAAGCTGCATGCATTTTTCTCTATTTCACATAATTGAAATATGCTGTAACTTTTATCAGCTTCGTTGTTTAACCATCTTTCTATAGCTGCACTTTAGTGGCAAGTTGCTATAGAGGTCAAAATCAGTCAACTGCCTGTTTTGACTGTTGACCCTAATGTGCACACAGGGGCATTTTTGACTTTTTTTTATATATATTTTTTTTACTGTCATTTTAACCACCCTGAACAATACAAGACAATGCTTTTACCAGTCAAAAACGGTCATCTCATTGTAACCCGTAAATGTACTTACTACATGTACACGTAAGGTTTGACAGTGTTCGACTTTGAAGTGCACTAGATATACCTTGGCAAGTATATCAACATTTTGACTGATTTTGACCCTTGTAGTCATAGGAGGGTTAATGTATATCTTGATTCAAAGAAAGTAAGTTTTCTCAAAGAAGCAATTTTGCCAACATAACCAATGCTGTAGCTTACCTTAAGGAGGGGCTTATTAAGTTAAACTCTTAAGTCCTTAACCCCTCCCCCTTCCCTTCCATCTTGTATTAAAAGAGCCTATAATGTCAATGCCGAGCAGAAGACATGAGACACAAATGTGACGATTATCTGTGTAGTGGTTTCCACTGGAAGGACTGTCTACCATATACTTTGTTTTTAAGGGGAGGGAGGTTTTTCAAAGGTTCAAAGGCTATGTGTATGATATCCCTTATTCAAATTACAAGTAGGCCCAATACAATTGAATTATTAAAGGTGTTGGGACCTTGTTATGTTGTGGGTCAAAGTTGTTTTCTTTGTAGCTGATTATTCATCATGTCATAAGAGGGCAAGTTGGCTCTATCCATCTGTCTTGTACAGTGCCAAAATCCGTCATAATTTGAGGCACTTAACTTGGACAGTAAAGGCTGGTTAAGGACTCTTGACCCATGATGAGCTCAATAATGAGTTTCATAATTTTGTGATAATCTTTTGTAAAGAAAAACAAATATTTACATATGTGACCTGCTCTGTGAAAATGAGTCACAAGTCACAAATTTGACAAATTGAGATTTCTATGTGGCTGGAAAGAGTACATCATCAGCTTTAATTTGGTATATGTTAGAGATGTGTGACGTATTGCATTATGAGATAGTATGCCATTTTTAATAATCAATAGTTTGCATAATTAACAAAATTGAATTCTTAGGAAAACAAGCATTCGAAAGGAAAACAAATGACAGAAATGAAACAACCTACTCACAAAAAATCATTGATTTTAATATTTTAATGATTGAAATTGACGTCAATTTCAATCAATAAAATATTAAAGCCACATAGAAATCTCAATTTTTCATATTTGCGACTTGTGACTCATTTTCACAGAGCGGATCACATATTAATTTTTATATTTGCATATTCCATGTGTTTCACTTTTTTATCAGCGTTTATTTTATTTTATTTTATTTATTTGTTTTACTTATTTTTTTGTAATCGGTATACTAACATTTTCCTTGTAAAAATGGAAAGTCAATTACTTTAAATGAAATATTTCATACAAATATACCGCATCTCTATACAGTCCTTATTTGCCAGCAATGAATATATCACGCTGTATCATACATCCATTTATTCACTTAAAGGGACCATATCGTCATGATATACAGGGCATGGAATTGCTGTTAGTTTTAGATTAACTCAGTGACTGAAAATAATACCCCACATGATAAGGTCATATTACCATTGCTACTGCATAAATGAGTTAGTAATTTGCAGTCACTGTGTTCATCTTTAACTAGGACACCGATTCCATGCCCTGTTGAAAGTCTGCTCTGTTTGTGGCGATAGTTTCCTTTAAGGGGAAGGTACAACTTCTGTATAAGATAATATTTCACTAATATACTAGATAATATTTCACTAATATACTAGATAATATTTCACTAATATACTAGATAATATTTCACTAATATACTAGATAATATTTCACTAATATACTAGATAATATTTCACTAATTTACTAGATAATATTTCACTAATATACAAGATAATATTTCACTAATATACTAGATAATATTTCACTAATATACTAGATAATATTTTACTTATTTGATCACTGGTTATTACCAATGTTGTTGCACCTTCCCTTGTAATGGGAGCATTGGTTCATTTACTACTGCAAAGTTAGGTTTCAGATAATAATTCCGTAAGTTTGTATTCAGATAACTAGACAAAATGTTGGAGCTTCCCTTGAATTACTCGATCTCAACGCCCCAGTCTATTATTTTGTGAAATACCTTATTTGAAAGTAATTTGAAAAAAAAAATCCAGTTTAATGCATAGTAGCATATACATACAGCAGAACATGTTCAATGATTTAATGTCATAGGTAATCTTTTTTAAAGATGCTGTTCTCTTGAGTGAAACGGTTTATACTAATGTTAAAATAACACTTTTGCTCCTGGTCTCCTAGCTTGTAATGGAAATTTTTCCACAGACACTCGGAAAGCTATACACACGTCGGTGTAGGGAAAAAAATTAAATCAATGGAAATTTCCGTTTTCCAATTGAAACGAATATTTCATTTCTATGGATCTCCACTGGTGCTTAGCCAGAAATTTGTTAAGGGATAGTCGGCCAAAAACATTTTGAAATAAAAAGTAGCTCCGGAAACTTTTCACCCAGAAAATATTTCGATTGAGGTCACAGAACAACTCGAGGGCTTAAAACCAGAACTGGTTATGTCCAAAATCGGCATTTTGAAGAAAAAAAATAGTTTAAAAGTTTGAATCTTTCTGAAAAATCAGAAACTCCCCATAACGCATTTTAGGCAAAAGTGGACATACCCAGTTTGGGCTTTTAAGCCCTCGAACTACTCCTCTCTTTTTAAAAGGACAATATCGTCACGATCAGGGCAACAACCCATGGTAATCACGCACTGTGGAGTGTCGTGGCCGAGCGGTCTAGCTTACCGGACTCAAGTTCTGGTGTTAGCAGCAGAATGTGGGTTCGAATCCCGGCCGTGACACTTGTGTCCTTGAGCAAGACACTTAATCATAATTGCTTCTCTCCACCCAGGGGTTAAATGGGTCAGTGGCGCACCCAGGATTTTATTGGGGGGGGGGCTCAAAAAATTTTTTTTTTTGAAATCCAATATGGGGGAGAGACATGGCGGACCCAAACCATAACCGCTGGCGCGGCTGTAGCCATGACCCTAATCGTGCTCGTCAGTGAACCTACGGCACATGTTAAATGTTTCCTGGTGGTTTCTAGTCATAAAAAGAAGACATTATGACATGATTCAGACTCGTAGGGTTTTACCTTCCATATAATTTCCTCCTCTTGATGTAAAGAACTTGAGCTAATTGTTTCGTCTGCAAGATTTCTATATTTAAATATTTTCATTGCGCGGACGTAAAGTTTGTGATCATTCCGGGCGGAGCTAAATTTTCTCAAACACGAATTTGGCGGCAAAACCAAATCCCAATATTATCCAATCGGTGTTTGCTAAAACAGTGTCGCATAATCTTTGTAAATTAAAACCCGATCCTGGGCCATTGTGTACAAACTGGAAAGGAGTTGATTATAATGCGGGCGTGTTTAAATTTAAAAAAACATTTACGAGTAACCTCAACGACAGTCAACGACCTCAACAAGAGAAACGGACAACAGAAAATGAAAATACAATTAAGTAAAGCTGCTCCCTGATCAGGGTGCACCATGGCAGGGGGGGGGGGGAGAGAATGTCTAAAAATGCTTGTTATATATACTGGTGGCCCTTCAAGCTTACATGCACATGCATACGCAACGCCGTAAAATATAATAGTGAGTGGAATAAATGGAAAACTTTTGGAGGGGAGCTTGAGTCTCCTGAGTCCCCATCCCTTGTACCACTGCCCTACTCCTTGCCGAACTCCTCTGTAGACAAGACTTGGGCTCAGATTTTGCTCTCTTTCCCGGCCCCGTCTTTAAAAAAAAACAAAAAAACATCAGCGGGCCCTGGGGGGGGGGGGGCTCGAGCCCCCCGAGCCCCCCCCCCCTTGGGTGCGCCACTGAAATGGGTACCTGTGAGGGCAGAGTTGGTTGATTAGCCCTATATGCGCTGTAATGGCAGCAATTGAGCTGTATACTCCCCAGAGAGCTGAGATGGTTTCAGGAATGATTTATGAGCCTTATGAGCAAGGGTAATGATATAATACGCCTTAAGCACCACTTAGTTGGTGGATACGTGCGATATATAAGTCCACACATTATTATTATTATTATTATTATTATTACTGTTATCTAGGCCAACGTGCGCCCGTTGGGTATTATTTTCAGTCACTGAGTTGCTGTAAACTAGAACACCGATTCCAGGTCCTGTCTAAAGTCTGCTCTGATCATGACGATTTTGTCCCTTTTAGGGGCAAATGGTGTAAAATATTTCACTGTCGGGCATTTTTTGTTTCAATTTATTTTTTCATTACTAAAAGGTGGGGCCAACCGCTGTACGACTGGATCGTTGTAAGGTATGAATGCATTTAAAGGGAATGTACAACATTGCTAATGTCGGCAAAACGTTTTCCTTGAGTATGCTTATACTTTCTTCGCATTAAGATAACAGCCAATTGTGGAGTCTAAATCATGAGAAAAGTGTGAAAAACATGTACAATGTTGACAAGTAAAACATGTGTTACAAATAGGGGAACAGTTGGGGAGCTGGACACATGACTTAGGCCTACTCACCAAAACAAATTGTAAAGTTTATATAATATATATTTTTAAAATATAATTGTATTACTTGTGGCGTGTTTTCGTGTTGTGTATCCAGGGAGCGTGTATGCCTATATGGGAAAGGGTACACATATAGAAAAAACGTACAGAAAGACTTAGACTGTTTATGTAACAGAAAATACAATGGAATAATGTAATGTGTGCTTTGAAGATTTTTAGGGAATGATTTTTTATTTATTTATTTTTTTAATTCTGATTTTTTATTTTATTTTTTTGGCGGGGGGTAATGCCATTTCTGCCCTCCCTCATAACTATTTTTTATCTATTTTTTTTGGGGGGGGGGGGGCACATAAACTCCCACAGGGGGGTTCTTGGGGGTTCTTCATGCTTGAAGCTTGGAGTCTGACAACGTTAATTTTTGCCAGAAAACTTTGTTTTTCCCAAAATGAGAGCACTTGAGACAGAATGATTATTGAGGATGATTGGTACATTGACTCTCGGACAATGAATCATGATAATGAGGTGATTAGTGATATCTATGTTATACTTTCCCTGTAATGTATTTAAAGTTTTTATTAACAAGGGAAGGTACAGCATTGGTTAGGCCTATGTTGTCAAATCTGAATTTACGTTCATAAAACAACCAATCTGTGAAAGTTTCAGCTTAATATAACGTCATGTCTGTCGTTAACGAGAAAATAGTGAAAATGCACTCAGATTGTTCGAACGGATTCATTCTAACGTGGAATTTAGGAAAGAATGAAAAAATATATACGCATGGGGTTCACGAAGAAAAAATACTGTTGAGGCGGGTTTGAACCTGCGACCTCCGGGTTAACATACCAACGGCATAACAACTTAGCCATATGGAGACCGCTAACATCAAATGAAAACATTCATTGGCGCATGAAGATCGACCAATTAATCGAAAAATAAATAATGAATGATGCCGCGTCATAAAGCATAAGGCAACGGTAGTGGACGTTTGTATTGTGCATACGTTTTATTACTGTATATACTCATCCAAACATTGTATACTGGGGAGAACGGGAAACAAAGCAGTAACATAAATTCATGATTGTACCCGTATCACACGTTCTGTAAATTCACGAGAACAAAAAATACCTCAGCGGTGCATTGAACAAATTTCAAATGAGAGGATTGTGTTGGCTACGCCATAGAGAAAGGAATGGCCATACACATCCTCATACAATAAATCAACGCGTGTTTTGTATGCATGTGCTGCAGTTGTCACCGTCATGGGTAATTTTGATGTACCCGTGTTTTTGTGCTTAATTATTTACTGTTTTAAAGGGAACTATAACATTGGTTATACAGTGCTTAGTATGTTTTCAATTAGGAGATAGGCCTATATATACATAACCAACCTGTGAAAGTTTCAGATTATTACGCTGTGTCCTTGACAACACAATAGTGAAAATGCATTAAGGTTCTTCGATTTCAATCTTACGTGGAAATTATAGGAATTAAAGGTATTTATCTTTCCAATAAATTTTTTGGGCAATACCACTTTCCTTATGAATGACAGCACCTCGGACAAAAATTATGTATATTATTAAAAAAAACAAAAACTTTTATTTATTTCTTGTGTTCATGTATGAATGTATGTTTGTGTATTCTGTCCCATTTTGCCTTTGTTGAGAAAGAACCTGCTAGGTTCAAAACGTAAGGCCACTAACTACTATTTTGCATTTATACTCCAGGTCCTTTAGGTTGGTAAGCAGTTTGCAACAGCTAATTCTCTATTTATTTATTTCATCCGTTAATATTTATATAAAGAATGTTTTTCATTGACATTTGACCATTTTGGTTTAGGCTATTTTATTCATCCTAAGATTGTGAGATTTTTTGTGACAGCGCAATTTTCCATATTGTGATGGACAACTGAAAGAACATAATTGGATTAATTTTTTTTAAATAGTTTGAAGGGATTTACCTGATTACAAAATTACCCATCACTTTATATTATCCAAAAGCTAACTTGATGTGAAGTCGGTAAATATAACAATCATCCAGAACAATTTTTGGGCCTTTTTTTGTTTTTTATTTCAGTGAACACACGAAAACAAATTCACATTTTCAAATTGTTGCCTGACGAACTTTCCGCTCCAAGTATTTTTTGTGTAAAATTGTGCAGCTGCCTTATACTTTTCTTATGACTCAGAAACTGAAACTTCCACGGCTAGGTTGTTTGTTTAACGTGTATCTGGATTCAAATAGAGTTAGTCCTGAATATAATAAACAAGCTTTACTCGTAGAAGCGGTTTTGACAACATAAACCGATGCTGTACCTTCACAAAGCATAAACAAACACATTAACAAAAATTATTGTATACATATTTTCACCCTGTAGATTTAAGCTTTGTTTGACAGCGCAAGTTTCCATATTTGTGGACAAATGAAAGAATACAATTGTGTACATCGATGTGTTAGTATAATGCTGTATTGGAAAAAACACATAGATGTGTATTTTTCTAAGTCGGTAATATAATTATCGATCCGCGTCTGACATATAAATAGTATGGGATTCAAAGAGGTTTTAGATGGTAAATTCAAAGAAAGCACGGAATATGATACATCTTTAAGTGTGTATGCAGTACTGACATAAAAGTGAATTTAACATAATATACCACATTCAAAATACAACAATGGATTTAAAAACGTTTTCTTGAAGAAAACCTCTGCATTAAATTCTTATTATCTGCTTTCATTATTGTTTGCACTGAAGCTCTGGAGGCGGTTTAAGATTTAATTTCTTTAATTGTTAATTTTAGATTTTTCTATAATGGAGAGGTTTTTTAAATACAGTTCGTTAAATATTGGAGGATAAATATTTGACTTTTCTTTTTTTGTCAATAATAGCACCTGTCAAACCTAGATTTCAATGGATGTTGATACCATTATCAACTTAAGGTGTATGCTGCTGATAATCTCATTACAGACTGTCTGCGATCACAACGCGTGTATTGTTTATTGTATTCATAGCACATCAGCCAGTACCACTCGATGTTTAGTGTAAAAAAAAAACAATCTGGAAGGTGCACTTTATTCATTGTTGACATCTTAATTTCTTGATTATTTACTGGTATACTCTATCATTATCTCAGGCCAACAATAGTGACGGCTTTAGGTAAGCTCTTGATTAGATCTGAGTTACACAATAATATGTCCCAGCTAATTCTTTAATTTTAAAAACTGTGGCACAGTGACATATTTCATAGAGTGCTGTAGTATATTGATCACGATTAAATCACCTCCTGACCCTTTCTGAGAGTTCAGATATAATAATAATAATAATAATGTATAGATTTATATAGCGCACGTATCCACCAACTAAGTGGCGCTCAAGGCGCATTATATTATTATCCCTGCTCATAAGGCTCATAAGGCTCATAAATCATTCCTGAAACCATCTCAGCTCCCTGGGGAGTATACAGCTCAATTGCTGCCATTTCTAGCGCATATAGAGCAAACCATCTCTGCCTTCACAGGTACCCATTTAACCCCTGGGTGGAGAGAAGCAATTATGGTTAAGTGTCTTGCTCAAGGACACAGGTGTCACGGCCGGGGCTCGAACCCACACTCTGCTGCTGGCAACACCAGAACTTGAGTTCAGTGCGCTAGACCGCACGACAATCCACTTTACGTGCATTATACAACACACGGGACCTACGGCTTTACGTCCCATCCGAAGGACGAAGCAATTATGGTTAAGTACCTTGCTCAAGGACACAAGTGTCACGACCGGGGCTCGAACCCACACCCTGCTGCTGGCAACACCAGAACTTGAGTTCGGTGCGCTAGACCGCTCGGCCACGACACTCCACCTTTAAAGGGACACTGTCGTCACGATCAGAGCAGACTTTCAACAGGGCATGGAATCGGTGTCCTAGTTTAAGATCAACACAGTGCAGCAGCAACGATGACCGTATCAGGTGATGGGGTATTATTTTCCATCACTGAGTTAATTTAAAGCTAGCACTCTGGTTCCATATACAAACCCTGTTGATCGTGGCGGTCCCTAGCTTTAAGGCATCATGGCATCGTTTGCCAATATCAATCTATAAAACATTGTCTTGTATCATATACAAAAAATTAACAAATACGAATTTACAAACAAAACTTATCAGTGCAGGTAAATAAGCGCGACATTTGACATGGTTCAGCTCAGTGTATGATAAAATCGTGAGATTGCCTTAATTACAGCATTGGTGAACATTTAAAAAACAAACATGTGGAATTTGTGTAAATTGTCAAAGACACCATGACGTAAAAGTAACGATCGAGTTTCTGCCTCATCCCAAATATTAAAGATAAGATATTGAACTGGTAATTAAAAAACAAAACAATTGATGGTCGAAATTTAATGTAAAACCTACTTCGTGTATACTCTGATGATGGTATCAATATTTCCTATAGGTTGCCAGATCATTTTCTCGTATACACACGACACAACGCTGAACTTTCATATCTCGGTTATCTTCATTCAGAGAGGGTTATAGAAATCGCCAATGTTCCTGAAGACTTTGTTCGAAGACAAATACTACCATATGTCTACCTTTGAAACAAAATAGTGCGTGTCTTTGATCTGAAGATTGAAAAGGACATACAAAATGTACAACATTGTTCAACCTGCAGACGGCGGGGGATCGGATGGGACGGGAGCAGGGGACAGTTTATACGCCGTTCCCCTATTTCTGCCATCACGCAGAAATAGGTACTCCGGGGTAAAACAAAATGCATCTATTCTTTTACATGTTCAACAGCGTATCAGACAAGACTTTTGGTCAATACATGGGGTTATTTGTCTACTAACGGGTGACTTTGTCAGTGTGTGTGACATCAGTATAGCGATTTTGTTACGTACCTTTCGTTTGTTCCCCCAATTGGACTTCGTTTTCAGTTCGAGGCAGATGTAGATTGCACAAAATTGCTTTTTACAATCAGACCGCGAGTGTTGAACCCTAACTGCCTAAGCATTGTTACTGAACAATAAAAATCCTTCAAAATCCTCCAATTGCCTTTGTTGTCTAGGGAGTTAGAGTTAACTTCCTTATGACAATAACTTCTATAAAAAAATGGGTACAGGTCAATTATTCATATTTGCTAATAGCCCCTCTTTAACGTCCCCCAAGCTCGCAGCCCAAGTTTGAAATACGCTTGTGAGGATGCCTTGTGGCGGTGGCGTAACTCAGGGTCCAATTTTCAGGGGGGCACTAGGGGGTGCACCACTTTTTCTAGGGAGGGCATATCAATACTTGAATCATGCAGTCTCAAATAGGGACCTATTTTTTTCAAAATTCTGAATGGGGCACCCGGGGGGCACGGACCTCGGCTGGGGGCACGTGCCCCCCATAGTTACGCCACCGTGGACGTGGTGGGGATCAAGTCGGAGTAAAATGTTGTGCAGGTTCTAGGTTTCGTGGCGTGTAATTACCCAGTATGCAGTTATCAACCATTTTGTTGAACAATTTGAAAGTGCCGCATCATGCAGTGCGACCTACAATAACAGGCTTTCTTGTTTGCTTTCTGGCCAGAGAAATATTATTATTTGCCTAAATAATTGAGTGGCAAAACGTCGGGACACAGTGACCAAAGGGAGGAAGATTTGAAAATGGATAGACTTCTTGTATTTGGAAGATTATAGACACAGCGTAATTGTCCCGAAAACATGATTTTCAACAGTAAACGAGTGCATGGTGGAATATAGTTGCATGGATGCAGGCATGTTCTAATGTGGACCCCAACCCCACTGCATTCGACCTTGGTACTCGACCATCAGGTCACGAAGATGGTCCGTGTCAGGCATTATATTTGTTGTAACAAAAGTCCTGAAATATGTCTCTTGCAAAGGACTATTGATTGCATGATGATGTATCACTGATAGACATGCAAGTAAACCTACACTGCATTGTACAGGCGGGCGAGACAAACTGCAGTTCTAGTCACGGCTCAGCCGTTTCAATTTCCTGATGAAGATGATAGTTATAATAGCAGTAGCGTAGCCAAAGGGTGGGTGGGGGGCAGGGGGAGCGGCTCCACATGTTGGCAACTGTGTCTGTCAGTAAATTCAAAGACTTTTTGGTATTTCTGAACAGAGGTTTGTGTCGGTAAATTTAGCCTCAAATAATGTTTGCCCCACCCCTACTCTGAAAATCCTGGCTACGCCACTGCTATATAGCCAGACAGGTTGAATATATGAAATAACTTCAAAATAAACTGATGGGAAAACGACCGAATAAGCGTAGCGTCTGGATTAGTTATAGGTATAGAAACGGCGTGGGAAAATCATCTGAGATCAATTATTTGGCGAAATGCATCGTGTTTGCGGGTGAGGGAATCATTGCTCGAAGGGGGAAACCAAGGCCCCAGAGCCGGCCAGCCCACCGGCATGTATGCAACCGACATTCTCAGAACATAATCACTTTAAAGTCCAAGTTGTTCCCCGTCGTACGTATCGCCGTAAGGCTATGTTTTGTTTTAGCAAAGAATGTACATGTGTACACTTCTACAGTACTATATTCTCCTTATAATTGTCAGAGCTCTGGGGCCCAATGTATTATCGAACTGATTCCGATCCTTCATAACCGTTCGGTTTAGTATTCCGACATAACAATTAAGAATCCAATAATGGAAAGGGAAAAAAACATGATTAAAAATAAAATTGATTATTTTCTGAAATGCTCGGTGTGATTGTGTTATAGCAAGCCATCTGATAGGTCTGTAGGTCTGCTTATTTAAATTGAAACCAAAAATTATATATTTGTGAAGGTTTTAGCCAAGATGATGACGTACATAATTTTTACAGTGTTTAATTTCCACTGTCGGTAATATCTTGTACTTGTAGCATAATGGTTGTGCATGAACGTGTGCAGGCAACACCCCTTCATCAGCGCAAAAGAAAGCAGCGCCATGCTGCACACTGTGTGATATGCACACACTCAAAACATCCATTTTTGTTGATTTCCCAATTGTTTAATCAAAATGATCTTTCACATACTAAAATAACGTATATTTAGCAATGATTTAGTTAGGATTATTTGAACAAATGTAGAGAAATAATTTCATAAAATAGGATTTTGTGATGCACTTTAAGGGTTATGGGGGTGCTGCGCTATTACGGGAAGAGCTGATTTTGTTATGCAAATGAGAAGCCGCCATTTGGTCGCTGACGAAAGCATGGCATGGCCGTTCCAAGCCAAGCCTAGAACGGTGAGACATTTTTGTAATTTTAACAACTTTAAAATATTTTTAAGGTCATTTGCAAACCAGGTTTAGATAGGAAAATGATTGTTCTTCACTTTTATATCATTTTCTAGGGCTTGTTCATTTTATTTACGAGTCATAAATCGCAAAGAATGTTGACCTAAAACACGTTCGTATTTGGAAATGCATGTTTAAATGCCTATTGCGCGTCACGGAAGTTTAAGTTATCGGGGGAAAACACAAAATGACCTTAGTTTTCAGTTTTGTGATGTCTCATTTCTTCGTCGTTTTCCCCCTTTTTCGATATTCTCAGAGTAAATGACTTTTGTTGCCACATAAATAGAAGTTTTTCTGTCTGTTCCTGTGTGTTTAAAAAACGCTGGTGGTTCATCTTTCGAGAAAAAAGTGTAATTTAGGGGACGGAAGTTTACAGAACCGCGGCTGTAAACGGTGAGTTAGGAGTTAAATTGTCGTTTCGAGACGTAGACGTCGACAAAATATTGTGAATGAAACTTAGACTGCATTTTCTTAACGCTTAGGAATTTGTTTGTTTGGGATTTCAGATGTGCAAAGTGACAGTTTTGGAAACTTTACTCTTTTTCCCAGCGTCTACTGCTGTGCAGACATTCGTACTTAGTGTTAGTTCGTGAATAAAGGCATTTTTGGGGCTTGGAAAAAATAATTTCCTGTATAAAAAAACAACAATACACGTCAATTTTCGCCGGTTACTATTGCAGTGCATTGTGGATAGCATGCGTCTGCAGTACATGGGACTGTGCCCTGAATGTTATAGCATGGAGGAAATTTTTTTTCCTCCATGGTTATAGTCATTAGTTTGATATTTTGGCCTTAATTAACCATTTTTAAGTTCATGCTCTGTCATGTTTTTTGACATTTTATCAAGGTTTGGGATGTACATTTTGGTGTCATTTTCCTAGAAAACAACTGTAAAATTGGCAAATGGTCTTGAAATAAATTATGTTCTTCGTTAAAATTTATATTTTATATGTTTTTGATCTAATTTACATTTTTTTTAAATAAATAAATAAAAGTAAAATTCATTACTCTAGGACTACATTACCTGTATTAAAAAATTGTAATAACTGTTTTGTTGTTTTTAAAGTTTAATCATATATTTTTTAATTGTCAAATAAAAGAATTTTTTTTTTTTTAGCGTGTTGCGTGCTATTTAAAAAAAATTAAATTTAAAGTAAATTGTATTGTCTAGCTGAGGTTGTATCTACCCATGATCAAAGCAGTGAACAAAGGGTAAACCAAGAAAAATTTACTTGAGCAGGATTTGAACCCGAGACCTCTGGATCACTGTACCAGTGCTCTAGCCCTATGTTGGCAGTACCCTATAGTTTCAATTTGGTATACTTTTCTGGGTATCATTGACGTCATGAAAGTGTACTGAACTAAGGTATCCCTCTCTGTCTTCCTCCCCCCACCCCCACTCCCACTCCCCCTCCCAATCCCCTTCCCTTCCAACAGGCAACATTTGAGCCTTGGTATGGAGGGCCGATCCAATGCAATAAGTTTGTATGGTATGCTAGAGTGTTTGATCTTATATCTAGATCAATGTACTACACATAATGAGAAGAAATAACTCACTATAGTTACATAACATGTATTTCTGAGTTTATTTAAAAAAAGAAACATCAACATTTCTTACTAGATGTTACACTTTCTGTCATGTCACACAGAAAGTGGTTTCACAGAAGCGACAAAAATGATTCCCTGGAACTCAGAAAGGGTATCTGCGTCAAGAGCAATATGGGGACCTTTTATTTGAAAATTTGTACAATTTCTTTGATTATTCGGATCTTGTTTAAATTGTTTTTTTTTAAATGGTTTGGGGGCACCATAATTCTCATAAGTTTACGAGTCGTTCATAACAAACAAAACACAAAAGCGAGATTAGTTTCACAAAATGTGTCTTAATTGCATGTAATATTTGATTGAGGTTGACTTTGAAATACCAGAAGAAATAAATTATCGCAGTACTTAATTGGCATAGCCAATGATAGAATCAAACATCCCTTGAAATTTTATCTGAGGTGCAATCACTTTTAAAACAAATTAATTAAAGAATTTCTTTGACAGAATTTTCGACTTCCTGTGATGAAAAATTCCACATTAGAATGAATCTTATTGCATTTTCACTATTTTGAAATAAGGTGGAAATTTTCACAGGTTGGTTACAGACATTTTGCCAAAAGTGAATACTAGCTTTATCGTAACTACAGTGTAGGGGTTGTAGCTTTGTAGATGACAAATAAAAATACTTAGCAAGGGGAGGGTTTGGGGTGGGATTCACCAGTCATATTGCTTATAAGTCAATAATAAAGTGTTTCAATTGTGCGTGTGATTATTTGATAATATAAATTGTCAATATCTGGTATTTGGCTAATGATCGTGTACATGTATGCTGGCTATGAATTTTTAAAAAAGACTGAAATTTAGTTACCATAAAACATGATTTCATTCATCCTTAGGCCTACAGCATACATAAGCCCTTACCATTATAAATTATACCAAACAGAATACTGCATGCACATGTTCATGTACACTGTACCTACTTACTATGGCCATGTTATTATGTCCTATCATCATTAATAGACTTGTTTAGATCCTTCCTTTATTATTTTATTTAACTCTCACACACACACAGTTACTTGAAATGTTCATTGTGTACATGTTTAATGCAGTGTACGCTGGTGCACCCAATGCAAGGATACATGTATTGAAACTGACCTGTGGAAGTTTTGGCGCAATCCTTTATTTTGACCATGCATATACATGTACCCTTTGTGTTCTAACACAAAATCAGTGGGAACACTATCACTAGTATCAGTACTGTAAGTTCACGATCACTGTATTATCATACATGTAGAATGAGTGTATTTCATTCTGTGTGGCATTTATACTACTATTGCTTTTCATTGTAGCAAAAAGGCAATATTGCATTGTTTATATACAGGTTAGAATTATTTGATTAAAAAGTGACAAAAGGGGAATTCACTGTGCATGTTGATTTGTTATCTACATACATATGTACAATATACATATAACAAACAATATTTATTGGCATTCATTTGGGAATCTTAGTTTCACATAATTTCAAATGATGGCAACTTTTGGGAAAACAAAAACAGAAAAAACCTGTTTAAATTTTCCCATTTTTTACTCAAATATTTTCACAAGTTAGTTTTATGATACGTTTCTTGAAAATGGTTGAAATGAACGTACGTTGCCAATGTACCAATGTAGTATCTTCCCTTTAACCCTCCTGCGACTACAAGGGTCAAAATCAGCCAAAATGTTGATATACTTGCCAAGATATACACGTATCTAGTGCACTTAAAAGTCAAACACTGTTAAACCTTTTGTGTAGTAAGTATATTTACAGGTCAAAATGAGTCGACCGTTTTTGACTGGTAAAAGCATTGTCTTGTGTTGTTCAGGGTGGTCAAAATGACAGTAAACACCAGTCAAAAATCCCCCTGTGTGCACATTTGGGTCAACAGTCAAAACAGGCAGTTGACTGATTTTGACCTCTATAGCTACTTGCCACTAAAGTGCAGTTAGAGTAGGAGGGTTAATGGTAAGGTACTGTAGTTTTGGTCATTCGAAATTAACCATATTAATAGTTGAATTGTCATGTGAAACTTTCTTATAGTGTGAAGCTGTATCAATCTTCCCTAGAAATCATTTGTCTGAGGTGCTGTAATTTTTTTAAGAAAAGTGAAATAGTTTTTCAGTTCCAATTAAGAAAAGAGTACAATTTCATTATTTAATAAATCTTAACTTTGTATGAATCATTTTATTTTTAGAAATGAAAATAAATACTTTGAATTGAGGTATTTCACAAAATAGTTGTTGGAAGCTTAGTTCATAATAATAATAATAATAAAGATTTGTAGCGCGCACATATCCACCCTGCTGGGCGCTCAAGGCGCGGAAACAAAGAAAAAACATGAATACAAACAATATACAATGATAGCATAGGAGAAAGAAATTATGTACTGAGATACATGTACCTACAATGCAATTACAAATATACATCATCTTTGAAGAATTGTGACATAAGATGAGTTTTAAGCATCGACTTAAATTAAGTTCAGTCGTAAAAAGTGATGAAATGAATTTATAATGGGCCTACCATGTATTACTATAAAATCATACTTCTCATGATCATATTGTAAAATATGTAATTTATGCCAAATAGAAATATTTTGATGGAAAAAACATAAAAACATGGGTCATACATCTTTAATGAATTTTCAGTATTTTCCTCATTAAGACACAACATAATAAGCTGATTCCTTTCACAGGTTATTTGTTTAATGAGAAGATACAACATTGGTAATTACCAGATTATCAACTAAACAAATAATTATCTAAACCCTCACTTTGTGTGAAGTTGTTACACATATGATCAATCATCGTGAGAAATTATTCCGTCTGAAGTGCTTTCATCTTAGAGAAGGCATTTATAATTGTTATGACAAATTTATAAAAAAGTTGCAAATTCAGGCCTGTGATTGCTCAGGATTTTTCCTGATTTCAGGATTTTTTACAAATCTCTCTTTGCCTCATAATTTTCTTGAAAAAAAGAGAAGTAGCCACCAATGAAAGAAAGAAGTAGCCTGTATTGTGTCCAAACCTCTAGTTTCTTGTTTGTTGGGATGTGGAGAGTCTGTAAATCCTTCAAAATTAAACATCCAGGAGGTTCAGGGGTTTTTGTCCTCTAGACCAAAGGGAGACCCAGTTCCGCTACCTATTTTTGAGGATTTTTTTACTTTTGTCAAATCACACCCCTGAGATTGCAGTGTTTTGTTAAACAGAAAAACAGTTTGTCATTGTTTTCTAAAAAAGGTGAGCACCAATTGTGATGAAACTTTCACATGTTATAAGGGTTTATATAAAACTAGAGGGATGAGACAAATATATGTGATGTGATCTGGGAAAACCCTTCACATGGTGAAATTTGTCATTTTTGTGTTATATACATCAAATTAACGAGGACACTGTGTTGTTTTCAAAAATTCTGTTTTATTCATGATTCTAGGTTGTCTATAACTTGAGTTATGCTCTCGGGAAGTTATAGCCGCCGCTGTCCTTAAAAAACAATGGCGGAAACAAAAAACAAAAGACAGCTTTTTAATTATCTGTCATCATAAAACTATACATAAAATGATGGAATTTTTATTTAATATTTCAAGAATGATCATTTAGATATTAACAATTAAAATGGTAACAAAAACTCAAATTGTCAAACAAAAAATTGGGGGACTATTTTGCCATTATCTTCAAAACAAGTTCGCCGACATCCGACGGGTTTTTCCAGATCGCATCACATATGTTTCCAAAAACCAATGTTGTACCTTCCCTTTCAGGACATTTGTTCACTGTTAGATTTCCGGAGCTCAGTAAAACAAGCTGCATAGTCATCTTAAATATATATATATATATATGCACCACCAAATACCTGTCAAATTTATTGACATTTCCTATTGATTTGCATTGTGAAAAAGCATGTTTTAGGCCCCCCAAAAAGGTTTTTGGTTTCTGGTGATTGATCGGCTTAAAAATTGGTGCTGTGACAATTTTTTTTTTTTTTTTTTGGTAATCTTTTTATTTTTGCCAACCAGTGAAATATGCAGACCAAATTACCCATACACAAAGAATGGTGGCTAAGTAAAGAAGTACTTTAAAACACAGTACTGCAGAATTCCAATCGATCCAGCAATTTTGGCTGCAGTTGGACATAGTTTCATAGCAAAAAAAAGAAAAGAAAATGCTGACGCTAGGGTCTGAGGTGAGGCGTGTGGAGACCAGAAACCTAATACTTTTTTTTTTACCTTAAGACTTGTTACACAAGCTTTGGCTACTTTACAGACTCATTCTGTAAGAGATGACAATTCCGTTAACAATATTTCCCTCTCAATATAAAAAGCACTTTGGTAACGCCATGTCAATTAATGACCTCTTCTATGAAGATGTGTGTTTCTGAGAAAAAAAACTGATAATGAGGATAGATGGTGTGCTCTGTCCATCTAGAGAATGAGAAGACAGACGGAGTACACTGTTGAGATCTGTCCTTCATAGAAGTGATTATTAATTTACATGGTGTTACCTGCAATCCTTATATTTTTATCATATTTTTAAAAACACTGGAGATGTTGACAAAATTGTTTCTACAAAAATGTTTATTCTATGCTTACTCAATTTGAATCAAGATATACCTCATCTGTGAAAGTTTAAGCTTATTGCGTGTGTTGCATTCAGATTTTTCTAATGTGGAATTTAGGAAAAAGGAATGCTTCCAAAATTAAAACTTGAAATTATATAATTTTCCACAAAATTACTTCTAGGGAAGATTTATTATTTTTTAATTATCAACCTTACAAATGACAGATAAATCTCATCAAACTCACATTTAATAATGTATCCATTATTTCAAATGTTGCCATTGACCAACATACGCGTTGTTCGCAGTGTACGACTTTATAACAAGTGTAAATCAAGTGAAACTCATCACATGTAAATCGTACACATTATTTGTTGAAAGAATGATTCATTCCTACATGTACGTATGTATGATGTACATGTAAGAGAAATAATTAATGAGATATCACTGTGTAGTAAGGACTACTGTATCTCTCTTAGTGGCATTAAATATATGTATTGCCTGTGTTTTACTGGCAATTTCTGAATTTCTTCAATGGTACACTAATAATTTCCAAGAAAAGAAAAACAAACTTACTAATAAGAAATAAAATGATATATTGCACAAAATAATTCTCAGAAGCTTGGTTTAACATTAAAAGCATGCCAAAATTAATTTATGATGGGACCCGCCAATTTTGTACATATTTACTGTAAAATCATGTTTCTCATGATTATATAGAGAAAGTTTTTAATTTACAAGATTTGTATTAACTTCCTCAAGTAAAATAGCAATGTTCAGATGAAAAATAAGATCTCTTAAAATAGCAATGTTCAGATGAAAAATAAGATCTCTTAAAATAGCAAAAGTTGCCTTTACAATAGTGAAAATCATGAGTGATACATTAAAAGGAAGGTTATGTTGGCAAAGCTGCCTCTATGAGTATGCTTACTCTCTTTGAATTAAGACCAGAACAAAAATATTGACAAACTAGGGAGACTGCCAACATAGGGTTAGATCGCTCAGTTGGTAGAGTGCTAATACGGTAAAATCTAGTCCTGCACTAGTCAGTTGTCTTCGTCCAATTAAGAGCCAAAATGAATTTAAGTCAAGACCGATCATTAATTAATTTAGGGATTGTTTAGGGATTATTTTGTAAAATGTAATTTTTAAGTATTTTTTTCCCATTCTGCTATAAAATTAACTGGTTAATTAGTGTAAACAGTTGATTCATCTTAACATTGTGACCCATTTTGGTAATATTTTTATTACCAATGCTATGCCTTATCTTGAATGATAATTCTTATACTGTGTATTTCTGGGTTAATTCTTGCAACTGAATGATATCCATGTGTTGTGGATAGAACCAATTAATTGAATAAAAAACTCTTTGTACTATGTATGTACACAACTAAATTTGCCAAAAGAAACTGTTAAGATGCAATGCCCTTAAATTTTCTTTTTTAGTTATATTTTTTAATTTTATTAATTTTTTTTTGGGGGGGGGGTGGTTTACTGGTAATAACTGAAAATTTAGTTTTTTGACAAAATATTGCTCATTTCCTTTTAGAAAGGAAAACGTATACTTTAAAGGGTCTCTGAAGTGAGTTGTTGTCTTAATTTATTTGTTTTTATCAGTTGACATGAATAAAAAACAATTTTTAGTGCGTTTTGTGTCTTGAGTGGATTTTTAAATTTTAATTAAATTTAAAAAAAAAATGGTTTCAAATTTTGCACAACGCGAGGTGGCACTGTTCGTGACGTACACCTGGGGCAGGGAGCCGGCGGTACCGTGAAGCGCAGCGAATGCCTCCATTGAATCGGAACATACCAACAGACAACCGCAAGGGTTATTTGTGAAATAAAAATAATTGAGTACGTTGTGGCCATTAAGAAACGAAAATAATACTTGACATTTTGAAATAATGTCCAAAAATCACACATATTTTTATAATCGTCTAACAATGGTATAAAATTTGACACAATGTCCTCATAAATGCGAAAAAAGCATGACATATTTTTGAACTGCACAAGGTTGAACGTGGTTGTGGTGGACCGTGTACATGTATTGTGTGCGTGCGGTTATGCACGGATCATAAAATTAAAAGCATGGCTACTACATGTAACTCTGAGTCTTTGTTGCTTTACAAAAGCTCCTCATCTTTTCTCAGGAATTTTCCCATCCTTCCCTCTTATGGGAAATATTGTAGGAACTGCATCAGGGAGAAGCATACATATGGCTTTAAACTTCATGCCAAACTGTCTGTGAAGACCCTAGTCAAAGCAAGTCGGCTCAAAGTGAGCACTGCAAATCATCGAGTGCTCACTAGGTCCCGATCATATCGTCCTTGTAAGCTTCACATTTGCCATCCATATACGTCTGTAGTAGCATACAATGTATGCATCACTTGGAAATCTATGAAGACTTATACACGTACCTTCTTTAGTGGTGTTGCTGCACTCAGCAGCAACACACCTTGATGACATTTGCCAAAAATACGGTATTTAGAACCAAAAAAAGAAAGACTGTTGACATTGAAACTTTGTGAAACTTCAATAGTAAAGCATAACACATACACATGTAGTAAATTGTGCCATGTAAACACGGGCTAGTGCTAAAATCTTCCAGGTATATGGATGTTATGTTAATAAGGAGGAATGGGGGAGCACGCCCCTCCTAAATTTAGAATTTAATTTTTTTTAATTGTACAAACGGACGCAGAAAAAATGGACAAAGGGCAAATATATTTTCCAATAGGCATACTTTATTGTTTACACTGTCAAAATGAAGATATTTCATGCAACCATGGTTTCATAGTTATTAAATACCCAAATGAATTTATAATGCAAACCCACTATAAATTCATTCTATTACTTAAAGATGTATTGCCTATGTTTTTTCTATTTTAATGCCAGCAATTTTTTAAAAGAATTTATGGTGGGTCCCGCCATTATTTAATTTTGGCACTTTTTTAATGTTGAACCAAGCTTGTGACAACTCTCTTGTGAAATATCTCATCTCAAAGTATTTATATTCCTTCCTAATAGGAAATTATCAATATCTCCATAATGCAATGTGTCACACACCTCTAACATAAGCCGATGATGTACTCTTTCCAGCCACATAGAAATCTCAATTTTTTCAAATTTGCGACTTGAGACTCATTTTCACAGAACACGTCACATATTTTGTGAAATGTGCCTTTCCTTTCCTCCAGCAGTTTTATTTTATTAAAAGGAAGGTACACAATTAATGCTTCTATGAGTATGCTTGTACTCTCTTTGAAACACAATCTGTGAAGGTTTCAGCTTATTGTGGAGTCTAAGTCACAAGGCCAAAAAGAAAAAAGTGTCCGGTTTTTGGTCTCTGCGCATCTCGGTCTCTGCACATCGGCATTTTTAATTTTCTTTTTTGTTGTTGCTATGAAACGATGTCCAATTGTAGCCAAACTTGCTGGATCGATTGGAATTCTGCCGTGCTGTGTTTTAAACGACTTTTCACATATACATGTAGGGGTATGAATGTTTGCCAGATTTGTGCGACCTCTCTTAGCCACCATACTTTGTATATGTATACATGTATATGGAAAATTTGGTCCCGCATATCACGTATTTGCCTGTTGGCAAAAAAAAAAAAGATTACAAAAAAAGGCGCGTCACCGCACCGATTTTGAAGCCGACCGATGACCAGAAACCGGTAAGCTTGGGCGATGACACGATAATATTGAATATTGCGATACCTTTTTTATTTGATTACGATATCAAGAACCTTTTTATTATATAGATATTGTCGCGATTAAAAAAATTTATCATGATTAAAAAAAAATCGCCATTGTGAGTCAAGTCAGAAATTCCATGGAAACAAAATTAGAACAGTCTTTTCAGATTTTGGAAGTAAGAAAAAAAGCGAACTAGGCCCACTTCAGAAGTACAATGTACATGTACATACATGCTCTGATCTGCAAATGAATTTGCGATTTATTGTGACGCTTGTAGAGGGGTACATACCTGTGGTTATCGGCTCTAAAGCAATCATGCATGAATAAAAAAAATAATCGCGATATTATCGAAAATCGAGATATTATGTTTGCCGATATATCGTGGATAAAAAAATCGATATCGCCCAAGCTTAGAAATACACGTGCAAACAAAACATTAACAATTTTTACAGAAACTGGAGCAAAAAGTTGCAACATTTTGGCAATTAAGGCCAAAAAAGTCTCCAGTTTTTGGTCATAGGTCGGCTTCAAAATCAGTGCGGTCATGCACTGTTTTTATTGGTAATCTTTTTTAGCCAACCAGTTAAATACATGATACATGTATACACGGTTATTGTAACCAGACCAAATTTCCCATACACAAAGTATGGTGGCTAAGAGAGGCCTTACAAATCGGGCAAACATGCACACCCCTTTGTGAAAAAGTCATTTAAAACACAGAACATAAGAATTCCAATTGATCCAGCAATTTTGGCTGCAATTGGACATCGTTTTCATAGCAAAAAAAAAGAAAACTAAAAATGGAGACTCACAGGTCTGAGGTGATGCGCACGGTGACCAGAAACTGCACTTTTTTTGGCCTAATACAAAAAAACAAATCAGGATTTTCCCTTTAAAACAGGAAAATTGCCTGAAAATGTTTTAAAATAAGGAAAAACATGGGTGATATTTTTAAAATTCAAGCAGTGTTAAGAGCAATATTACCTTCAACTTACATGTTATCCATTAATAGATTTATTTCCTGTTCATGGATAAATCAAAACCATACCATTCTACAAGGGTATATAGTAAATAAATGTATGATCTGCATGTAATACAGTTATGCACAGATACATAAAGCCAGTATACCCTTGTGCAAATAAGTCTGTAAATGTCTGCAAAAACCAACCTGTGAAAATTTCCGCTTATTTCATTGGGTCATCAATGAGAAAATGTTTGTAATTATTTCAATGTGGAATCCCTGTCTTTGGATGACAGAAATTCATTTGGTAAATCATTTCACAAATTGACTTAGCTGATCAGCATTTGTGACAGAAATATTTCAAGGCAGGATTGATACATGTGCTATTGCCAACTTTACACAGTGAAGGTTTTATGTCAAACTTTGATCATTTATGTATTTGGAGATTTCACTAGTGTATACAGGGGTCAAAATTAACTTGAACTTTATGGTAGCCAGCAAGGCCAATAGCAACTGATTTGTACTAGTCCTCTTGGTAGTTTTGAGTAGAGGTCATTAACCCTAAACTTCCCAAATCCTCCAAAATCCTCTTTGCTAAAGTGAAGGATTTTAAAAGATTGAGGTTACATGCTACATGCTCTTTGCTAAAGTGAAGGATTTTGGAGGATTGAGGTTATTAGGCCTTTCCATGGTACATGTACATCCATGTTTGTTGTAGTGATTGCAAGGTCAGTGCTTGGGTCAGTGGACACTGTTTATTGCTCCATGCATGCAGGGATGGTCCCTGGCCATGTACATGTATCACAGATTAGAAATACATGTCTGTATACATGTCATGTGCTTGCTTTCCTACTGAAGGATTTTGGAGGATTCAGGTTAATGGGCCTAAGGGAGTTAGGGTTAAACATACCAATGCAAAGAGTGTGAATAAATTCAAACAAAACAATTTTGTTCTATGTTCATTTGTATTTGAATGCCTCAAAACAGATATTAATATATATATATATATATATATATATATATATATATATATAAAAAGTTCCACAAGTTGCAAGTTCATTTTAACATGTTTATTTCTCTAAATGCTAAAGAACTGCCTTTCGCTGTTGGCAAAAATCATTGTAAGAATTGTGTTAATTTTGTACACTAGCCCCCGGGCTATCAAACCTAGCCTACATGTATGTACAGTACATCCTTCTGTTAATCCACTTGTAGTTAGTGGCAATATCGACCATTGTGTGCCTAGCTTCAAGGGGCAGTATCGTCACGATCAGAGCAGACTTTCAACAGGGCATGGAATCGATGTCCTAGTTTAAGATGAACACAGTGACTGAAAATTACTGACTCATTTATGCAGCAGCATCGGTAATATAACCTCATCATGTGGGGTATTATTTTCAGTCACTGAGTTAATCTAAAACAAGCACTCCGATTCCATGCTCTGATAATCGTGACGATACTGCCCCTTTAAAGTGTAAATTTATTTTAACAAAATTAATGAAAAAGGCAACTTTTGTTCTGCCTCAGTGCATATTTATTGATGAAATTCTTACATTGGGATACAATTGATTTTATTTCATTTATTATAATTCAATTTTTTAAATAATAATTTTTTAAATAATTTTTGTTTATATTTATCACATTTTAAGGAGTAAACAGTCACTGTGAGACACGAGTCTTGAACAGAAAGTATGAAGAACCCTATGGCATTTTGTTCACTTACGATCTTATTGAATTGAGTGAAAACTTCCGCTTGTGCAGTACATTATACTTAATTATGCTTGCACATAATGATTTTAATAACAACCATGGATTACATGCACTGTAAATTTATTTTAAAGGGAAGGTACAGCATTGGTTTATACCTGATTACTAAATTATTATCTGAAAAGTAATGATATGAAGTTGGTAGAGGGACCAATTATCCTTGGTATACTTATTTCTTTAAAGTGTGAATACTTTTCTCATTAGGGGCCGTCCAAAGTTTTCAACATTTTTAAGGTCGTACAGAGAGTACTACCCCCTCCCCCCAAAGTAGTACTTTTCAACATTTTTTTTTCAATGTTGATGCGCATGTTTTATATAACATCAACATTTAAAGTCGTACGCGGCCTCCGACCCCCCGACCCCCCGTCGTACGCTTTGTACGACCATTAAAATGTTGAAAACTTTGGACGGCCCCTTACTTACATGTACATGTACATGTATGTATATTACTTTCTCAGGTTGGTTGTGTAATGTACATGTACGTATGCAACTTGATTCAAAGAAAGTAATTACACATGTTTGTACATGTACTTGTAATCTAAGCAGTTTTGCAAACATTACTATTATACCTTCCCTTTATAGTTTTTTTTTTTTTATTCAGTCTGTCGCAATTGTATTTGCTGTTTGTCCAATGTAAGTTAATGATTTGCATATTGTATATATATTAACTAGGGCTGTGCCGGGTATCCGGGTATCTGGATACCCGACCGAAACGTTCATTACCCGGTTCCATTTTTCGGTTCCAATTACCCGTAAACGACTTTTTAAAATATGGACTTAGTTAACATTTGAGCGGTGCAAACAGAAATCTGTGACTCTTGAACAATGCACTTGGACAGACAATTATCTTTAAATTCAAGAGATTACACTCCAATAAAGCAAAGATCGACAGTATGATATCCTCTGTATTATAAAAGTCAATTTGTTACCATTTACAGTACATGTACATATTTGTACACCACCGGAGGCATGTTTTCAACAAAAATAAAAACGAGTATCCGGGTATCCGAAGTTTCCTGATTTCGGGTATCCAGTTCCAAAAATATCCGAAAACGCACAGCCCTAATATTAACTATATTTGGGGTTGTATATTTTTGCAAGAATTTTGAATATTATGGTGGGTAAAGGGTGTGATGGATGAGACACTGTCGTGTGCTTGGCAGTAGGTCACAAGTGGAAATGAAGGTCAAAAAGCAAAAATATTTTGTAAAAGAATCAATAATAATTATTGATACAAATATGCATTGTATTAAAATACTACATATTTATGATGTTATTTAATCATTGCAAAAGGTGATAAGGAAAAGAATTTGTAAGATTATTTACACATTATTTCAGTGTGTTTACATCAAGATGTTTGTACTCATACCTTCAGTGCTATTTAGACTGCTCCCCTGCTTCCACAATTCCTAGATCCTTCCTTGAAAGTTTTCAAAATTGCATCTAGTTTTAATCAGCAGTTAACAAGGTAGTTATTATTAAATTATCTTTCGCAGATATCAAGTGCTTGAATCTAAACTGAGTCATTTTGATGAGCCCCCGTCTTGATTTGCTAGTCTCCACCTCCAGACTACAATACAGCATATACCATGACAGACACAGGAAACTCAGCATCCATTGACATGGAGGAGCCCCCAAAAACGAAAATGAAGACTGAGCCAGAGGTCAATGTAAAGGCTACTGTTGACGGGATGGAGTCTGGAGATGGTAAACAAAATGGGGATGTCCAGCCAGTTGCTGATGGCGATGATATTGACCTGTCGGTTCCAGAGAGTGACCGGCTTGATGAAGAAGGTTTGTAGAATTTTTTATTTATAATTTTTTTCCATCAATTTTTAATCAGAAGTCCAGAGTTTGTTCCCCTCGATATAAACAATTTCTTAAAGGGACAGTATTGTCACAATCAACACAGGGCATAGAATCGGAGTGCAAGTTTTAGATTAACTCAGTGACTGAAAATAATATCTCCACATGATGAGGTGATATTACGGTTGCTGCTGCATAAATGAGCCAATAACTTTCAGTCACTGTGTTCATCTTAAACTAGCACAGCGATTCCATGCCCTGTTGAAAGTCTGCTCTGATTGTGATGATACTGCCCCTTTAAGCATTTTGGCCAATAAAATAAGAAACTACATTTTAGTGTTTCTTGTGCAGGTTTAAAGGAGGTTGCTTGTTTTTTGTAATTTTATTTTTTTAACACCTATTTATTAACCAGTTGACGTCGGGAATTTTTTTTTCTTTTTCCGGTACCCCGTGCGGGTTTATTTTCAGTGAAAAATCAGAAAAAATTTCTAGCCATTAATAAATTTTTTTGTCAATGAAACTAAGTCCGGACACCCAAATAAAAACCTTTACTCATTGACATTTCGAGAATTAAATGGCTAGTTTTTTAATTACGGTTGTGTTTGTTCAGCACAATTAGACCGTTGGCATTAAGCTCCGATGCAACAGCCTATTAGCGACCAGTACCCGGTCGAACAGACGGCATACCCGGAGAGAGAGGAAAGGCCTCGTAAACAATGAATATAAATCCGTCTTTACAAATTCTTGGCTGGTACGTCAAAGGAACAGGTCTTGGATAAAGGGATTAGGCAAAAATCAACAAAAAGAGTGAACTCGTTTAGTGTTTGCAGTGCCTTTTGTCCGGGGCCACCGAACCGTGACCCCATGGACTCCGAGAAACGATTGCGTGTATACAAGTCAGTCGCCACGACGGCACGCCACGTGTGGCGTGTTGACAAGTCTCCCAGTAACACACACAAAAATCAGAATGCGTGTTTAGATGCTCTCCGATCCGCTGTACAAAAAAACAAATTGGCGTGTATACACGGCATCCGATGCGAAATGGTTAAAACATATTTCTTATCAAAAAACATGTGTCCAATTCTAGAGATTTGTTAAATTGGTCAAAAAAGTTAGTAACATCTTGATTCCATAGCAATTTGGTGAAGAAATATTAATAAATTGTGAAATGTGCCATGTTAGATTATGCGCCATGTTTCCCAACATCAATTGGCTTTAACAAAATATTATTCTTGGCTAAATATAATGAACTTCTTTGGAGATCCAATAAATAACAATTAAATTAAATCTAAAATGCCTCTCTGAGGGTTCTAAAAGAAGTTTTAGAATTAACAGATTACATATAAGTGTTGCATGGCAACAGGTCAAAGTTCAAAGTAATTTAAAAAGAAAGAAATCATGGAACTCATTTCATGTTGGCTGGGAATACAGTACATGTATGTACATGTATGTGTACATGTATGTAATGCATACAGAGATGTATATACTGTGTACATGATTGTTTATGCATGTATATATACATGTACATGCACACAGAAATAACACTGTGGAAGTGCGATGTTGTATAGTTATAATTCTTTCTGGTTTCAGCGTGAATATATTGATAGGATTAAAATAGTGTGTTTATGTTAATTTATCATGAGATTTGTTTACTATCAATTTGTTTTACTATAACGGTCTTTGAAAAAGAATCTGCTAGGGTCGAAATGTGAGGACACTGAGTTGTTTATTTTTTTTGCATAAATATATACTACTGGTCCATTTGGTGAGCAGTTTGAAATATTCAGCTAATGTAATTAAAAATGCTTATCTTGACCATTTGTGACACAATTCATTAGGGCGCCCAGTCATATACAAGTCTTGACTTTCTACCTGTATTGTATATCCCTTCACCTCAAAGTACATTACCCAGTTATTAATTATTATAATAATTTCCTTGTAAGCGTTTATACTCCCTTTTGTTTATATTTTGTGAGATGTGTTGTTATAGAATTAAATAAAACAATAATTACCATAAATTATTAATACATGTGTTATCTCAAGGTTTAGATGTGAGCTAGAATGTTACCATTAAGAGCAGATTAAATGCAAGGTTTACTATTGGTGTTCACAAAAAAGCATAAAACATTTTCACAGTTTGATATAAAAACTTACTAGGTGATGTTATTAAACATCCCTTGAAATCTTTCTGTCTGAGGTGCAGTGTATCAGCCAGGATATGGAAAATGGGCATCCATATTTGTTATTCTTTGATAATGCTATGGTCCCACAGGAATATTTCGATCTTTCTGTCGAAATATATTTCGATTCCTGTTTTTTTTTTTTTTTTTAATAATTTCGTCAAAATCTCGTATAAATATCGACAAAATATCTGTTTTCCGTGAGGAAATTTTTATTTTTGTATTTTCTCGATAATTTCGATTCATTTTCGATTTTATTTCGACGACTTTCGACTGTTTAGATCATTTCGACTGGCATTTCGATAAAATTCGACTGTTTAGATTGATTTCGATTTTTTTTCGAATAATTTTCGTTTGTTTTAAAAAATTTGGACAAATGTTCCGATTTATTTCGACTGTAACGATTGTTTAGACTATTTAGAGAGTTCAGATTTATTTCGACTGGTTTTCGAACTTTTAGACTGTTAAGACTATTTCGATTTCATTTTTGATAGTTTCGATAAAATGTCGACAAAATTTCGATAAATTTGATCGAAACTTTATCGAAAAATATTGGTCAGGTTTAATAATTTTCGATTAATGATTTTTTTTTTCGACAAATCTCTACAAATCTCGACAAATATCGACAGTTTCGATTTTTTTAGACTCTTTAGAGTATTTCGACTTTTCTCGAGAAAATTTTGTAAAAAATCTAAAATCTTGACGAAACACGATCTAGAGAGTCGAAATCTCTGTGGGACCATAGCATAAAGAAGGTGTCCAAATGTTAACTTACAATTCTTTGGTAGTTGTAAATTAAAAAGAGGGTATCCATTTAGCAAACAGGGTGTGTTCAAAAGACATCCAAAGGTATTGCTGGCTAATAGTATGCTTAGGTGCTATTATTTTTGTAAAGAAAAGACAACTACTATTCCCCAATTATTTAAACGTGACAGAACTTCAATAACAGACTGTACCTAAATTCCATGTTAGAATGAATACATGTACATGTACGTATTCGCTGATCAAATTTTCTGAATGCATTCACAGGATTTTTTCAAATTTTATATATTTCTTGAAAACTAGACACATGCAAAAGGGTTGAAATTAAGGTACATTAGCCAAAAAACCAATGTGGTACCTTTAATGTATTTTGATTAAATTATTTCTGTGTTAGCGAAAATACAGCATAATGCTTGAAATTCAACATAATTACATAAATTGTTAGCTTTTATAGTTCTGAGAATGAATCAGGTTGAATGCTAGTCTTTACAGAGTCAGTGTTATTGTAATAAATGCTGTTATGAATGACATGCGCACTGTAACTTTATGTGGCAAACATCCTGTCTGGCCTGTTGGGAAATTAAAGGTTGTAATTGTTTGTTCCTTATGATACATTGTGCATTACAAATGTAGGTTGCATAGTGTAGTCATATTGAGACAAATCAAGTGTTATGGCATTATTTAAAATTTGAGGGAATTAAGGTTTTTAAATTTTTTTTTTTTACGTATCTTTCAATGTTAACATGATTCGAAGCATGAAGCCAGTAAATACACTTTTGCTGAAATGTCTGTAAATGCATACATACTTTACATGCACAAGAGTCAAGAGAGATGTACAGAAACCAACCAATGTCTGTAAATGCATCCATACTTTATAAGAATCAAGAGATATGTACAGAAACCAACCATGTCTGTAAATGCATCCATACTTAATAAGAATCGAGATGTACAGAAAACAACCAATGTCTGTAAATGCATCCATACTTTATAAGAATCAAGAGATATGCACAGAAACCAACCAATGTCTGTAAATGCATCCATACTTTATAAGAATCAAGAGATGTGTACAGAAACCAACCAATGTCTGTAAATGCATCCATACTTTACAAGAATCAAGAGATGTGCACAGAAACCAACCAATGTCTGTAAATGCATCCATACTTTACAAGAATCAAGAGATGTGCACAGAAACCAACCAATGTCTGTAAATGCATCCATACTTAATAAGAATAGAGATGTACAGAAACCAACCAATGTCTGTAAATGCATCCATACTTCATATGTACTTTATAAGAATCAAGAGATATGCACAGAAACCAACCAATGTCTGTAAATGCATCCATACTTTATAAGAATCAAGAGATGTGTACAGAAACCAACCAATGTCTGTAAATGCATCCATACTTTACAAGAATCAAGATATGTGCACAGAAACCAACCAATGTCTGTAAATGCATCCATACTTTATAAGAATCAAGAGATGTGCACAGAAACCAACCAATGTCTGTAAATGCATCCATACTTTATAAGAATCAAGAGATATGCACAGAAACCAACCAATGTCTGTAAATGCATCCATACTTTATAAGAATCAAGAGATACATGTATGTACAGAAACCAACCAATGTCTGTAAATATGCATCCATACTTTATAAGAATCAAGAGAGATGTACAGAAACCAACCAATGTCTGTAAATGCATCCATACTTTATAAGAATCAAGAGAGAAACTATCCAATGTCTGTAAATGCATCCATACTTTATAAGAATCAAGAGATACATGTATGTACAGAAACCAACCAATGTCTGTAAATATGCATCCATACTTTATAAGAATCAAGAGAGATGTACAGAAACCAACCAATGTCTGTGAATGCATCCATACTTTATAAGAATCAAGAGAGATATACAGAAACCAACCAATGTCTGTAAATGCATCCATACTTTATAAGAATCAAGAGATATGCACAGAAACCAACCAATGTCTGTAAATGCATCCATACTTTATAAGAATCAAGAGATATGTACAGAAACCAACCAATGTCTGTAAATGCATCCATACTTTATAAGAATCAAGAGATATGTACAGAAACCAACCAATGTCTGTAAATGCATCCATACTTTATAAGAATCAAGAGAGATGTACAGAAACCAACCAATGTCTGTAAATGCATCCATACTTTATAAGAATCAAGAGATACATGTATGTACAGAAACCAACCAATGTCTGTAAATGCATCCATACTTTATAAGAATCAAGAGATATGTACAGAAACCTACCAATGTCTGTAAATGCATCCATACTTTATAAGAATCAAGAGATACAAGAATGTACAGAAACCAACCAATGTCTGTAAATGCATCCATACTTTATAAGAATCAAGAGAGAAACCATCCAATGTCTGTAAATGCATCCATACTTTATAAGAATCAAGAGATATGTACAGAAACCAACCAATGTCTGTAAAATGCATCCATACTTTATAAGAATCAGGAGAGAAACCATCCAATGTCTGTAAATGCATCCATACTTTATAAGAATCAAGAGATGATGACACGCTGATGACACGCAGCTTTACATTACTTTTAAATCTTCTCAAGAACCTGCCGATTCCTGCATTAAAACACTGGAGAAATGTATTCAAGAGATTCGAAGTTGGATGAGACAAAACTTCCTGAAATTGAACGATGAAAAAACAGAATTTGTTCTATTTGGATCACGTCAGCAATTGTCTAAAGTTTCTCTTCCATTTATTACAATTGGTGACTCGCAGATAACCCCCTCATTACATGCACGTAATTTGGGTGTTATATTTGACTCGACAATGACTTTAAAACCACATATCTCCAACATTGTTCGCATATCATCATTTCATATCAGGAATATAAGCCGAATTAGGAAATACTTGAATAAAAGTGCTGCTGAACAAATTATACATGCGTTTGTCACATCACAGCTCGATAACGGGAATGCTCTCCTTTACGGTCTCCCGCAGAATCAAATATCTCGTCTTCAGCACATACAAAATACAGCAGCTCGTGTTGTGACTTTGTCCAGAAAGTCATGCCATATCACGCCAATCTTGAAAGAACTGCACTGGCTTCCTGTTTCACAGATAATTGTTTTTAAACTTATGCTAATTGTTCACAAATCTTTTAATAACATTGCTCCAATTTATATTTCTGAACTGCTTAAAGTCTACACTCCATCACGCAATTTGCGCTCCAGCAACATGTCACTCCTAAAGGAACCAACTTCAAAACGGAACTGGGGTGATAGGTCTTTTTCTGTCGCGGCTCCGAGACTCTGGAATCATCTTCCAACTAAACTCAAATCTTGTCATAGTATATCCAGATTCAAGTCGATGCTTAAAACTCATCTTATGTCACAACTCTTCAAAGATGATGTATATTTGTAATTGCATTGTAGGTACATGTATCTCGGTACATAATTTTTTTTTCCCTATGCTATCATTGTATATTGTTTGTGTTAATGTTTTTTCTTTGTTTCCGCGCCTTGAGCGCCCAGCAGGGTGGATATGTGCGCGCTAAAAAATCTTTATTATTATTATTATGTACAGAAACCATCCAATGTCTGTAAATGCATCCATACTTTATAAGAATCAAGAGAGATGTACAGAAACCAACCAATGTCTGTAAATGCATCCATACTTTATAAGAATCAAGAGATATGTACAGAAACCAACCAATGTCTGTAAATGCATCCATACTTTATAAGAATCAAGAGAGATGTACAGAAACCAACCAATGTCTGTAAATGCATCCATACTTTATAAGAATCAAGCTTTACATACATTTATATGTATGTACTTTACATGTATAAAAAACATCCTGTGATACATGACATGTGGTTTTAGCTTATCCGTTGTGTTCTTAATGAGAAAATATTGAAAATGCATTCGATTGATTGTGTTCTTTCAAACACAGAAATTCTGTCTTTGAATGACAGAAATTCATTAAAAAAAATTATTTCACAAAACTTTCTTTAAAAATGGCTCCTGAGACAGAAATATTATCTGATACCAGCATCAACCTTAAACACTTATAGGAAAAACTGTGATCATTATGATTTTTTGAGATTACTAATAGTTAGGGGTGTGCATTTTCGGATATTTTTGGAACCGGATACCCGAAATCAGGAAACTTCGGATACCCGTTTTCATTTTTGTTGAAAACATGCCTCTGGTGGTGTACAAATACTGTAAATGGTAACAAAATTGACTTTTACAGTACAGAGGATACCATACTTAAATCGATCTTTTCTTTACTGTGTTGTTTTTATTAAAACAATTAGGCAAACAATTAGGCAAACATTTCCTCCTTGTTTGAAGCAGCTGCTGCCAGGCCCTTTGTAGTCTTAACGATTCGATACAATGTATCACAAACAGTTGGAGAAAAGTGTATGGAAAATGTCCTTGAAATACTACAAAGGCTTTATTGGAGTGTAATCTCTTGAATTTAAAGATAAAAATGTTGTCTTTAAAAGTGTAAACATTACATTGTTCAAGACAGATTTCTGTTCACTCCGCTCAAATGTTAAGTCCGAATTTTAAAAAGTTGTTTACGGGTAATTGGAACCGAAAAATGGAACCGGGTAATGACAGTTTCGGTCGGGTATCCGGATACCCGGCACAGCCCTACTAAATAGTTTATTAAGTTTAATTTGTTCTCTTGCTAATTTAAATCATGTTTTAACCATGTTCTTTTTGAATGTTTATATGGTGATTCTGATTGAGCATATTCATCCAAAATTACACAATCTCTTTTTAAACTTTTTGTTCAGTAAATTGTTCAGTGTGTTTGACTGATGCAGTGATAATTTATTCAGTAATATTTGTAGCTTCACATGGTTAAAAGGACAAGTAACTTACTGTTTGAGGACGATCAAGTTATCAGACCATACTGATCAAAACGTTGAGGTGTAACATCCAGTTCTTTTCAGAACTAATTACTACTCAATTGAGAATCGAGGGGTCTTTACTGATAATTTATTAATGGTTTGTGAAAAAGAAGAAATACAAGTACATGTACATGTGTATGGCAAATCGTAACATAAATTATTTGAAAAGAACATTCACAAATGGTTATTTGAAAAACTGGGTGTACAAATCTTCATCTTGAAATACATGTACGTGTAGTCATTGTTTACAAAAATTTACCTTGAAGTTTACTTTGAAGTTAAATTGTGTACCTTTCTTGTTGTCAGATCCTCCAGTTATTGCAAATGATGCCACAAAACCATTATCAGAGGATTGCCCTCTGCCTTCCCCTCCAGCTGAAATGCCCACCCTTGAGAAATCCAACATTGACTCCCCCGCCACCACGTCCGATCAACCAATCACAGAGCAGCCCAACATCAAAGAGGAAATCAACCAAGATGGTCAAGTTGAGGCACCAGAGGGAGGAAGCAGTGGTAATGGGAATGGCAGTGAGGTCAAAGGTGAAGACAAGGAAGGGGAGGAGGAATGGAAGGAAGGAGGGAGCGAGGAAGGGATGGATGAACTTATTGAATGGAATGATGACGGGATCGGAATCCTACCTGGTAGCGATATGAAGGTAATACTTTAATCCCATATACACTTGACATGAGACAGGGAACAAGACTTTCTGTACATTTCTTGATACTTAAAATGTACTTTTGTCATTTTATTTGAATAAATGACCTGAAAAAAAACCCATATTATTGAAAGAATAAAATGAAGATTGACTCGCGACATGCTGACTCATATGCTTTACAAGTGTTTTCATGTGTCCTGAAATGTGAATTTGCCTATTTCTGCTTACCTTTTTTTCAACCAAAATATGGGGGGAAAAATCTGTGAATGAAAATAAAAGTTTGTCACACGTTTTATACTGCAGGATAATGACTAGATTTGTGCATGGCCACAGGTGATAAGTGACCTCACCTTTTGGCTCTGTCCTTCCCATGCCCAAAACTGGTCATTATCCTGTGCTAAAGACTGTGTGACAGACTTTTATTCCCTTATTGTAATGCCAATCTGCCACACTGTAACAGTTCAAGATGAATGAGTTTGGCGTTCTGGAGCTGATCACTGATGCAGACCAGAAGTATTCTACCGGTGAGCCCAGCCCTAGTCCATCACAACACACCGCTCCAGCCAGTGAAGCAGGAAGTGATATGTCAAGTGACAAGATGTCAATTATGACCGGTGACAATGCTGACCTGATGGCTGAAGAGGCATCACTAGGTATAAAGATCAGACTGTCTGTCCTTGCTGACTTGATACATAGCTCAAGGCTACTGCACACCTTTTGATTTGACTATGATCCCACTGAAAATTGTTCCTTCAATGCTAAAAATCTTGTATGGATCCCTAAAATGCAATAAATATTTCCAACAATTCTCACTTTTTGCACTCACACAATTGGTTTAGTGCAAAAACATCATACAGGGATGTGTCCTTTCCGTGAATCAGCTGAATTTAATCTTTCATATACACGTATGTGCATATGGAAAATTACTTAATTCTGTAAATTTATTAAATTTTCAAAAATCCTAAGCAATTCCCGGACTCCCAGACTATTTTCAGTGATTTCATGGAGGGGTGGGGGAAAACAATTGATAGATAGGTAAAACTTGTAGCTTTGCATGGTGAGGAGGATAAGTAAGACTAATTGCGGTGACACCATGTGAAATTCTCAATTGAGTAGTAATTAGTTCTGAAAAGAACTGGAGAATTGATAGATACATTAGAAATGCATACACACATGTACATGTATGTTTCTGTCAACAAATTTTGCCATGCACTGTTTTGACTGAATAATTCCCCTGGAATGTGTAAATAAATGAGCATGTCAAAATTTTTTTTTTAATGTTGAGAAGTCAATTATACTGCTTCAGAGGGCAAATACTGTAGAAGACTTACAAGGTTGCATAAGTCTATTTTTACTGTAATGCCAAGCAAACAAGGAAAGACTAGCCCATGGCAACCAATAAACTAGCCCATGGCAACCAATGAACTAGCCCATGAAATTGGCCTAAACGCGTCAATGCTGTTGTTACAACATGAATAAATATGTGTTCAGTTAATAGAAGTTCAATTAATTTCAGAGTGTTGTCAAGTTAATAAAAGTCATGTATTGGTTTGATTTATTGTAGCAGGTCTCTTAATAAATTGTGCAGAATCTATGTATATTGACTGTTTTCACTCGTGGTACAGTAAAACTTGTCTCCTTCGGTGATCCCTGGAGCCTCTGGAGTCTAGTTTTACTGTACCACTGGTAGCAGTCAATATTTGTATGTGTCAAATGCTTCAGAATGGGGAAAGAACCAGTCAATCTACTGCCATCTCGTGTCACAATGTCGCTTATGCTATGGTCCCACAGAGATTTCGACTCTCTAGATCGTGTTTCGTCAAGATTTTAGATTTTTTACAAATTTTTTTTGAGAAAAGTCGAAATAGTCTAAAGAGTCTACAAAAATCGAAACTGTTGATATTTGTCGAAAAAAAAAAAATCATTAATCGAAAATTATTAAACCTGACCAATATTTTTCGATAAAGTTTCGATCAAATTTATCGACATTTTGTCGACATTTTATCGAAACTGTCGAAAATGAAATCGAAATAGTCTTAACAGTCTAAAAGTTCGAAAACCAGTCGAAATAAATCTAAACTCTCTAAATAGTCTAAACAATCGTTACAGTCGAAATAAATCGGAACATTTGTCCAAATTATTTAAAACAATCGAAAATTAATCGAAAAAAACTCGAAATCAATCTAAACAGTCTAAACAGTCGAATTTTGTCGAAATGCCAGTCGAAATGATCTAAACAGTCGAAAGTCGTCGAAATAAAATCGAAAATGAATCGAAATTGTTGAGAAAATACAAAAATTAAAATTTTCTCACGGAAAACAGAGATTTTGACGAAATTATTAAAAATAACAAAAAAAACAAGAATCGAAATATATTTCGACAGAAAGATCGAAATATTCCTGTGGGACCATAGCATTAGATCAAATTTGACAATGAAACTATAATCCTTGATATGACTTGTATTTGACTGTTAATTAACAGATGATGTACAGAGAGATCCTGGTAAACAAATGATATGTGTTTGTGAACAGTGTTACAAACATGGACCCATCGATCAGTTCTGCAAGTCTGGTCGCTTCTGCAGCCAGTCCTGTGTAGGAGCCTATGCTAGCAAGTATGTGATCCTATATGTAGTTCCTAAATAATGACTCAGCATGAGTTTTTTTTAATAACTTGGATTTCGGACCCGTCACCCAAAAATGTCAGATTTTGGAGAAAAAAAATTAAAAAAATTACATAAGAATGCTTGCAATGCAGTGGCTCTGTTTTGATTTGCTGTGCATGCAGCACATATTAGTGTACACGTATTGCATTTACCTCGCCAAGCCGTAACTCACTTCCCCCGGCCCCCTTCCTGAAGGCAGTGGGGAAAACAATATAAAAAGCATCTGGTTGCCACTCAATGAGCCCCAAATCATCGGTGACGTGAGTCTGTATACAGACTATGAAAAAAATATACGATTGAGGACAGCGCCCTCAATCGGTGGTGATAGTTTTTTCCCATTACCTGCCCAACTTTGGTAGAAAAAAATCCATAATCCAAGTAATTTAAAAAAATGGCCTAAAACTAACCTGTGAAAATTTCATCAAAATAGTTGCTCACAATTTTGAGAAAACAATGAATTTTAATAATTGTTTTTAATTTTTTACAAACAAAATTTGTCGTCTCAAACTTGTAAATTTGACATACTGTAACAATTCAAGATTTCTCTAAGGTGAAAGTATTTCAGACAGAATAATTTCTCACAGTGATTGATGCATCTACCAACTTTACACCAATAGGTTATTTTTACATTAATTAACTCTCTGTTTTCTCTTGATAGGCAAGGATGTCTCCGCAAGGATACCGAGAAGAAGAAGAGCTCACACATGATGCTAAAGAAGAAAGTAGGACGCAAACCTAAAAGCCCCGGCCCAGAGGGCAAGGTGAAGGAGGTCTAGATAATTTCCCTTTTCCATTTGTTTGTTTGTTTGTTTATTTGTTTGTTTGTTTACTTGTTTGTTTGTTTACATACTCGCATAACAAGGCATGTACCTTTTTCAGTTAATAAACTGATTTCCTCTTTTCTGTGTGTGACCTGATCAAGGGGAGTGATTTGTATGTTGCTCCCTGGTCAATTTGATGTTACTGCACAATCTGAAAATCAATGAATTTTTTTATAATTCCCCCATACAATGTGTGGTTCCCTTATAAAAATCCACTGTAGTTTTACTGTACTAAATCTATAGTTTTACTGTTGTATGTAAAGTTTTACTATAATAATTGTAGTAAAAATATAGTTTCCTTCCTATATTGCAGTAAATTTGAAGTAAAAATGAAGTAAAACTTCACAAATAGTACAGTTTTACTAACAATAATACTGCAATTAAACTTTATAGTAAAACTTTGTACAGTAAAACTGTAGTGGATTTTTTAAGGGTTGCCACTTAATGCGAATCAACAGTGCTGTGAGTCTGTGTACAGACTATGAACAAAACTGAATGATTCAGGGCACTCTAAGAGGAGAGCACCCTCAATCAGTGCTGGGTGTGTTTTTTTTTTTTTTCTCTCTCTTATCTGCCCAACATCGGAAGAAAAAAAATCTGTAATCCAATTAATTAAAAACAAAATGGCCTAATGTATTATTTAGGAAAGAGAGGTCTAAATTCAAACTGAAATTTTTTGTTGAAGTGGCAGCACCTCAAACAATGGTTTTTTTTTAGGGAAGATTGATCATTAGCTTTACACCATTGAGTTTCACATGACAGTCATGACCATTTAGTTATTACTGAATTTCCAACTCTATTCCTTTCCTTAAATCATGTTCAGAATGTACCACAGAGCATTTAGAATGCAAACATTTCCAGTGGCCCATTTTGGTCTAGTGCTGGGACGGTTAACCAGTTAACCAACGGAAACTGCACGAACTGTTTAGAAATTGCTAACCGGCTAACCGAAACCAATATTAAAAAAAAAGAGAAAACAACAATTTTGGAAGAATTTGCCACCCATTTTGTTGTTCTAGACTTTATTTTTGGCCGCATTGGTTCTTAAACAATCATTGCGGGAAGTTTAGTGATGCTTTTTAATTGACAATGTATGCCATTTGCTGCCTATATCTAGTTTGTGTGGCCGTCAGGTGCCGACCTAAGGTTAATCGGTTTACCGACCGTGAAAGTTTTGGTTAAATTGTTAGTGAACTAACCGGTAACTCCCAGCACAATTTTGGTCTCACATGGGATGATTTCGTTAAGCATGCTGCAGGGGTGTGATTCGTCCGGATTTTTCTGGATTTCCAGATTTTTACAAATCGCAATGTTGTGATCCTCCGGATTTTAAAGATTTAAACAATAAAGGAAAGCAAAGCAAACACTCAGAACTATCGTGGCCGAGCGGTCTAGCTTACCGGATTCAAGTTCTGGTGTTAGCAACATAATGTGGGTTCGAATCACGGCCGTGACACTTGTGTCCTTGAGCAAGACACTTAATCATAATTGCTTCTCTCCACCCAGGGGTTAAATGGGTACCTGTGAAGGCAGAGTTGGTTTGCTCTATATGCGCTAGAAATGGCAGCAATTGAGCTGTATACTCCCCAGGGAGCTGAGATGGTTTCAGGAATGATTTATGAGCCTTATGAGCAGGGATAATAATATAATGCGCCTTGAGCACCACTTAGTTGGTGGATACGTGCGCTATATAAATCCACACATTATTATTATTATTATTATAGATTTCAACCCAGCACTGTTCACAACAGCAGCCCCGATACCCCTAGCAAAATTTACGTGGATTTTTCAAAAACTGTCCAATCACACCCTTGATGTTAATAGCTTAATTTGTTACTGTCATATGAAGTTATACCCTGATTGTGTCATTTGTCTCTTTTGTCAACAGGCCCATCTCCATGGCGATTTGAAGATGACGATCAACATCAAAGGGTTTGACAAATCACCTGTAGGAAAACCAGGTGAGAAAAACATGTATTTTTTGTTTGTTGCTGTTGGGGAGGGGGTAGGGAAATCATGATGTTATTTTAGGGAGATGAGCTTTAGCTGTGGTAGGGTGTGGCCTTTGCATAGTTGCACTAAGCCCTTTGTCCCACAAATGTATCTCATTTGTCTCAAGCGCTACCAATCGTAAGGCATGACATTTCAAGAACAATGTCAGTGGACTCCTTAACCCTCTCAGTACCGAATTGTTTGACCACTCAAGTGTGAAGCATACATTCTTACACAACAGAAAGCTTGTGTTCAAAGACCAATTTTACAAACTCTATTATCACCTTGAAGATATCATTTTACAGCAAAATAAATAATAAAAAATATCTTACTTATTGAATTCCCTTTCATAAAATCCAAAAAACATTAAGATTGGTCAATAAATGTCCAAGTTCTTGGTCTTTGTTTCCTCAGTGTGATCTGTAAACTCAAACACTTTTTTGTACACAAACACATGGCGCTCCGTAGGTGTTTGGCATTTCGGATCTTTCAACTCCAATTTGAAGGGATTGCATAATAGCAACCTTATTCTATTTCACCATCAATGGAAAGATCCGATCTTGCTCTTTCCAACCATTGTAAGCTTGGGTATGGAGGGTGAACATGGACAAAACTACAGCTTTATAACAAATGGCCTTTGTGCTCAGGCTTGAGTGCTTTTTTGTGTGAAAGCTTGGTCGACTAAAGTCGACAATGGTAAGGAAAGGCCTTGGCTGATCAACCACCCATGGGATCCCCACCACCTGTGGCATACACCTTATCACTACCCTAAAAGTTACTTCTGCCTCAAGCCCCAGAGTCAACATTATACACTGGTTCATCACCAATTCATGTCCCTGCCTCACTACCAACCAGGGAGTCATTGTCCTCTTCTTATGTTATCACCCGAATGGCTAGCTGTGAATGTTAACAAAAGCCAACTTAGCTGTTCATCAAGTCTGGTCATCGTGCTCCATTCATTAGTCAAGTATTTGTTGTACACAGCCTGTGTTTAACCTCCCCATGACCAAGGCCTTGCATGGCCATTCAGTGATCAGGCTCTGGTACAAAGTCATGGTACAGCCAAGCCTTTGAGAAGCCCAGCCAGACCCAGGCTTTTCCCCTGCCTACTGGCCTAGCCTATATAATGAGCTCTGCTTGCCTGGGCTAGGCCCTCCAGAAGCCCAGGTTATGTTGATTGGCAGGTACTGTATTGTTACAGGATTAGGACTCACAAAAGACAGATTAGGCGGTCAGATAGCCTGGGCATGGTCAGCCTTCTCAAAGGCTTGGCTGTACCATGACTTTGGCCCTCTTCCCTTATAAGCATTTATCCCTCATACTTGTTATTTACAGTTATTTTGTCATGTTTGTATCGGGGAAAAAATGTGAAATACTATTGTAACGGACAAAATGTCTGTCACACTACAATGGAGCTTAGGTTTAAATATGTACCAACCATGTTTTACTGGCAACTTCTGATTTTTGGAACATTTATTATTTCCTTTTTGAAAAGAAAAAAAATACCGTAAACCCTCCTGTGTCTGCAAGGGTCAAAATCAGTCAAAATGTTGATATACTTGCCAAGGTATATGTATTGTACTTAAAAGTCAAACACTATCAAAACTTACGTGTAGTAAGTACATTTACAGGTCAAAATGAGTCAATCGTTTTTGACTGGTAAAAAGCATTGTCTGGTATTGTTCAGGGTGGTCAAAATGACAGTAAAAACCAGTCAAAAATGCCCCTGTGTGCACATTTGGGTCAACAGTCAAAACAGGCAGTTGACTGATTTTGACCTCTGTAGCTACCGTACTTGCCACTAAAGTGCAGCTATAGTAGGAGGGTTAAATGAGATATTTAAAGACCTGGGTAAGTGACGTGACATCACTTGAAGAATATTCTGAATGGCTGCCAGTGTTTTCAATGTGGCAATTTCGTGAAGTTTAAGATATATTTTCACTCCTTAAACAATGAATTTGTGAGTAAGACTAATTGCGGTGACACCATGTGAAATTCTCAATTGAGTAGTAATTAGTTCTGAAAAGAACTGGAGGTACTACTCAATTGAGAATTTCACATGGTTTCACCGCAATTAGTCTTACTTATCCTCCTCACCATGCAAAGCTACAAGTTTTACCTAATGAATTTGTGAAGAGACTTGTACTAGTAGACGTGTTGTTTCGTACAAGCCTGAGAAGTACATGTAATATGATCATTAGTTCCTTTTTTAGCCAGGAAATAATTATTTGTTTAGTCTATTTGCTTGTTTGATTAGCTCATGCTTAGGGTTCACCCATGTGACTTACTCAGGTTACCTCAGTGAAGCTTCCCATTGTGTTGGGATTAAGGAAGGTGTGATATATCCTACCTTTTAAAGAGTTATAATTATTTCCAAATGGCAGCTTCATGTGCATGTAGTACCATTCTTAATCCTAACGCAATGCCAGATCATGTTTTAGACATTTTGGGCTCACTCTTAGGTAGAATGTCTGAAATGTACCTTGCCGAGCCGTAACTCGCTTCCCCGGCCCCCATCCTGAAGGCGATGGGGAAAACAATAAAAAACATCTGGTTGCCACTCAATGAGCCCCGAATCATCGGTGCCATGAGTCCTTGTACAGACTATGAAAAAAATCTATGATTGAGGGCGCTCTAATAGGAGAGTGTTTTATTCCCATTACCAGCCCAACTTTTGGAGAAAAAATCCATAATCCAAGTAATTTAAAAAAAATGGCCTAAAACTAACCCATGAAAATTTCATCAAAATAGGTGCTCACAATTTTGAAAAAACAGAATTTTAAAAATTGTTTTTAATTTTGGGCTCACTCCTAGGTAGAATGTCTGAAATCTAATGCTTCTTTACATTTGAGTGTCTAATCCAGCATACATTGTATACATTAATATGTCTGAAATCTCCCAGGTAAAAAGAAAGGCTTCACATGGTCTGCATATCTACAGCAGGAACGAGCTGTGGCAGCTCCAGCCAAATTCTTCAAAGATGTAAGTTGACAAGAATCTTAGTTTTGTGCTTCTAAAATATCTATTTCCGCACCGCTGCAGTACGCGGTCTAACCATGATTTTGTCACCCTGAATCAAAAAGCATGGAAGTGTGATTTTTTTTTTTCTTCATAAAAACAGGCCTGTGATTTCTCAGGATTTTCCCTGATTTCAGGATTTTTTTTACAAATCTCCCTTTGCCTCAAAAATTTCTTGAAAGAAGAGAAATAGTCATGAAGGAAAGAAAGACGTAGCCTGTAATGTGTCCAAACCTCTAGTTTCTTGTTTGTGGGGATGTGGAGAGTCTGTAAATCCTCCAAAATTCAACATCCAGGAGGTTCAGGGGGCTTTGTCCTCCAGACCAAAGGGAGACCCAGGCCAGCCACCCATTTGTCAGGATTTTTTACTTTTGTCAAATCACACCCCTGTAAAAAGTGAACTAATTTCAAACAGTTTACAACAAAATCACTTTGATTGATAATACCAAGGCATCTATAGGAACTATGGGGGAGCCAGTCTTGTTTAATTGTATTTATTTTGTTTTTGGGAGAAAGGGGGGCACTTGGAAGGAACTATTACAAAGGACGTCCTTAAGGCCAAAAATGAAAGTCTCTGGTTTCTCTCCACTAGTGTCACCTCAGACCTGTGTCATTTTAGGTTTTCTTTTTTGTTGTTGCTATGAAGCGATGTCCAATTGCAGCTAAAATTGCTGGATCAAGTGGAATTCTGCTGTGCTGTATTTTAAATGACTTTTTCACATAGGGTGTGAATGTTTGCCCGATTTACCTTGTATGAAGTTGAGTCATAGTACAAAACAATCTGAGAAATGATTCCGTCTCACATTCTTTATTTATTCTTTATAATTGTATTATAAATTTGATATGGATTACGGCTGTGATCTATTTTCGATGTTGGAAAGCATGTACAAGCAAATCTGAATGTATTTCACTATTTTTGTCATTAATGACACAATGAAATAGGCTGAAATTTTCACAGGTTTGTATCTATACATATGACATAAAACACAATAAAGGGGGCCACTTTGCATCCGTCAAGTTAGCAGTTTTTCCAATGGTTGTTATTTATTTTAAAGTACCTGAAACCGACCAAAAAGTGTTTCAACATGTGAATGGACATGCAGGCTTATACTAGAACTAATTTGAGTTGATTTATTTTATTTTTAAATTTTTTTATTTATTTTTTTACCCTCAAATTTCCATAAAAATTGGACGGAAAAAGTTACCTCACTTTTCCGTCCATTTGTTGATGGAAATTTTAGGGTAATTAAAAAAATAATAGTAATAATCAACTCAAATTATCTTTAGAATAAGCATGCATGTTTATTCAAATGTTGAAATTCTTTTTTGGTGGTTTCAGATATTTAAAAAAAAATTACAACCATTAGAAAAACTGCTAACGTGACGGTAGGAAAGTGGCCCCCTTTATTGTGTTTTATGTCATATCTCTTCATTCTTATAAAGTATGTGCATTCACTGACATTTTAATAATGTTAATAATCCCTTTAAAATCTTCTTATAATTTTTTATTTATTTATTTATTTTTTTCGATGGAGTGCCTGGGTGGCACATCTTTTCAAATGCCTCTCAAAATATAAACCCAGGAATCACCCTTTAGACAACAGTATTGCTGTACAACCCTTATCAGGCAAAAGTCATAACACCTTTACAAATCTTTACAAAACTTTTTTGATTGAATTAAACAGGCATTTCCAAGCGGCAAGAATGGCTTCAAAGTGGGCATGAAACTAGAGGGCATTGACCCCAAGCATCCATCCCTGTTCTGTGTGCTGACTGTGGCTGAGGTGCGGGGTTACCGGCTCCGACTTCACTTTGATGGCTACTCGGAGTGCTATGACTTCTGGGTGAATGCCGACTCCTTAGACATCCAGCCTGCTGGGTGGTGTGAGAAGACAAATCATAAACTACAATATCCCAAAGGTAAGTCTTAAATTGGATTTGCTTGGTGGGTTGGATAAGAAAGATTGGAAAGATTTGCAGGTAACACCATGTGTGATGGGGGGTGTAACGAGGTATAAAATGTTCAGTGGGTTTCTTGTGGTAGGATGGCCTTGTAGAAGTGCTGGTCACCTGTTCTATCTTACCACTCACTGGCTTTGTTTAACATGAATTTTTGTATATTTTTTGTTTTTTAGGGTTTTGGTTTTATATTTAATTGATGTAATCTGATTGCCAGTGTAAAATGTAATAAAAATAAATAAAATAATAAGCTCTTTTTGGAAGAAGTGGTGTGGTTCTGAAAAGAACCAGAAGTGAGGATAGTTCACGACGTTCAGTGTGTTCTGTTTGTCTTCAGGAGGAAGACTGACAGGGCACACTATCCTCACTGCCAGTTCTTTTCCAAATCTTTCAAGAAGAGATTATGCCAGATGAGGTTACCCATAAACCTCTCATCTTTCTTATCTAAACACACTGTAAAATATTCCATGCTAAAAATAATCTGAAAATAGACCATTTCACACAGCACTTGTTTATCTTTTTTACGCACGCACATACATTGGTAGTATGCGCATTCTTTTTAAAGTTCAAAAGCAATTCTTGAGGCAGAAATTTACATTTTTATTAAGATTTTTGAGTCTTCACAACACATATGTTAAATACAAGTCCCATGCTTTCTAATTTCTTGTATAAAGGTGGTCAGTGTATTTCTAATAGGCTTCTGATGATCGTTGGAGCCAGCACCTGCAAAGTGGGCATGGTTTATGTTGGAATTGCATAAACAGAATATTTGCAAGCCTAATTTGCATATTGATCATGTCGCCCTCATCTCATAGTTTATCTAAATGGGCAACCCAATGTTCATATTAATCACTTTCACAGCTGCTTTTCAATATGGTAAATGCCAGATTTTGAGCTAATTTGATTTGATCCAATCTGTGAAAGTAATTATAGCTATTAGCTGGAGGTTTTCATCACTGGTTTGGTGGCTTTTACAGCCCAAAAATTATGTAATCAGATCGTGTTTCCGTGAGTTAGGTTTTTGAGGCTATTGATATTGTATACACATGTGTAGTGTATGCTCATTGGCATTGCATTGTACTCTCTTTCACTTCAACTGTCCATTATAAATTGTGATGTACATGAGTGACTACCAACAATGTCGAATGTCTATGTGGAAGCTTGGCTGTTTTAGAGAAAACTGTGCATGAAATGCACCTGTGAAATGCTACCAGAACTAGTCACATCACTTGCCACATCCCTGTCCAGCACCCTATCCCCCCCCCCCCTTAATCTCTGAAATAATCAGCCCCTACCTCCCTTCACACTGAAGGCATGCACTGTACAATCCTAATGAATTTTCACTAGCAGTAGCTGAAACAGGTTGGTTTCTATATACACCCATCACAACTTCTAAGTTCCCCCTAATATTTTTTAGAATATCTCAACAAGTATTGCATAAATTTTAAAAACTCAAAAAGCAAATGACAGAATGACATGTTCTACACAGCTCATAATGAAATGGTTGAAATTCAATCATGCATGCACAATTGACAGTGATTTGAATGGAAATTCAGCTGAAAAAAAAGTTGCAGTACAAAGCATTGCTTCAATGGCATGTTACACATGTAGTTTTCTGTAAGAACTCAGTTATAGAGAATAATGGAGGACTAAATTCCATATTAAACTCTTGCTCTACCCTTCTAAAACAATGGACTTGCATGTTGCTCTTTGAATATTCTTTTCTTATTATGAAACAGCCATCAATACCATTGTTATTGATGCATGAGTTCTTACAGAAAACTACATGTGTAACATGCCCTTGAAGCAATGCTTTGTACTGCAACTTTTTTTACCAAAAAATAACTTCCCTTTAATGGCAGAAAAGCTGAACATGAGATTCAGAAATACATGTAACTCCAAGGCCTTTTTCACAGAAGTCATCAGTAACCTATGAAAGTATTTGTTCCATTAGGTTTCCCTTAAAACATGCTCAGAGTATGTACCACAGAGCATCCAGAATGCAAACATTTCCAGGGACCTCCCACACAATATGCCGTATATGAGCTTCACGATTGCTCGCAGTCTGAATCCGAAAACATTTTCCTCTCTTTTGAAAATTGGTCAGTTGCACGCCTGATAACCAATCATGCTAAGCCTCTACAAAAAAAATACTAATATTTCATTTCACATTTTCCAAATAATGATTTTCTCCATTTTCCTTCATCTTACTTGTCTCACAAAAAAAAGGTCGAGGTAAGTGTCGTGCTCATTTCACTCTATGAAACAGCTTGACTGCATGAGAACGTTCAAAGTACATATATATTTGCTTTTGCTTCGCTTGGTGCTTTTTTTTTTGCTGACAGCTTCTTGAATTCCAAAGGAATGAAATATGATGGGATTATTGGTGTCTACGACTGGTGATAGTTGTAGACCTAGAGTGGGGGGGGGGGGGTGGTGGGCGGAGGCTTCAAATAAGTTTGAAATCTTACATGTACATTTTTACAGTATTTGAATCGCCAGTGAGCATTTTGTGCAGTGGCGTAACGATGGGTGGGGAGGAGAGGGGTACAGGGGAATGTGATGACCCCCCCCGAACCCCCACCTGATGCCGGTTCCCCCGCTCAGAATTTTGATCCCTTACAAAACATGGGCCTGTAAAAGTAATGCCTCAAATGTCCCCTCTGAAAATCATGGCAAGTTCCCCCATCTGAACCAAACCTATTCACCCATCTGATTGTGTGTCATGGTTCCAAAACGACATGTAAGCAGTGTATTATGCACATATTTGTTATTCTTTTTCAAATGTTGTCTTCTTTATTTTACTTTGCTCCTTTGGGTGTCTGTTACGCTTTCAATTTTTTGTTGCAGGGGAGGGGGAAGGAAAGTTGTGCTGCTTACCACCTTATACAAAAACAGAGGTCATTTACCACTGTGGCCTTATCAGTGAATCAGCTAAATTCAGGGATTTTCTGATGAACATATGTAATGTAAATTTTCCAAACTGCAGACTCCAGTGTTTGTTTCCTCTACCTCTGTGTACTGTCCATGTTGCCTTCATGAAGTCCAAGACCTAGGGCCAATTTAATTCATAGAGCTAAGCAGAAAATATTGCTCAGTAAATTTATCTGCTAAGAAAAATTGGGCTGAGAACCAGCTAGAAGCAATATACATTACATGACAATTTGCCTGGTAGCCTATTTTTTTGCTAAGCACATATGTGATCATCCACCACGAATGGGCTGTGAAGTCGCACACGTTGATTTAGCAGTACGGCTTGAAATGCATGAAAAATCAGTCAGTTGTCCATTTTGGTATTTCTTTAGAAATGAAAAGTTTGAAATATTCTCCTTTCGTTCTGAAAATTTCAGAATTAAATTCAATTTCAAAAATCATGAAAACCACGTTTTCTTTCGGGCAATGAGTTCATAAATCTGTACAGAATGTAAGTTTATATGAAGTTTATATGGAAGTGTAAGTAATCAGTGTAATGACTTTGATACACCATAACTTCACGTAGGAATGTAGGAATGACTTGTGTTTGGTATCATTTTAAACCTTATGATATACTCTTTCCAAAAATATATGAACCTCCAAATGTGAAATTTTTGACTTTACAGCCCCTTTGTGGTGGATGGTCAGAAATATTCTGTGCTCAGCAAAGTTGCGTGCTTAGAAGCTCTGTGAAAGTGGTCCCTGGGGCCATTTGCTTAGCAGATAAAATTGCTTACCAGAAAATTTGCTTAGCGGATTTCTTTGGTTACCAGCCAAATGTTTATAGAAAGTGTGTGCATTTTGGCTGGTAGTCTGTTTTATATTGCTTAGCCAAAAAGCAGAGAATGGATCATCTGTGACATGGTGACATTTTGTGACAAAATTTCATTGACCAACAATCTGTGATATTCTGTGACATTTTGACAATTTTGTGACAAAATGTGACAAAAGGAACATAAACAGAAGTATTAAAAATTGTCTGACATTTTGTGACATGCTTTACCCCTTCACTTGCACTCATTGACACTAGGCCATTTTAGTGGTGGTTCCATTTTTCATGAAACAGACATGAGTATCACCGGTCAACTGGTCATGATGTTTTAATCTATGCCAATCAAATGCGACAAAGGCAAAACTGATGTGACATTCTGTGCAAAAGGTGCCAACAATTCTGTGACATTTGAGACATTTATGTGACAAATTTGAAATTTTGTGACGTGACATTTTGTGACAAGCCATCAATCATCAATCTATTCCCTGCAAAAGATTTGCTTAGCAATATTCTCTGCTTAGCGGCTCTATGATATTAGCCCCTGTAAACAATGCAGGCATAGTGATTATTTGGTTAGAGAATTCCAAGCCAAAGCACTGATGTAAGCCAAATCCTATGTAATAATAATAAGGAATATTTGTAATTGTAATGCGCCAGTATCCATCAACAAATGCACATGGCTCATACATGTACATGTAAGCCAAGCAAATATACATAATCGTCTATGCTTACTCATACATGCAGTTTGATATTCGTTTCCTGTAGTGTTTGAGTATGTTTTTAATTACAGTGTACATGTACAAGGCCACATATGCTTTCATTTTCTTTGAGTTTAAACAGTTCAGCACGGTTTCCTATTGCATTGTACATGTCTGTAAATGTCCATCATTGATCCAATTTGTGATATGTTACCTTGTCCATTGTACATCATCATTTATATTTTTGTTTCTGCACATGTCTTCTGTTGGTTTTATTTGGTTGGTTTTTATTTATGCATTGTTTATTCAGTTTTAACCTATTATTAAAGGGAAGAAATAGCATTGGTAATGGTAATTAAGAAATTAATGGATTTATAAACTCATTTAGTGTAAAGCTCTTGATGGTGTCTTCCCTAGAAATAATTTTGTCTGATGAGGCGTTGTCTTTTTAGGAAAAGTTAAATTATTGCCAATATTAAAAGGTTATTGGAAAAAGTACTCAAGATTTCCTAAATTCCTATTGAGAATAAATACAGCAAATCTGAATGCATCTTTCTTGTCGATCAGACATCATAATCAGCTGAAACATTCAGTTTGATTGTTTAATGTATGTCTCGATTCAATTAGAGTAAGTGTACTTGTATAGAAGCAGTTTTGTCAACATAACCATTGTTATACCTTCCCTTTAATAAAAGAGAATTTCAGTTTGAATTTTTTTTTCTTTTTTTTTTTTCTTTTTTTTTGGGGGGGGGGGCGGGAACCATAGAATGAGTCTGAAATGGACATAGCCAGTTTGAGTCTGAGATTTGAGCTCAGATCACAGAGGTGAAGAGCACCACAAGAATACCACAATGCTAATTTGACCTCCCCCAGCAACACCCCACAAAAAAAGGGGTAAATCATAGAAGAGAAAATCATTAAAGTGTAAATGTTTGTATGAAAGACTCTATGGTGTCTATGGTGCATGTCAGTGCATGAAGGCAGACATGATGAACCATAGGAATGAGTCAATGAAGTCATTGCAAACAAAGTTGTAACAAACCAGTTCTTTCCAGAACTATTTCCTACTCAAAAGAGAATTTCTACATGGTGTCACCACAAACAGTCTTTACTTAAAACACATTATATTTTTTCTTGCTGCTTTTCAGGATTCACTGCTGACAACTTCAGTTGGAGCTCATATCTCAAGATGACCAAGTCACAAGCAGCACCTAAAACATTATTCAAAAGCTATGAGAATGTAAGTAATCTTCCCTTAGGCCAAAGAAATACAAGTCCCTTGTTTCTAGTCTCCGCGCACGTCCAATTGCAGCCAAAATTGCTGGATCGATTGGAATTCTGCCATGCTGTGTGCTTTAAATGACTTTTTCACATAGGGGTATGAATGCTTGCCCGATTTGTGAGGCCTATCTTAGCCACCATACTTTGTATATATGGGACATTTGGTCCCTGTGTATACAATGTGTACATCACGTATTTTCCTGTTGCCAAAAAAAAAAGAGAAAAGATGGCTGGGGAAAAAAAGCACATCACCGCACTGATTTTGAAGCCGACCGATGACCAGAAACTGGTGACTTTTGTTTCTTTTTTTGGTCTTAGATGTGCCTTGCTGTTGTATATCCGATGGGAGACTTTTGGGATGCTAGGGGGCAGCAGACTTCAAGTAATGGTTCTGTTTTCCATTGTTGATGTAATTCTGCACATGTGCATGATATTGAGAACAATGGAAAAGAACAGGTATGTCTGTTGGCATCTTGTGTCTCAAAAGTCTCTCATTTTTCTGATAATTTTTTGTGTGTTAAATTCTCCAAAATCAGAGTGAAAGATTTAGATTTGCAGAACTATCCAGAAGTAATCCAGACAAACGCTTTATTATGAAGTCAGCCACAGTCCTTTACTACTACTAGGTGCCAGCTTATTTGTATCAATGACCTTTATGGATATTCTGAAATTGTGTGGAAGGAAATCACTTCATACAAACACATAGCTAAATTTGATGTCATAAATTCAAGACAAATGTTTCACACAAGTTGAAATGTGTTCAACTTTTGAGTATCATTTGTGCGAATCTCAGTGTTTGAAGTCATATTTGGCTTCGTTTTCACGTAAGTATGAACCAGTCTTTAGTCTGTAACCTACATGAAGTGTGCCAGTTGTGTAATAATCTAAAACTTGTCAGTCATTATACTCCAAGAACAATGAAACTACATGTAGGCCATTCATGATGTTGTATTCCACAGTCTGAAGTGAAATGTCTCAAACGGAAGCAGAGCATTTTGGGTGATCAGCTGGTGTGCACAAGAACTTTACTTAACATTAAACCTCCTACACATAGAGACCACTGTAAACCACTAAATGTCCAATGTGTTGTACACACATTGTTTGTGCATATAAGCCACACTGCCCCTTTGAAGTAATCTCCAATGTACATACATGCATACAAAGACACATGTATACCACAGTTGACCTTATTTTCAGCAGGTTATACTGTAAACAAACTCCCAATAATAAATCACCATCAGCCACTGAGACCAATAAACCATACCAAGCCTCCATCATCCATTGGGATTTTCAGCAGTTATTTTGTAAACACAGACTCTCCATAGTAACCTACCACCAGCCACTGAGTCTGGAACAAAGTAATATGCCCTGCAATATGTCAATCACAAACCACTAAAACCAACAGACATATGAGGCATGATGTTACTATGCAGTAGAGCCATTAGGAGCCACTGCCTACCATAGCAATGGCTTGGAGTGACCTGAATGGGTTGTTTCAAAAATTTCACTGATTTTTGGGAGGGTTAATGCGCACTGCGCTGTAAATGTGCTGGTGTGGTTTGTATTATTCGACTCGGCTGCAGAACAGTTGCGTATAGATTTTTTATTTAGTTCTTAACTAGCTATTAGCATCAAACACGTATCCCATGATACCCAAAGGCAGAGTAATTAACTCATTACCATGCTTATCATGCATAATGGGAGCATGTTGAAGAACAATCTTGTGAACTACACTGGCATACTTCATGTAGGTAATAAACTTCTGGTGATAGTCAGTTGGAATGGAATAACCATGAAAAATTCACTTGTTTAAAAAGTATGGATATAGATTTTCATTGTGAAGCAGTCATCTTTATTTTCTATACAAAGTTGTATAGGAATCAAACTGAGGCTCATTTCTAATATAGACTGGTGCTTTCCAAACTCCTTTTTTTCACAGTAATTTTAAATTGGCAATTGGGAAACTAGGCACATTTGAATGTTGTTTGGTAAGGTTCAGTTCTGAGCCTCATAGATTCTTACATGTGATATAAACATTGAATCTAAGTGACTGTTAACCCCCATATACAAATAGTCATTACTCACTCCTGGAATTGATATTAACATCACAATCCTCTATTTGGTATTTTTCACTCAGGATTGTCTGACGCCACATGGCTTCCGCAAAGGCATGAAGCTAGAAGCCATTGACAAGAAGAACCCCTCCCTGATCTGTGTTGCCACGGTAGCCAACATCATGGAGAGCCGTTTCCTCATCCATTTTGATGCCTGGGAGGACATGTATGATTACTGGTGTGATTCATCCTCGCCTTACATCCATCCTGTCGGATGGTGCGAAGACAATGGAAATATCCTGTCTCCACCAAATGGTATGTTTATCTGAGATGAAAGAATTTCAGCAAAGATTTATCAGACACAGGATCTGCAGTTTTTAAGAAAAAATTACCTGTACTTTACAAAGAAAAATTGTAATTATTGCTTTGTACCTAAGACATTTGGTGACAGTGATAAAGCATCCTGAATCATGCTTCTGCCCGTGATATTCTCAATAGAAGAAAACAAATTATCATTCGTAATTTCAAATCTTTGTACACTTGCATGAACATGGCATTTAATACTTTTTAGTAAGGTTATTTCCGGAACCGGATACCCAAACTTGGAAATCTTCGGATACCTGGGTACTTGTAAACAATTCTTGAAAAAACACAAATACTCCCGAATGTATAAAATGACCAATATAAACACAAGTTCCTCTTTTTTTATTAGAGTTATAAAAAATGGGGACTTCCTGTAATAATTTCCCGCCTCTGTATTAAAAACGACTCGTAGCATCCCCATTCCCCACACACATTTCAGAGAAATGTTCAGGCAGAATGTTAAGTCATTTACAGGTAATTGGAGCTGAAAAATGGAACCGGGTAATGACAGTTTCGGTCGGGTATCTGGGTACCCGGCACTGCTTTACTTTTCAGGTCATGGTTTGAATACATGTCTCTTTGTGAAACTTGTCTTTCTTAGACATGAAAACTCATTAAATTGAAACTATCACAGGCTTTATTTCTGTTCATATTTTTCACATTTTAGGATTTAGAAAAAGTGTCACTGTCACCCAAAGATTTCCTGAATGTATCCTCATTGGGTGTATTGATATCCTGATTGGGAGAACAGGGCTTCAATCAAGATAAAATTATCTCCCAATCAGAATAGTATATTTGACATTGATCCCTGATTGGGACCTATTAGTATCCTCATTGGGAGAATAGGGTTTCAATCAGGATAAAAGTACCTCCCAATCGGGATAGTATATTTGACATCAACCCCATGAGCCTTAGTTGTGTATACCAAAAAATGTTATCAGGGCTCTAAAAAGAACATCATAATTTATAAGAAATTTGATTAAAGAAACAGTTCTATGTTAATATCCAATACTAGAGATTGACTGCTTAGAATTTCATTCATTCCCAACATTTCCTTAACACATTTCTGTTGATAACAGATTATGAAGACATAGCTAACTTCACATGGGCACACTACTTAGCCAAAGTCAAGGCTGTTGTTGTGCCAACCAGAGCATTCAAACCGGTAAGTTGAACGGTCACTAACTAATAACAAAAGTCAATCAATGCAAATCAAAATGAAGCCCATGTCCTAAACGGACTAGTTCTTTTCAGAACTTCATTTTAGTCATGGTAATTGGCTGTCAAGAAACTAGACAAATATGGACACAGTCTGATAAAAATCTGTTGTAAATAAAGGTCCTTGTTAGTACAACCAGTAAATCTAATACTTAGTGTAAACTAGCAGCTTCCCCGAGGTAAACCGAGTATGTTACATGGGTGAGCTCCGAGCACGTGCCAATCGAACGAGCATCCCATCGAATGTCCCCTCTTGGGGTCGTTTAAGCGATGTGAAGAATGTCAAAGGTCACACAGACTGTGTAAACAAAATATTTACAATGAAACAATTGTAAAATAATTCTTTCTCGGGTAAAAAAAAAGAAAATGTATGTCACATTTTGCCGCACTGGAAACAAAAATGGCAGCCATTCAGAATATTCTCAAAGTGACGTCACGCATGTCACTTACCCGGGTCTGCCTACCTGCTTTGAGGGCAGGTTACTTGAGGCTGACCCAGGTAAGCTCCAGCAATGACGTCAGACCTACTCGAACACTCTAGAGTCAGACCCGGGTTGACCCAGGGAAGCTACTCGCACACCCATAGTATACAATATTGAGTGTTGTAGAGTGAAATGGTAAAACCAGTGCAGATTTTATCATATTATACATTTATATCATTGCGCAAATTAAAGGCACTCAATATAATTTGGTTATATGTAACTCACACATAGATCCTTGTCGTTTGATGTTCAAAACCTGATGTGAACGCCTGGAAATTGTCCCTTGTCAATAGTATAGTAACAGATGTGATGCATATTACTTTCTGAGTGGAAGCGCAAATTGTAAAACTAGTTGATGGCACATGATATGGCTTCCACCAATCAGATGACAAGGATCTGTGTGTAAGATGTATTTACACTATGAATAACTTTACCCTGAAAATGCCCTGAAAATCTGTTTTACTGTGAAATAAATAGTTCACGACAATTTCATGAGGACACAACACTGTGAAATTGCCATGAAATACTCTTGGAATTTCTTCGCCATGAAAACGCTGTGAAAATGCCATGAACTTCTCGTGGCAGTTTTGGGGCAGCTCATTAATTCTCGAGAGCACCATGAATTTGCTGTGAAATCACTGTGGACATTATTGCCAATATCTGAGAGGAAGAGACACTGTGAAATTGCAGTGAAATTACGGTCAACTGTTATTTCAAAGCAAAACGGATTTTCAGGGTATTTTCAAGGTGAAGTTGTTCATAGTGTTACGTCTATGGGGTTAAAAACCAGCTCATTAACAGATGATGCTTGATGTTTTTATTTTATTCTTTTGACAGCGGCCACCAGCAGGCTTTGAGGTAGGTATGAAGCTTGAGGCTGTCGACCAGCGTAATCCCTCCCTCATCCGTGTTGCATCAGTCAATGAAATCATTGGTCATAGGATTAAGCTCCACTTTGATGGATGGACAGACATCTATGACTTCTTGGTGGATGACGACGCCCCTGACGTACACCCTGTTGGATGGTGTAATAAGACGGGACACCCATTGGTGCCACCGATTCGCCCGTCGCAGCTAGTCTTAAGTCCAGGGTAAGCTTAGCCTGATTTAGGAATCAATCAGACAAATGTTCTACATGGAGTGGGAGCAGTGGCATAGACCCGTGTCGAAAAGTGGGGAGATGATATTAAACAAACCAAATTTTCCCGCTTTTTTGCTTGTGTTTCACAAATTATTCGCTTTTTTGTTTATTTTTACCGCATGGAAAATTCTTGGGGGATGAATCTATATGGACCATCCCCCAGGCCAAAATGTAAGGTATATGTCCCCCATCCCCCTGGGATTTACGCTCGTGATTGGGAGTAAATGTATATATTCCCATAGTGACATTCTACCAATATATTTCTGCGCATATACCACAGCATGCACGTGCAAGCCGATTTGCTAAATGCATGCAGGTCCTAGCTAATGATAAAAATACTGCAAAACTGACCTCACCTTTCCTGATATTGTCTATCAATGTTACAACCACACTGAACAACGGTTAGCCTTGATTTGCTATTGTTTTCTTTTTCATTTTAATACCGCAGCTACTTAGGGAAAAGGGCCAAAGTCATGGTACAGCCAAGCCTTTGAGAAGCCCGGCCAGGCCCAGGCTTTTCTCCTGCCTACTGGCCTATATAATGAGCTCTGCTTGCCTGGGCTAGGCCTTCCAGAAGTCCAGGTTATGTTGATTGGCAGGTACTGTATTGTTACAGGATTAGGATTCACAATAGACAATTAGGAGGCCAGGTAGCCTAGGCCTGGCCAGGCTTCTCAAAGGCTTGGCTGTACCATGACTTTGGCACTCCTCCCTTAGATTGTTTCATAATAAACTACACAGGGAGATGTGAATGGTGAATGGTGAATGGTGAATGGTGAATATTAATTTGTGGTGTGTTCATATTTATCCAGGCAAGCTGGCTGTCCAACCCCAGGGTGTAATGGAATAGGTCATATTAAAGGAGCCAAATATACTGGACATCATAGGTTAGTTTATCATGATAAAGTACGTCTAACATATCGTTTCGGTTTCTGGTAACACCATGTGTTTATCTCAACTATTGCGAACCTGAGGTACAGGTTCTGAATAGAACCTTTATCGCACAATTCATATCTCAACCTTTGTTAAGTGAGAAAGGTTCAAGGGAGAACCAATGTCGGGCAACTCGTTTTTCTCTACTGTCGCTAAGTGAGAAATATGGTTCAGGGAGAACCATAGGGACTTGACAGGTTAATATGGTTCAAGGAGAACCATGGGGACTTCACAGGTTATTCTCAACATTTCGATTAGCCTGCTCTAATCTTCGTCAGGGGAAACGAAGGTTGAGATACGAGTTGTGCGATAAGGTTCTTTTCAGAACCAGTACCTCAGCTTCGCGATAGTTGAGATAAACACATGTTACCGCAAACTGAAACAATATCGATATTCCACCATGCAAAGCCTTAAATCTTATATACATCTAACGTGTTATTATGGGCACCTGTATAAACAGGCTACCTGTCTGATGTGGCAAGCCTATTTATATGTATATGGTTTTAATGTAATGCTTCATAGCCAAAAGAAGTGAATTTAGCATTCAGGACGATCTTTAGATATATATGATTTAAGTGCATTGTAACACATTGCTTATAAGACTTTCAGTACTGAGGTCTGCAAGCAATTGGCCTTTTGACGCCACTCACACTTGACAAAAAACAAAACTCTGACAAAACATGTATAAAAAGCATGTATGCCCAGAGAGCTTGTTGGACTAAATGGAGTGCCATGGTCGAGCGGCTTAGTGCATCGGATTTGTGTTCTGATGGCTGAGTCGTTAGAATGTGGGTTCGAATCCCGACCGCGACCGGGGTATTTGTGTCCTTGAGCAAGACACTTTACCATAATTGCTTCTCTCCACCCAGGGGTAAATGGGTACCTGTGAGGGCAAAGTTGGTTGTTGTGTTTGACTAGCCCATATGCGCTGAAATGGCAGCAATTGAGCTGTGTAATCCCCAGGGAGCTGAGATGGTTTCAAGAATGATTTATGAGCCTGATGAGCAGGGTTAATAATATAATGCGCCTTGAGCACCAGTTTAGTGGATACGTGCGCTATATAAGTCTACATTATTATTATTGTTATTGTTATTATTATTATTATTATTATTATTATTATTATTTCGCGTTAGCACAACATGAAAAGAAAGATCTTGTTTTCCTTTCTGCCGGTTACACCTCGAGTCAAGCTACGTCCCGTAGCCTTAGATCTCGAGTGTCTTTCGCAGAATCCTTATTATTATTATTATTATTATTATTATTATTATTATTATTATTATTATTATTATTATTGTTATTGTTATTGTTGTTATTATTATTATTATTATTGTTATTATTATTGTTATTATTGTTATTATTATTGTTATTGTGCGTATACTAAGCACAGGGAGTATGATTGAATCCAACATGTATGAGTAACTGTAGCCACTAAGTCACGTTTTGCCATAGCAACCTTCAATCTCTGATGTTACTTACATAGGTTAGCTGGCTTTTGCAGCCCAAATTGATTCAGTCAGTTCAAGGTGTTTAGTCTTACGTTCTATGGACAATATAAATGTAGTATACACTCATTGCATTGCATTGTAATGTCATTGGCTTGAACTGTATGTTATAATTTATGCTGTACTTGGCTGTAAATGTATATTGATGTGGTGGTAATCACTCACTCCACTGCATAGACAGCTACGGTCCGTCACACCAATCTCCTGTGACCTTTGTATAGCCTGATGCCACATAGTGTCAATTTTGCTGGGCCGTCCTAGTTGTTTGATCCAAGATGATCTTGGGCGGCCTCTGGGTCTTGACCAGCCGGGACGGACGACGGGGACGGGCAGACGGGACGGACCGACCGACCGACGGACCGACCGACCGACCGACCTACCCTGGAACGACCTTCCCTGGAACGACCTTCCCTGGAACTGATGATATTATGTGGTAGCACGATCAGGCCTGTGAAATCTCCGCGTTTTAGCGGATTTCCGCTTTTTTCATTTCCTCTCCCGATTTTAATTTCCGCTTTTTTAAAAATCCGCCCGAAAAAAAAATTATGTTTTTTATTTTGTTGTAAATTGCGCATTGCGTGTCATTATTGTTTCACGCGGATCTCGATCTCGATCGGCGATCCGTGCGTTGGTTCCCACACCAGATACCGCCTGTTGGATATAGAGCGCGCGAACCAGCGGTATGGCTGATCGTCACACCGTATTTCGGCTGTGTCCTACTTTGTTGGCTATGGCTGGAAAGTGTGCCTCTGAGCCAATAGCTAGCGGCTGCGGTCAATTCCCATAGACTTGCGTGTTATTTCCGGCCGTAGCCAAGGAATTATCTGACCTAACAACCGCGACACACCACAACAACCACCATTTTGTATTCTACGTCCATGTGTGCACTACGTGACACGTGCCTGATTACTACTTAGTACTCACGATGTTCTCCATTGACACCGGGTCTTTTTTAGGTTCTCTTTTTTCCTCTTCTTTTATCAAACCCCACTCACAGGCCTGCACAATGCAGCGGTGTACCCACGGGGGGCCCTGGGGGCACGGTGCCCCCTCCCACAAATTTCCAGTGCCCCCCACGAAAAATCCTCATCGTGCAACCAAAAAACAGAAAAGAAAAAGAAAAGGGAAAAAACCCATATTCCCTGGACCACCCCCCCCCACTGAAAAGCAGTGCCTCCCCCCCCCCTGAAAAAGTCCTGGCTATGCCGCCAGCATGATGCATTTCAGAAAAATATGTGTATGAAATTGTCCTATGTTTGTATTTATTTTACAGTGCATTCGGTTGTCCCTATTCACTGTCTAATATGTCCAAGGAGTCACCCATCATAGACCGACTATATATCGGATCAAAGACATTGTCAAAAGATGGGAAGAAGTCACCAACAGAATCACCAGAAACAAAGTAAGTTAGCTGTAGTATAGCACCCATTGAATGTCTTGTACAGGCAAGACCACTTTTTCTAATTAAAAGGGCACTTCCATTAGAATATCAGGATGTCTCTGCAAACATTTTTAAGGGGCAACAAGGCCCCAAGGACAGGGTAATGGAGGCCATGGCCTCTGTGCATAGGATGTGTGTATGATACTGTATGAGGGATAACAAAAGAACACATAACTACTGGCTGTATGTGGGTATGTACATTCCATTCTTTGTACATTCTACATTATAGCTTATGTAATACTGGATTTTGGATGTGTTACTTGAGCTGGCCGTTGATTTGTAGAAGAGACGAACACACAAGGAGACAGGTTAAGACGATCTTTGGGCTGATATCAGAATCATTATTTATTTATCCGTGACTGTTACAAAGATATTCTTATACTCAAAACTGACTGTAGGGTCACAAAGTTATTGGACTAGCAGTACAGTAGAGAGTAAGCTTGGGCGATAACACGATAATATCGAATATCGCGATACTTTTTTTTATTCGATTACGATATCAAGAACCTTTTAAAGTTATCGAGATATCGGCAAATCGCGATTAACAAAATATGTCGCGATTAAAACAAAATTCACCATTGTGAGTCAATTCAGAAATTCCATGGTAACAAAATTAGGACAGTCTTTTCAGCTTTTGGAAGTGAGAAACTACTTCAGAAGTACGTCACGCTATGCAAATGAATTTGGGATTTATTGCGATGTTTGTAGAGGGGTACATACCTGTGGTTATCGGCTCTAAAGCAATCATGTATGAATGAAAAAAATAATAATCGCGATACTATCGAAAATCGCGATATATGTTTGCCGATATATCGTGGATGAAAAAAATCAATATCGCCCAAGCTTAGTAGACAGCATGATAACTAAAGAGAGCAAGAGAGACAAAGGACCCCAGTATATAAGGGATAGGGGATAATAATAATAATAATGGAGGTATTTTAAAGCGCTCTTACACAAGGTATCACAGTGCTGTACATTATTACCCCTGCTCATTGGGCGCATAAATCATTCCTGAAACCATCTCAGCTCCCTGGGGAGTATGCAGCTCAATTGCTGCCATTTCGGCGCATATAGGGCTAATTAAACACAACAACCAACTCTGCCCTCACAGGTACCCATTTACTCCTGGGTGGAGAGAAGCAATTATGGTAAAGTCGTACTCAAGGACACAAGCACCATGGTCGCGGTCGGGATTCGAACCCACATTCTGACGATTCAGCCACCAGAACACAAATCCGATGCACTAAACCACTCGACCATAGCACTCCGGATAGGTCACTGACATTTAGATGGTGATTAGCTAGTGATTGACAGAATGGTTACACAGTGGGGAATGGTTTATTACAAAGTAAAGGGTTGTTGTGTATTTGTGATAATAGAACCTGGTGAGTAATAATTGGGTTAGACCATTGTTTATAAATTAACAGGATGTCTCGCTTACATTTATATGCATTACTAAACATTTGACTTGAGTACATATATACATGGCATATCAAAAAGGTAATTTGTTTATTATTAGATATGCGCATGCAGAGCTATACTGCCCTCTGGAGGGTAATATGGAATTACATGGGCATATGCTGCAAGCCATGTGCCAAGCCAGATTACATTCGCTCACCAAACGAGTAAAATGTACTGGAAAAAATTTTGGATGAAGAATTCCTCAAATTAGCTGCACCAACTATTGTCAGTTATATTGCATGCATATTATGTCGCCTAAGGGTGCCAAGACAAAGGATGATGGCGCTGATGCATCCAAACTTATGTGTTAAAAAAGACAACAATATTTCTACTGAAACTGAATCTCCCACCGTGGATAAAAAACAGACGTGATCAGTCTATGTATTAAATGTTGGAATGTCTGTGAGATTCTTGCTATCACTAGATTTAACCAGAGCGAATCGTGATAAGTTTATGTATTAAATTTTGGAATGTCTGTGAGATTCTTGCTATCACTAGATTTAACCAGAGGGAATCGTGATCAGTCTATGTATTAAATGTTGGAATGTCTGTGAGATTCTTGCTATCACTAGATTTAACCAGAGTGAATTGTGATCAGTCTAAATGTTGGAATGTCTGTGAGATTCTTGCTATCACTAGATATAACCAGAGCGAATTGTGATCAGTCTAAATGTTGGAATGTCTGTGAGATTCTTGCTATCATTAGATATAACCAGAGCGAATTGTGATCAGTCTAAATGTTGGAATGTCTGTGAGATTCTTGCTATCACTAGATTTAACCAGAGCGAATTGTGATCAGTCTAAATGTTGGAATGTCTGTGAGATTCTTGCTATCACTAGATATAACCAGAGCGAATTGTGATCAGTCTAAATGTTGGAATGTCTGTGATATTCTTGCTATCACTAGATATAACCAGAGCGAATTGTGATCAGTCTAAATGTTGGAATGTCTGTGATATTCTTGCTATCACTAGATATAACCAGAGCGAATTGTGATCAGTCTAAATGTTGGAATGTCTGTGATATTCTTGCTATCACTAGATATAACCAGAGCGAATTGTGATCAGTCTAAATGTTGGAATGTCTGTGATATTCTTGCTATCACTAGATTTAACCAGAGGGAATCGTGATCAGTCTAAATGTTGGAATGTCTGTGAGATTCTTGCTATCACTAGATATAACCAGAGCGAATCTTTGGTCAGTAACTTTAACCAGTTCACGTCGGAGGCCGTGTATACACGCAATTTTTTTTTGGACAGCGGATTGGAGAGCGTCTAAACACGCCACAGGATTCTCGGAATATTTGTATAGATTCCCGGTCGACGTGGCAACGAGCCTTAAGCATACGGTGGAAGACGCGGTCTCCCCGGTCACGCTCTGGCGAGCACCATTGGTCGTGTTTGTGCGGTAAAAATAAACCCGCCACGGGGTTCGGAAATTTTTTTTTATTCCCGGTGCGAACTGGTTAAGACCCCACATTAAATGAGGGACATTTGGATTTTTTCAATGCAAACCGTAAGCATTAAAACTAGAGGATGGGGGAAGAAATTATTTATGCCCATCCTGCATCTTTTAAATTGAGAGGGAATGGCACGGCATAACCCCCTCCCACCCCCATGGGCCTGCCGAGGAAGGGGAGATACCATTGAAGTTCGAGATCCAGTACTTCGTTGTACATTATACAAACAAATTTCAATATCATCCCCCACTTTTCTACACGGATTTATGCCACTGCATCAAAGTTTAGGTTTAAGGTAGTAAGAGAAGCTATTATCTTGTGAATATTGATCAGTGATTTATTAGAACTCATAATTAGCCATCTTTGAGACGTACTAGTTACAATGTGTAATCAATACAGGGCGCTGTACAACTCTACACATTCAATAAGCATTGTTTGTTGAATTTTTCATCTTTACTCAAAATTAAAATAAATTAATTAATTAAAAATAAGATCCTAAAGACACTTTTGTCATCGTTCCTAACTGGTAATATAACAGACCGGTAATATAACAGACCAGTAATATAACAGACCGGTAATATATAACAGACCGGTCATATATAACAGACTGGTCATATATAACAGACTGGTCATATATAACAGACTGGTCATATATAACAGACCGGTCATATATAACAGACCGGTCATATATAACAGACCGGTCATATATAACAGACCGGTCATATATAACAGACCGGTCATATATAACAGACCGGTCATATATAACAGACCGGTCATATATAACAGACCGCTCATATATAACAGACCGCTCATATATAACAGACCGCTCATATATAACAGACCGGTCATATATAACAGACCGGTAATATATAACAGACCGGTAATATAACAGACCGGTAATAACAGACCGGTAATATAACAGACTGGTAATATAACAGACTGGTAATATAACAGACTGGTAATATAACAGACTGGTAATATAACAGACTGGTAATATAACAGACTGGTAATAACAGACCGGTAATATAACAGACTGGTAATATAACAGACTGGTAATATAACAGACCGGTAATATAACAGACTGGTAATATAACAGACTGGTAATAACAGACTGGTAATATAACAGACCGGTAATATAACAGACCGGTAATATAACAGACCGGTAATATAACAGACCGGTAATATAACAGACTGGTAATATAACAGACTGGTAATATAACAGACTGGTAATATAACAGACCGGTAATATAACAGACCGGTAATATATAACAAACCGGTAATATAACAGACTGGTAATAACAGACCGGTAATATAACAGACCGGTAATATAACAGACCGGTAATATAACAGACAGGTAATAACAGACTGGTAATATAACAGACCGGTAATATAACAGACCATAACTTTTTTCTGATTTTTTTTCTTGCTTAGAAAATGCCCCACCCCAGGCTGCGACGGCTCAGGTCATGTGACCGGTAAGTACACAGGACACCACCGACTGTCAGGCTGCCCGCTTTATGAGAAGAATATCAATATCATGAACGGTGACAAATCAACAAGCCCCTCACCGTCACCCATCCCCAGAGGTCCTGGCCGCCCTCCCCTGTCTGCTGCGGCTAAGAGTCTGGCGTTAGGACGAGGCAAAAGAAAGTAAGCAGTTTTCTTATTCCATTTTTGAGGTTTAAAACATTGTTTTGTTACTCACAAAGACCTTTAATTGTAATTTCTTCATTTGAGTGCATTCAGTATAAAGCCCCTGTTTGTACTGTGTATGAGCTGTTGAGGGCACATGTTATTAGATCACTATGGATCGATAGGACAATAATAGTTGCGTTTGGCATATTTTGCAGTTGACTTGGCGTCTGGGTAGATTATCTCCAGCAATCATTGGCTAGCAGAAGTTCACATTGCGTAGTATCATAACATATGTGCATAAGTGTACACACGACGCTCACTTGACTCTTTAGTGCCTATCATCAAGACACTGGGTGCATAATTCATTTATTTGATAATCTTGCAATTACAATGTTGTACGTTCCCTTTGAAAGAAAACAAAAAAGTGTAGATGGTTAGAATAGGATATGAAAATAACATCAGAATAATTTGAGACATTTGGACAAAAGTTTTCTAGACTATAGCAAACAACAATTTCCAATAATGAACTTGCTTTTTCTTTAATAAGAAACAATTGATTGAAATGAATTAAAATCTTGTGATAAATATCCTAAAGTGAAGGTACAACATTGCTACTTTCCTAATTGGTAAAGGTATCAATAATCCTGAGGGACTATATTGTCTCGAGTGATCTCATTCAGAGAAAACGCACCAGAAAATATACACATTTATAAACAGTTGCCAAACAGCAACTGTTCATTTGTAAAATTGTGAATACTTTTTCACACACTTCTCATAAACTTAGATTCTGCATTGAGCTTAAACTTTCACATGTTGGTTGTTTAATGTATATCTTGATTCAAAGAAAGTAAGCGTACTTAGGGACAAGGGCCAAAGTCATGGTACAGCCAAGCCTTTGAGAAGCCCAGCCAGGCCCAGGCTTTTCCCCTGCCTACTGGCCTATATAATGAGCTCTGCTTGCCTGGGCTAGGCCCTCCAGAAGCCCAGGTTATGTTGATTACAGGTACTGTATTGTTACAGGATTAGGACTCACAAAAGACAATTAGGAGGCCAGGTAGCCTGGGCCTGGCCAGGCTTCTCAAAGGCTTGGCTGTACCATGACTTTGGCCCTCCTCCCTCAGAGAAGCAGTTTTGTAAACGTTACCAATATTGAATCTTCTTTTTGAATCTAAAAAGTTATTTTCACTTTTCTTTCTTTAACAGACACAAAGGCACAGGGCTTCTACTACCACAGAAGAAGAAAAAGAAATCACATAATGAGAAAGATGAAAGTAAGTTGGGAACTGACAAACCTGTCTCCAAGTCGCAAAAATCTATGTTTGTGATCAATTATTATGGTTACTAATATGCAGCAGCAATTTGGTAATAAGACATTATCATATTATGTTCAGTCACTGAGTTATTCTAAAACTAGCACTCTAATTCCATGCCCTGTTGATTGTGATGATATTGTTCCTTTAAGTCTTTTAAAAGTACAATAAAGATTGCTGAAATTTAAGCCACCCTCGCTAAAATTTAATTCAATACTGAATGGGTAATGGGAGTGGTCATTTCTCTTTCTGGTGTACCCCTGAGAGAACTACATGTACTTCATAATGACTGGGTATTATACCTGGATTTCAATTTTTCTTTTGTCAAATCTGCTTTGGGGGTCGAAAGAAATTTCAATGAAGGGAATGTTTAACATAGGGAATAATGGAAATATTACTTTCTGGGAATAGGGAACAAGTATTTAAATTTTTTGTATTCATTCTAATGTGGAATTTTGGAATGAATACTCGTTCCTAAATTCCTACTGGAAGTATTTCACCTTTCTTAAAAGTAACAGCTTCTCAGATAAAATTGTTTATTTTTGTAGTCATGATCAATACCATTGCAATTCTTATAAATCTTCTGAACATTCCATCACCAGAATCCTCCAAGAACAACCTCCATCACCAGCTCCACCAGTCCGTATTCATGTCAGCAATGTCCCCCAACCCGGCCAAGGATCTACCCCTATGCTGGGAGCAACACTCCAAACTCTTGCCAGGTCTATCTGACCTCTCCTGCAGCGCCGTGGCCAAGTGGTCCACCAAGGAAGTTGCAGACTTTGTCCAAAAATTGCCAGGTTGTGGAGAGCACACCTCCAAGTTTGCTGACGAGGTGAGACAATCAAAATATTTATAATTTTTGTTTGATTAAATAATCAAATTCAATCCTGGAATTTCAACTTTGAAGCAAATGTCAATACCAATAAACTTAAAGACAATAAATAACATGAAACACCCACAATTAGCAAAGCTTGAAAACTCAGACATGTTCTAATCTGTACAGACAAAAATGGACTTATATTATGTACATGATCACACACTGATATCTATACACACGTTTGTGTTACATATCCTATGTGGACATTCTTTTATTCTTGTGTAGAAAAACACATTCTTCGAAACATTGCCATTTGCACTGAAGATTCTTTTTGGAGCGGATTTTTTCTCAGTCTTTCCCTTGATTAACCCTAACCTTCCCAAATCCTCCAAAATCCTCTTTGCTAAAGTGAAGGATTTTGAAGGATTTTGAAGAATTGAGGTTACATGCTACATGCTCTTTGCTAAAGTGAAGGATTTTGAAGGATTGAGGTTACATGCTCTTTGCTAAAGTGAAGGATTTTGGAGGATTTTGGAGGATTGAGGTTATTAGGCATACATGCCTTTCCATGGTACATGTACATCCATGTTTGTTGTAGTGATTGCAAGGTCAGTGCTTGGGTCAGTGGACACTGTTTATTGCTCCATGCATGCAGGGAGGGTCCCTGGCCATGTACATGTATCACAGATTAGAAACACGTGTGCATACATGTCACGTGCTTGCTTTTCTACTGAATGATTTTGGAGGATTCAGGTTATGTGTAAGCAAATGGGCCTAGGGAGTTAGGAAGGATTCAGGTTATGTGTAAGCAAATGGGCCTAGGGAGTAAGGAAGGATTCAGGTTATGTGTAAGCAAGTGGGCCTAGGGAGTTAGGAAGGATTCAGGTTATGTGTAAGCAAATGGGCCTAGGGAGTTAGGAAGGATTCAGGTTATGTGTAAGCAAGTGGGCCTAGGGAGTTAGGAAGGATTCAGGTTATGTGTAAGCAAGTGGGCCTAGGGAGTTAGGAAGGATTCAGTTATGTGTAAGCAAATGGGTCTAGGGAGTTAGGCTTAATCTACTCCATTTTGCAACCGATAAAGACATATACTGAAATGCTTTCTTTTTGAGAAAATTGAGATTTTCTAGTTCATGAAAACATTGTGTGGACATGTCTGAGTCCACATAACGTCTCAAGAACATGCATTGTGTGGACATCCTGTGTTCTCAGGTCCACATAGGAAAGAATGAAGTAGATGCAGTAACACAACAAAATTAATGCTTGGTTACCAGCCAAAATGTCAATAATGTATATTTCTGGAATTTCCGTCTTCAGATGACAGAAATTTATTTTGGAAATTAATTTACTAATTTTACCAAAATGATTACACCTAAGACAGAAATACTTCAAAGGATTATTCAGTCATCAACTTTACACCAAGTAATTTTTATGTTTATCTGTGATAATTTGTATTTTATAATTGTTTTTTGTTACAGCAAATAGATGGTGAGGCCTTCCTACTTCTCACTCAGACAGACATCGTGAAGATCATGTCAATCAAACTAGGACCTGCTCTCAAGATCTACAATGCAATTCTAATTCTTAAAAGTGCAGAGGATGTATCAAACAATGGACAATGTGCAAACTTGTGAAATCTAGGATTGAGAGCTCCGTCTCGTTACACCGGACTAGGTTTAACTGTAGGCATCGTGGAAGAATGTGAAATGTATAGAAACACTGTGATTGTGTTCATGAGTAATCTTGTTTATGAGTCGTCTAGTTCATCAGTCACTTACATTCATCAGTACCCTCCAAAGAATCATTATACATCCTGAATATTTTGAGATTAAACATGTGATTGGATGGACATGTATATGGTGTATGGATGGTGTATTTTAATGCTTTTTCATACAGCACAAATACTGAGGTTACGTAGATATATTCCGCTTCAACGCTCTGACTTCACATTCTCGCCGACACAGGTCATGAGTGGTGAGAATTTGATGAGGATAGAACACATGATGGTCGCACGGCTCTCGTCAGAATGCTTAAATAAATATTGGAACAATCGGAGGAATTTCCCTCAGTGCCTGCGAGTCTCGATGTTGTGTAATTATCATGCAATGATTTGGGCAGGAAGTGAACCCATAACCACTGAAAGACTGTATAGCTGACGTGATCACAGTTGATCAACTAGATTTTCCAGATGGAAACTGGATTTTGAATGTTGCGTCTGTGAAAACATTGTGTTCTGTCAGTAAATGATTTACTGTTTGTAAGTGAGTTACACCATTGATTTAGAAGAGCGCCCTCGATGGGTAAAAGAACAAAGAAATTAGATGAAGGTGTTGCATATATGCTATCACAGACATACTGCTGGTAGCTGAAATTTTTTGAAGATATATGCTATGTTATACTGACTCAGTAAAAACTGGTGGTGAAATGAGCATTACACTGTAGCTACGTACTGTACTTGTGGAATACATTTTGAAGTAATGTTGATGTATTTATCAAGTAATATCATTTCAAATACAGACATTGGGTTTGAGCTGCCAATGGCGGCCATCAACAAGGCTTGAAATATTTCTTAAGGGCCTTCGCAATAGGAATTCTTTAACTTAACCTTTTAACTGTTTTGGGGCAATATTTGGCATCTACAGGTATGCTAATGAAAAAATGAATATTCGTGAGTAAATTGATGATGTTATAGCAGGATACAATGAAAAATCATGGTTGATTTGTTTAAAAAATGTTGATTGAATTCCTGATAAGTAGACTGTTTGTGGTGACACCATGTGAAAATTCTCTTTTGGGCAGTTCTGAAAAGAACTGGTGGTTACAACTCATGTTTCGATCAGTATACTGTGATCGTCTTCAGGAGAATAGTAATCGATCAGAGCATACTGATCGATTTGTCGAGTTGAAACCTCCAGTTCTTTTCAGAACTAATTACTACTCAAAAGAGAATTTTCACATGGTGTCACCGCAAACTGTCTTTACTTATCCTTTTCACCATGCAAAGCTCCAAATCTTACTTAAATGCCTGATCTTTACACAAGTCTTTTTTTTTGGGTATGGTTATTTGGTTACCAGTCTGTTAACTTGTGGCAACATTTGGGCCTTTGTTTTTTTTACACTTACAGTGCTGCTGTGACACTAAGTTCCCTTTGTAACCTCACAAAACAGCGCCCTCATTTGTCAAGGATTGCCATGAACATTTTTGAAAATTAAAAAGGGACACTAAATTTTCACTGTAGTTTAAAATAGACTTCCCATTTTAATTGAACTGAAATATGAATACCAATCATATACAACACTTCACACAACAGTGGTAGCATCGGACACACTCCACCAGGCACCAATCGAAACACTTCTCATTTTACACATAATCCCAGCAAATACTACTTAAGGAGCTGCATCTCCAAACCTCTTCATTCTCCTGACGATGATTAGAACACACTAATCGAAACGTAGAGAAGACCCTGTGAAGTCCCCATGGTTCTCCCTGAACCACATTCTCACTTAGCAAAAGCTGAGAAACGAGTTGCCCGATATTGGTTTTACCCTGAAACATAATCTCACTTAGTGACAGTTGAGATCGGAATTGTGTGATAAGGTTCTTTTCGATAGTTGAGATAAACACATGGTGTTGCTGCAAACCGAAACAATCAATTGAAAGATGTTTAAGTACATACTTATAAATGTACACAAAAATGCCTTGTTTGCATTCAAGATAATATAAGGACTTTACTGGTAAAATATTTCTAAAAAATTGTCTGCAAAATTTCAGTCTGTCTATTCCATCGTGCACAAAATAAAATATTGATACAGAAAAGTTAAAGACAATACTCGCCAAAAATTGTACACCTATCAGAAAAAAATGTGCAAAAAAATTTGCACATTTTGATTAAAAATCCTTGTTGTGACAGAGGGGCTGATTCAAGATGGCTGAAGGGATGGTGGGGGTGGAGGTAGTGGCAAATGTCCCAATAGAGGCTTAACTTTATATGTTGTACATGTATACGATGTTAATCTGGTGGGGGGGGGGGGGGTTGAAGGGTAATATAATCTTTACCTTTGAAGGATGTTTAATGAAAAGTTTAAGAATGGTTAATGACTTATTTTCAAATGAATGTTTTTATGGTTTTAAGAACTTTTCTAATGTTTCCTGTTTGGGAAAATATCGGTTTTGTTCACACGGAGCTGGAAAAAACACTTCAATAATCATGGTTTTGGAGATTTTTGAAAATTTTAAAAAATAACAGGATGCTGTTCCAATACTCTTTTATATCATTCAGTATCTGTTAATATTTGTTATAATGATGTCTGTTGACCTGACATTTGATTTGGTAGTTGTGTCATAAAGTCCCAGGTGTGGCTTTCAATGAAATAATCATGGAAAAGTTCTTAGAGTTTTGTATAATAACATTTTTGAAAGCAAAGTCAAGTAAGTACTGAGAAATGAACCCTTTTATAAATGTATGAATTTTTAAAGATGAAATAAATATATATATTTTTAATTACTTTTGAATTCGTGAAAGCTGTTTCAAAATGTTGAAATGCTTTCAAGTGAATTACATGTTGACCATATTTTCTCTGCAGCTAATTTCAAAACCCAACTCTAACCCCCTTTGCCATTTCTGCTAGAAACCATCTAAAAAATCCATCAACTTACAGTAAAAAGGTACCCCCAATTGTTGGAATTTGATGGAATTGGTACAGTAGCAAATGCAAAGCATCCATGGCTTGGCTATACACAGTCCTGAATCCAACAAAAGCAGCTGGTGGAGTTTGATGGATTTGGTACACATTGGTACAGTGACAAATGCAAAGCGTCCATGGCTTGGCTATACAGTCCTGAATCCAACAAAAGCAGCTGGTGGAGTTTGATGGATTTGGTACACATTGGTACAGTAGCAAACGCAAAGCATCCATGGCTTGGCTATACACAGTCCTGAAGCCAACAAAAGCAGCCGATGGAGTTTGATAGATATAGTACGCTTGGCTACATGCTCTATTCGCTGGGCTATAGGCCTACTGTGGACTGTGGAGTACTGAATCCATCAAAAATCAGGCAAAACCAGAAGGATTTTGGAGGATTTGGCCTTAGTCCCAACCCATCCTATAAGCAATTCTGAAAATTCAGTCATGCCACCTGCATAAAAACCAAATGTTTGATGCAGTAACAGTTGTCACGGCAAGGTTTAACCTTATTGGTTAATCTCTGCTGTTTGATTAACCGGTTGGATCATTGTATTGGAAAGTGTTTAAACATGGGAGAAGGGCCGAAGTCATGGTACAGCCAAGCCTTTGAGAAGCCCGGCCAGGCCCAGGCTTTTCCCCTGCCTACTGGCTTATAATGAGTTCTGCTTGCCTGGGCTAGGCCCTCCAGAAGCCCAGGTTATGTTGATTGGCAGGTACTGTATTGTTACAGGATTAGGACTCACAAAAGACAATTAGGAGGCCAGGTAGCCTAGGCCTGGCCAGGCTTCTCAAAGGCTTGGCTGTACCATGACTTTGGCTCTCCTCCCTATATAAACATGTACAGGTTTTTTTTCAGTCATCAGGCAAATTTCATAGAGGTGCTTAGCAGAAAATATTGCTCATCAAACATTTTGCTAAGCAATGTAAAATAGACTACCAGTCAAGGTCTGTTCATCTTGTATGACAAATTTGTTGATAACCATCTAAAGCTGCTACATAAGCAACATTTTCTGCTGAACAGTTTTATCTTGTTAGCAGCTCTAAGAAGTTAGCTGCTGTACAAGTTGTTTTGCTAATTGGACTAGTGCAGAATTATTGCTCTTGGCCCTGTTTTGCACCAAAGCCTTGGTTATATAAAGTATGCATGCACACAAGCAGAAACTCCTCACTATAAGCTGTGAAATAATGCTTACATTAAGTGTATAATTTGATACTGTGTAATAAGAACCATTTTTTGGGTTATGGAGCGCCATGAAATGTGACCCTAGTCAGCACCAAAGTCAGATTTTTTTATAGGCGCTGATAAAGTACACTGACAGTAAAACAGCTATAGATGGTTCCCATAGACCTGTATCACACTGCAGCCATCTTTGTCTGATTCCCTGCATACACAATGACAGTGACAGTTCTAATTCTCATTTCATAAAAAGGTGCCAGACTATTTTCCCTTCCAGCCTCTGTTTGGTTACATTGATTTGAATGGAAGAAAAACAAGATGACAGCAACATGATAAGAGTCTATAATGAGATGCCATCTTTATAGGCAACGTCATGCGATCCAATTTTTCTAAACAATTGATGCACAGAATTTGTTGAAAAGCTTGCGTGCTGCATGTGATGCTTACACTAGCGCACAGTTGTGCACAGACTTGTAGTCAAGTACTTTTTCATGTGAACAAGTATGGGTACAGAAAAGTATACTCAAGTACGAGTATGAGTACTGCAATGCTAGAATTGTAGTCAAGTACTTTTTCATGAGTACTAGTACAAGTACAGACAACCGTACGAGTATACTCCAATCCTGTTTGTGCATTCAAAAATGGTAAGATATTACCCATAAAGGTGGCTGGTTTTACATGGTGCAACATCAAGTGAGAACCATCTATATCTATCAATGATCCAAACATAAGTTTACTATTTACCTCCGAAAATAAATGAATGAAAAAGAGCCAGGTATAATCATTATTTGATTAATTTATAACTATAATGAGTCTGCATGCTGTGTTTATTATTATCAATTTAAATTTGCAACCATTATAAATTTGTTGACTATTGAGTTGATATTTTGGCCCTGTATTCTTGGTAATTTGTATTTGAATCTATTCATATTTTGTTAAACAAAACAGTAATGTATTGTGAAATACAAGTTGTGAAATGTAAGTAAATGGAATAAAACAAGACATGTGATTTGTACATGTAAATGTATGGTAATGTGGACAATTAAGTTTTTTTTATTTCTTAAGTCTTTTTTAAAAGCGGTTTTTGAGCGGTTCAACAGACAGGCACCCTTCTTTGTAATTAGGAGCAATAAATACTTTTAACAATGCAAAATAATGGTTATTGTTCTTACATTTCGAAGCTATCAGTTTCTTTCTCAAAGGCAAAACTTTTCTATTGCTGTTGTAGACCGATAGCACTAAAAGTTAAAGGGGCAGTTTTGTCACGATCAGAGCAGACTTTTGACAGGGCATGGAATCGATGTCCAGATTAACACTGACTGAAAATTACTGGCTCATTTATGGTGCAGCAACAGTAATGTGACCTTATCATGTGGGGTATTATGGTAGTCACTGTGTTAATCTTAAACTAGCATTCCGATTCCATGCCCTGTTGATCGTGATGATACTGTCCCTTTAACCATGGAGGAAGGAACCTTCCTCCATGCTTTAACTAAAACATACCAATCGGTTTTTGTTTTTTCGTTTTTCCCTACAAAGCCAGCGCCTTTTGGTTTTGAAGGACAGCAGTGGAAGTTTTAATATATTAAAGGAAAATAAACGTTAATAAAAAACAATGACTTCGGGACTAGTCAGTCGAATCACGGAGGGAGGAAGGAAGAGAATTAATGTGCTGCGCTGACCTTGTGCGCCCAGCTGCCTGGCCTGCAAGAGCTCTTGACAATAGAGGGCGCTATGGATGGAACACATGCGCTCAGCTCAGCTAGCATGCATATCATGTAGGATCAATGCGCATGCACGAACGTATACGGAGAACCTGCCAGTTGCTAGCCCCACCAGTGGCACGGACCTGTATCCTTAGCCACAGGTTGGTCTCATTCCGCTAACGGCGGTTTTTCGAAATTCCAGGCGCTGAAATTGACGATATTTGCGACTATTTTGACAGACTAGATACGTTCCTTACATGTTTAACTATCTAGGCGCCCAAAGAAAATGGTGAGTTTACTTACATTTTATATTTCGTGACATATAGGCCCGAAAAAATTACAAGACGATCGTCATTGTGCAGGTTTCAACGAGGACGGGCATCTTGAATGTATGAAGAGTGTGAACAGGAAAACAACTTGCGCGCGCAACAATTTTACGACGGCTGTTTTATGTGTGCACATACTTGCTGTATAGCGCGCGAAGTATTCCGTTTCAGGGTTTCACGTGTTGTCGGTAAACAGGGGTCTACAGTCTACACAGCTTAATTTAAGACAGTGAAATAACCAGGGGGAAGACTCTTATTAGAAAATAAACCACCTTGGTACTGGAAGTTACCTCCTTTATATTCTCACAAAACAGATAAACATGAAAAATTGTAAAAATATTACCTGTACTATATTACATAGATATTACATAGACTATATTCACAGATATTTTGTCAGATAAAACAATCATTCTGGGTTTTTTAATTTATTTTTTTTAATTTTTTTTTATGGATTTACAAAAATGGTGGAACCATATAATATTGTTATTATTTATAGTAATAGTAACGTAACACTATAATATTTCATATATTTAAATTATTAGTGAAATTTTTATGTTGTTTGAAATTACTATTTAAAATTAGTATTAAACTATTGTAATTAATAATAGACTATTTATTACATTATCATTTTATTTTAATGAACATTCTCTCTTGTTTTATGTACAAAGTACAGTTAAATAACCTGGTATATAATAGTTAAAAGGGGATGAACTTAACATGCAGTACGGTTAATTTGATGAAACTGCTCGATGTTAGTTTCTTGAAAGTTTATATCGGCGACATCACGTGGTCATATCTCTGCGCGCTAAAATACAGCAAGTATGTGCACACATAAAACAGCCGTCGTAAAATTGTTGTGCGCACAATACAGTTGTTTTCCCGTGTTCAACACTCTTATTCAAGATGGCCGTCCTCCCGATCGTCTTGTAATGTCACGAAATTTTAATGTAAGTGAAATCACCATTTTTTGGGGGGCGCCTAGAGAGTTAAACATGTAAGGAACGTATCTAGTCTATCAAAATGGTTGCAAATATCGTCAATTTCAGCGCCTGGAATTTAAGGAAATACCGCCGTTAGCGAAAAGGATACCAACCTGTGGCTCTGGATACGGGTACGTGTCCGAGCCACACTCGTGGGGCAAGCCAGTTGCAATTGCATGATTCATGGCAGTAGAATTATTCCTCCATGCATGATTTGAAAGTTTACAGGTAAGTAAAGTTTAAAGTATCTTCAGAGAACCTGTTGGAAATAGGGTTTTAAGTAGGGTAATACATTATTTATGAATAATAAATAAATAATAATTAATAATCATTAGGTAAAATCACAAAATTTTAGATTACATGTGATGTGATGGAGTTGAGAATAGTCTAGTTGGAAAGATCTCTTTGAATCGTTCATTTTGACACCATATTTGTGGGGATCGGTTTATGTGATGCCGAGTTACGTCAGGTCAAAGGTCAATATTTTTGTTATTGTTCATATAACAAATAAATTGTGACCCGTACAGTATGTTAGCATGCATACAATTCAGTGTACAGGTGGATTTTAGGCATGTTAGAGGAAACTAATTAGTAACTTAAATATACACTATGTAAAAGTTCAACATATTAAAGATCAAACAAGATCAAACACTTGACCTTTCAAAAGGTCAATCATTAAAAGTCAAATGCTTGACCTTTTAACAGGTCAAAGGTCACAGGTCACAATAAGGTCAAAGGTCACAATAAAATAGTGAAAATTTGAAAAAAATATTGCATTTATCAGAATACAAATTTGTAAACATCTGAAAAATTAGATAGAATATTGGCGGGGATGGAGTGAGGAATGGAGGGGATGGAGTGAGGAATGGCAGGAATGGAGTGAGGAATGGCAAGGGTAGCAGTTTGTGCAGAAAAGTAGCTAGCAGGGGAGTGGCGAGCGGTGAGATTTAGGGTGCGAAGAGACAAATTGAAGCCCCAAAAGTCTGGAAAATAGGCCAAACAGAATACTTACTTTTGACTGGCCAAACTTACCTGTATTTTACAGTGTATTTATAATAAGTGCCAACAAATAAGTAAATAAATTTTAAACACCTCACACCAAAACATTGAAATCATGGCCTCCATGATGAAGTAAGTAATTATAATTTATCTACTTTGCTCTAAACTTTATTTAACTTATTTATTTACCTTTATTTAACTTTATTTATTTTTATTTGTTTTATAATTAGGCTACAACAACTTCATATTTGTATACATCCCATTCAGCTCGACACAAACAATGTTTCTTTTGGATAATCCTTCAGGAGCTGAATGGTATTTTGTTTTATTTTTGTTTTATGTATTCCTTGTAATTTGGTCATCTGTGTATTTGCTGATGTATCCCCGCAATAAATAAAATAGAGAATGGCCTGGCCTACCCACAGTGCATTTGCTGTAGGCCTAATTCATATATTTTTACGATAAAACAAAGTCCTTGTCCAAAAACCTGTTATATCAGTATCATAATTTAGGGCCTTTTTCTTTCAATATTTTAATAAATAAAAATATGCATAACTTTAAAAAGATTAGCCAATGTTTATTTTTTTTAATCGGCTACCAGTTTATTCCTAATTCCCAAAGCCATACCAGTAACACATGAGTAACGGCGAGTGCTGCTGGGAACCAGCGCAGCCGGTTGTGCATCGCGGCCAATAATCACCGATCCCCGGGCGGTCAGGCCAATCCCCAAGGGGCCCAAGCCCGATACCCCGTACATAAAACGTTTGCGCTGGAATGCGCAATAATTAAAAAGTTTGTTTTAAAAAGTAATGTATCGGTTGAATTCCTATTTAATTACCATTTTGACAGCATTAACGAGCACAAAACCATTAATTTATAATGCTCCCATTCATTATCGTATAGAGAAGTGTATTTAATAGTGTATTTACCGCAAAGATTTTCACAAAACTCCTTCCAAATTACTGGACAATCGCGGCATAATTCGATAGAGAAAATCGCCATCTTTGATTTAGATCCGGCTATCTTTATGAATGAACCGATTAACACTGACTAAAACCTATATCACTCCGCCCCTACGTCACGCAATTTCATATGGTTGTGGGGAGGGTGATAGGGGTGGGGAGGATGATTGGGGTGGGAGGGTGATGGGGCGGGGGAGGGTGATGGGGCGGGGGAGGGTGATGGGGCGAGGGAGGGTGATGGGGCGAGGGAGAGTGATGGGGCGAGGGAGGGTGATGGGGCGAGGGAGGGTGATGGGGCGAGGGAGGGTGATGGGGCGAGGGAGGGTGATGGGGCAGGAGATGGGGAAAAGAATGTAGAATACAACTGCCACTTTTCTATCCAATATGACAAATATAACAGATTTTCCTTTAAAACTAGAACGTTAGAGGACACAATAACAAAAGGAAAGATCCAAAAGTGTAAGTTGTAACGTTAACGTTAGTCAAGTGAGGATTGGGAACAGTAGGCCTACTGATTGGGAATTATATTTTGGGAGATTTGAGTGCAATGAATTTATGCACATCCAAATTCCAATAAGATGTTGGCCATATTGTCATCTGCTAAAAACATGCTTCCGACATGGCGGTTGGGTTTGACATTCTTTCTGGGAGATTTTGAGCAATGAATGTATGCACATCCAGTGAGATGTTGGCCTGTTTGTTGTCAGCTAAAAACACATGCTCAGACGTACAAGTGGCGGTAGGGTTCAAAATTCTTTTCAGGAGATTTTGAGCAATGCATACATGTACGTGTACATACGTACACGTACAGTATGCACATCCAGTGAGATGTCGTCTGCTTAAAACACATGCTCAGAGTTTTTTTATTGCACAAGTAGCAGTTGGATTCAACATTATTCTTGGTCTATAATCCACTACTGTTTGAAAAAGAGGACCTCAGTTGTATGGGAGGGGGAGGGGGGGGCTGCGGTGGCTGTAAGTGTCATGATCTCACCCATGCATCATACCTTACATTAATGCTGGTGTGAAACTGAAAGGTGATCTGGTCCATCAGGTCTTATCGTACGTCAAGAACCCATATTACAGGCTGTATCTAATCATATAAATCAATCACAAATGATTGTCGAAAAATACATGTCGAAAAATGTTGTTGCATTTAATATCAGTATTAGTCATTGTTGGTCCATTGAAATGATAGAGGTACACTCTGTGGAGAGTAGAGGGACCTCATATTAATATTTAAGGAGTTATTAAAAAGGAACACATTTTTACCTGAGGGTCCCCCAAATTTCCAATTGTCTTTCTATAGCGCTAATGTTTGTTATGATCCCAATAGACATTTTTGTACTAGATGTACACGTGCACGTATGTACATGTATGTATAAACTACAGACCTGTACAGTACACATAGCTGCATTACATGTAGTACTGACCATTAACAGTGGAACATTTATATAATGTACATGTAGTTGCTGCAAGTGGATGTACGTACTGTTAATTACATTGACACATGGATCTGTATTAAGACCATGTCACGAAAACATGCATTTATAATGTACATGATGTACATGTACATGTATGTATACATGTATGTATACATGTATGGACTGTATGTCTACACTGTTGGCATTGGAGTGCTCTGGTCGAGCGGTTTAGTGTGTTCTGATGGCTGAGTCGTCAGAATTTGGGTTTGAATCCCAACCGCGACCATGGTGCTTGTGTCCTTGAGCAAGACGCTTTACCATAATTGCTTCTCTCCACCCAGGGGTAAATGGGTACCTGTGAGGGCAGAGTTGGTTGTTGTGTTTGATTAGCCCTATATGCGCCGAAATGGCCGCAATTGAGCTGTATACTCCCCAGGGAGCTGATGGTTTCGTGAATGATTTATGCGCCTGATGAGCAGGGGTAATAATGTAGGGTAAACTGGGGTAAAAATGCCCACTTGACTTGTTGCCACTGCTAGTAAAAAATGACAAGATGATGAATTATTAATTGGAATATATTTCTAATAAGTACAATGTATAAAAAAATTAATAATAAAAAGATTTAAATTCATTAACATATTTTAAGGGTACGTAGGTGCTGTTGAAAAGATTTGTGAAAAAAAAAGTTTAACAAAATTACCATCAAAGGTTTAGCGTATATCACTTAAAATGATTTTATAAAAAAAAGTGTTTTATTTTTTTATTATTCTTTAGTTGATATATATTAAGAAGGGTTAATTACATAATTATAAATGATTAAAATCAATTTTAATATTTGCTTTTTAATGTTTTTTTAGTGGGCGTTTTTACCCCGGGCAAAATCAAGGGCCTCGGGGTAAAAATGCCCAGTAGCATCCTTAACATCAAACTCTATTTCAGCCTCATTTATCTTCAAAAACCTCAATATTCTAACTTTCTACAGCCATATATGTTTTTGTATGAGTAAGTATTAGCTATTAGAAGCCTACCACATTCTTATATTTTGTTATTCAGGTTTGATCAATTAGATTAAAGTTCATTTAAAATTTGCAAATTGTATTGTGACGTAATTAATTTTTTTCACAAATAATAACTTTCCTCCATGCTTAGTACCACTGAATGGGATTAATAGATTAGGTTGAATCAATAAATATTACTTTAAAAATTAGATCAAATCAAACAGGAAATTAGGCCCTAGCAGTAAGCCTATCTGCCTGTAAACTATTAGGCCCCTACTGTAGGCCTTTACGTTACCTAGGTTTGTGTTGAATTAAAATAAATTTAAAAAAATAATAATAAAATAATAATTGCACTTTAGTATTATAAATACTAGACAATAAATTATAGACAGGTTCGCCTCAAACAAATAACTTCATAAGTATTAATGAGTAGGGCCAAACAGTCATCCCACTGTAGTCATGTATGTGACAAGATCTCCCTCCAGTCAGTGTACATGTGCGAGTCCATCATTCTGACAACTGCACGTCACTGGGGATTGAATCAGGAAGACTTAGCAAAAACTATGGTCAAATTTAATAAATAGCAGATGAACATGCATTGAAATAGTTAGCGTATCACAAAGCAGCAGGTTATCAGCGCAGGCTAGAAAACATGCATGCCTAATAACATGGAGTATTGATTTATTTTTGCCCTACATGGAGTATGCTTTGGGTAAAAACATGATTGAGTTTGTAGTTGTATTAAGCCTAATTAACCAATTATTTTTGAAAAGTTGCTTGTACTTAAAGCCTTCCCAGTGATTCTGAAAAAAACTGTATTTTGGTGTACAAAAGTAACTAAGAGCCTACAGGGATGAATACAAATTTTATAACAAAATTGGTATTCTTGACAGACTGTCACATACAATAGGCTACATCATACCTGCCGACGGTTCAGATTTAATCACATTAGTTCTGAATTTTGAGTTTTCAAACCCCCAAAAGTCAGAACTATCTGATTTTTCCAAAGAACAAAATTAGACAAAAGTAATGACTGAATAATAATAATTTAAAAAAAAGCCAAAAACAAATGCAAGAAATTTTGTAACATCTAGTTATAAAAATTTAAAAAAAAATAAAAAAAACAGGCCTATTAGTTTTAGTATGAAATTAGTCTTTCTTGGGTCTTTAAAAAAATATCGGTGATCAGGAGCTTCTGGGGTGATGTCCCTCGACCAGTGGACCCTTGCTGGAGCTATGGGTGTTCTAATTTTAGACTTTCCAATGTTGGCAGGTATTATACATATAAGCCTACAAGTTTGTTGTGTGCAAATTATGTACGCTAATGTTCCACTTCCTTCCGCATAAAAATACCTGTTTCAAATGATTGAGTTTGTTGTTATAATAACCAGCTGTGTTTGAAAAGTTGTTTGTACTTGATGTAGTATCTCTCAATATTAAATCAATTTAAAAAAATATGATTATACTACAGGGGGAAAAAATGTGGGCGGGCGTTTTTACCCCGAGACCCAGGTAAAAAGGCCCGCCAAACTTCCTCCCCAAAAGGGTGGAAAATTTCCCCTTATCAATATAATGACCATGATATTATATTTGCACACAATAGAGGAGAGATGTACATGTATTGCAAAAAACACACATTTATTTCCTTGTGTCTCCAAGTAGTACTGAGATATTTAACAAAAACTTAAAAATCGGGCGTTTTTACCCCAGTTTACCCAAGTGAGCCTTGAGCACCAGTTTGGTGGATACGTGCGCTATGTAAGTCCATATTGTTGTTGAGGAGGAGGAGGAGGAGGAGGAGGAGGAGGAGGAGGAGGAGGAGGAGGAGGAGGAGGAGGAGGAGGAGGAGGAGGAGGAGGAGGAGGAGGAGTAGTAGTAGGAGGAGGAGTAGGAGGAGGAGTAGGAGGAGGAGGAGGAGGAGGAGGAGGAGGAGGAGGAGGAGGAGGAGGAGGAGGAGGAGGAGGAGGAGGAGGAGGAGGAGGAGACGAAGGAGACGACTACATGTACATGTGCCAGACTGATTTAATGGCAGGCACATACATGTAGTAGCCAGCAATACCTTTGGGTGTACATGTTTTTTGGATGCCCAGTTTGCTAAATGGACACCCTGTTTTATTTGTAATACACATGCAGAAGTATTGTAAGTTAAATATTTGGACACCCAGTTTTTCAAAGAATAGCAACTTTGGACGCCATATTTCCAAGTCCTGACTTATACTATGGGCAGGCATACAGTATGCATGCTTATATTGTTGACATTGTGTAAAATATCCAGTATTGTGAACAATTATGAATAAGATTTCAGATGAAGCAGCTTACTTTATAAATGAGTGCTTTATTAACCTTACATGTATTTCATGTACAAGAACTAAATACCACCCCCAAATTATTGAAAGTTAACCCTCCTATGACTGCAAGGGTCAAAATCAGTTAAAATATTGGTATACTTGTCAAGGTATATCTAGTACACTTAAAAGTTGAACACTCAATCCTTACGTGTTGTAAGTATATTTACGGGTTACAATGAGATGACCGTTTTTGACTGGTAAAAGCATTGTCTTGTATTGTTCAGGGTGATCAAAATGACAGTAAAAACCAGTCAAAAATGCCCCTGTGTGCACATTTGGGTCAACAGTCAAAACAGGCAGTTGACTGGTTTTGACCTCTATAGCTACTTGCCACTAAAGTGCAGCTTGGAGAGATAAATGGATGGTCAACCTGAGAGGGCAAAAACCCCATGTATCCATGAATCGTAATGCCTACATGTACATCATTTTATACAAAATTATGTGAGTGGATAGCTCCCTCATTTGCATAAATCTAGTATTCTAAATTTGCAAATTGGTCAACCAATTTGGCCACATTGGTGTAGAGATAATATTGACAAAAATTGTAAAGGGGTTCAAAGATTTACAATCAATATTTACATGTATAGGGGCCTCATTATTAATTTTCCTCATGTAGTTCTTCATGTAAACAATAACTATAAAAAGAACGGATATTTTAGTCATGCAAAAATTAAAATGATGGCCATTGTTTAATCTTTTAGGTTTTTTGATGGCTGAAAACTCACAGAATATTTTAAATTGTTTGATATTTTATTATACATTTTGGTTGTCCCTAATAGTAACTTGACTGTTACTAGCACAGAGCTGCCAACTCTTCCGGATTCTGCGGAACACTTCCGTATTTGACGGTAATTTACTTACTTAAAATATATGCAAGGAGGCCTCTCCTTTTGGCACCAAAAGGAGAGGCCTCCTTGCATATATTTTAAGTAAGTAAATTACCGTCAAATACGGAAGTCTTCCGCAGAATCCGGAAGAGATGGCAGCTCTGCTAGCATACATATAATGGATATGTACCAGGCCTGGAATTCAGGTATTGACCTTGGTGCACCTTAAAAATGTTCACAAAGACATTCTGATATTGTAATGGTGTTAGTTCTGCAGCCTGTGTGTGTGATTTGACAAAATTAAACAAAACTGAAAAATGGGTAGGAGGCCTGCGTCTCCCTTTCGAACCTTCTGGATGTTTAATTTTGGAGGATTTACAGACTCCACACATCCCCACAAACAAGAAATTGTATGTTTGGACACAATACATGCTACTTCTTTTTTCCTTGGTGGCTACTTCTCTTCTTTTAAGAAAATTTGGAGGCAAAGGAAGATTTGTAAAAAGTCCTGAAATCAGTGCAAATCCTTGGAAATCAAAGGTCTGGTTCTGATATTCACATTTCAAATAACATCATCTACATGTACGTGTACATATACATCATACCTGGGATTTCATGTTTCTGGGGGGGGGGGGCAAGGCTACTATTCCCGTACTAAGGGATTGTAAAGGAAACTGTTCCTAAGATACATGTACATGTACTACACACCTGTACATCAAAATTTACATGTTCACATTCACAAATATACCAGTATTATACTATCACCTGAACTTGTCTAGTTTAAAGTAGAATATTGTTTTTGATTTGTTTGATGTCTGATTGCTTTATAAATTTCTCAAATTATTCCTTGAAGAAACAATTATTAAGTGGGAACCTCAAATTTGCCCAAGTTTGAATTTCAATTTATCATTGAAGCTTCTCGGCATGAGGGGATGTACATATTTGTGTTTGTTTTCAAAATAAAACATTTGCACAGTACAATATGTACAATGTACATGTTGGGTCATGTACAATGTAGACTTATTAACGCGGCTTTAAAAATGCAGCATTGGTACAGGCTTCTTGCACACTGCAGATTTTTTCCAATCACATGGTACATCATTCCATCCTTGTACATCTGGGCGATCATTTTGACGAGCCACTGCACAGTGTTCATTACCATATCTATTACTAGGCTGACCATCTCCCCACTCTCTGTAGTGAATATATGTCATTCCCTCCTTGCACTCCCAAACACCTGAAATGGGAATAGAAATAAGAATTTTGTCCCAAAATTTGAATAACTAGCTAGACATCCTGCTTAATTCAACAAAATCCATCAGTTGTCAAAGTGCGATGCCTGCTGATGAGTGCAACAAAGATCCATCAGCAAGAACTCACGTCAACAGATTTTAACATTTGTAAACGTCACATGTACACCCAATAGAATTCGAATTTTAGTGACAATTGTGCAACTAACCTTCTGTGTGAAGATCATTACAGTTGATCCAGACACTACCAAGCTTTACGCTACGGAGAAGGTGTTCATTCTCAGCCATAGAATGTGGTGCAGCCATCACCCCTCCCACCTTAACACACTCCTCTTGTGCCTCAAACCATGTAAGTCGCTCAGTGACTTTGTAGCATTTGTCTCCCCACTGGCTCCAAGTAGAAGGGCATGTTCCTCCAATGGAGGCTGTACATTGCTGGTTAGCTTGGCTGCATCCATTCATCAGATAGATGAGTAAAATCTTAACCTTGATAAAATGAAGTGACGCCATAGTGGTGAACTTTAAGAATGAAATTGTAACACAGCTTGTTGGTGATGATTATTTGGATGTGATTGAAACGGTAACACATAAAATAAAAATAACTTTGCACAGTATTGTGGTTATTTGCCAGCATTCTAGATTAGGCAGAAAGTGTTGAGTCTGACAGTTTATATATAGACTGCTGTTTGCATACGTGTACTGTACATAGTATACTGGACATGTACACGCACAGTGTGTTGGTTAAACATTACCAGTAAATAATTTTAATTGACACACCTTAATGAGATGATGGTTAGTATTAAGTGTACTTAGTGCCTTAGTTATGGTATCTACTGTATATATCTCTCTTAGGATGCTTCTTTTGTGTTTGTTAAGAGTCTGCTCTGCAAGCTCAGGACCTGATGTTGTGAAAAATCGACCCTGTGTCTGTGGAAAAATGTGTGTAAAATAGTCCCTTTACATGTACTTAGAGGTCTCGATGTGTTGACGGTAGCATTGAGAAGTTTAGGGGTGGGGTAGGCATGAAAAATTCCCCCACAACCCCCAATTTGAACATAAAAAATACTGACAGGGGGTGTCCTTCAAATCAGAAGGGGGGCCTAAAACACAAATAAAATTTACCTTACCATTTAGCTTCTCAATGGCTATCAACAAGCTAGGCTCAAGGACAAAATGTTACCCTGGAAGTTGCAGAACTTCATCTCATCAACCTTGCTTAGAACTATCATGGACAATTTTACATGTATCTAGTGCTCAATAGTCAGAACCGGCAATAACTCCCTATAATGTTTCCACACAGAAAATGCCACCTCTCGAAACGTACATGTATAGTTTACCCAAAATGTGCTCACATCGGTCTCAAAACCTCATAAGACTCCCTATATACATGTACATTGTATTTATTTTACCTACAGTGTACATAATCAATATATTTTCTACATGTGTTTACATGCTACCAAAACCCGATCATGATACATGTAGGTAACTTAGCTTGTACAGTATCATATAAATGCACATTCTTTTTAGGTATTAAATATTTAACCCTTTCATTACCGATTTGTTTCAACAGGATGTCCCACTGGTTACCGAATTGTTTGGCCAGTCATGCATGAATTCACACATTATTGCACAACAGTATCCATCCATTTACAGGCACTTTTTCTAAACTCGTTTTTCATCATGAAGAATTTGTTGGAGAATGATATATTCAATGAAATGATTGTTGCTTACGAAATTTCCTTTCATATGATACCAAAATCATTGGCATTGCATATAAAATGATCAGTTTATTTATTTTACTTCCCCTGACTTCGTTCACAAACACAGAGCATTTTGTACACACGTGTATGGCGTTCCATAGCACAAATGGCCATTGAAAGGATTGACTTGTATTATGTCTGATTTCTATAATAGCAACATGTAGGTTGGGCTACACCATTAGAAAGATAAGGAATCAGTCTTTCCAACCATAGCATGGGTATGGACTGCGAAGAAGGGAAAAAATACAGCTGTTTTAAAAGCTGGTCATGATACTCCCAATTAAGTGCTGTGTGTGTGGTGACCTTGGTCACTAAAGTCGTCAATGGTAGTGAAAGGGTTAAAAAAAAATGTACATATCATGCAGTTATCCTTCAGAAAAGCCAACATTAGTTAACCCTAACCACCCCAAGTCCATCAAAATCCACCCCCTGGTTTTGCTTGATTTTAATGGATTCAGTACAGTACACATTTATAGCCCAGCGAATAGAGCATGCAGGCATGCAACTTTTCAGCTGATCTGCTGATTTCCTCTTTTTTTCTTTAACCCTAACCCTGCCAGACGCAGCACAGTGCATCAGGTGGAAAAGTCTGGTGCACTTTGATGCATTCAGCTGTCAACACCAGTGCATAAGCAGCCAAGTCTGTTTCTATTGAGAGCTGGTCCCATTGAACAATGCCAGAGTTGTATCCTGCTGCGTTTGGTGACCACAGACTATGAAGCAGTTCGGCCTTGAGATTTGTGACCTGATGGATTTTGCTGCACTGGGCAGTCAAGTCACTTTGACAAACGATGCAATCTGATGCATCTGGCAGGGTTTCTAGCCAAAATACCCTGGAGGGTTAGGGTTAATAACAGTGTTACATGTGTAGAAAACTGAAAAACACTGTATAAAGTTTTGTATGCTCGGCTACATGTATTTCCTTTTTTTTTTTGCAATTACAAAGTTGCATGTCTGAGCATGATGCCATGTGTAATGTACCAAATCCATCAAACTCCACCAAAGACCACCGGCTGCTTTTGTTAAATTCAGGACTGTGGCCAAGCCATGGATGCTTTTCATTTGCTATTGTACCAATTTCATCAAAGTCCAACAACTGAGTGACTGTTTAGGGCATATCAATTGATTTTGGTGGATTCAGGAGGGTTTCTAGTGAAAATGTCTGCGGGGCTTTAACCCTCCTACACATGGAGGTTACTCCGATCCACTAAATTCAGTTCTTGAGTAACCTTCAGTATGTACAAGCCTGTATGTACAAATCAACTGTGTGTCACCCAAGGCCACTGTAAATGTTTGAACATAATAGTATGGCCTACAATGTATAAAAATGGGAGACCACCTTACCCTGCAATCTCAGTGGTGTGACAGTGCACAGAAGGGTAACCATAGGAGGCCACTGGCAACAGCTATAATGGCTTGGAGTGGCCTGAATGGGTTGTTTCAAAAATTGCACTGATTGTAGGAGGATTTTAATAGAAGCCATGAAAAGTCAATTCCATAAAAGGATAATGGAATGTGATACCACCTTTATTGTTAGTATGAGATAATCGAGGATAAATTGGGGCAAAGGAAAAAAATGTAAACTTGTAAGTTGTTTTTTATTTGAATATATTTGTTTATTTACAGCTCATTCTTTATTACACACAATTTCTTCTTAGTGACTTTCAGTAGAGTGCAGGCAATGTTGTTTCAAGGATACATTATAATATATTTCTAAAATTGCAACATACATATGTACATGTATGTGTACATCTAAGTTGCATTGAAGAGAATGTACAGTATTGGTAATGCTGAAATGCAGTGTTACACATTTTTTTCACAAGTTAATTTGAAAAAGCTTTTAACATTGAATATTAAAACACTCCTACGACTGAATCTATCAGTTTTCTACATGTACAAGTTTGCAAAAATCTATTAATTACAAAACGTATGATAGCCCTGCTGAAAGAATAGATTAACCCTCCTAGATGCCCAGGCTGAAATTTGGCCCAGTCAGCACGGCACTCACAGACAAGTTTGAGTATTTTTGGTTGCATTGCCAATTGGTAGGTCAAACCACAGAGTCACACAGAGCTGTGTATGTACTGATTTATTTGAGTGCACTGCACAAAGTCAATGGGTTGGGAGTTACATACAAATTTTGAGTGTCTTTGGGTTTGACCTCCTATCACAGCCACATGTGCTTGCATGTATTTGAGTGCACTGCACAAAGTCAATGGGTTAAGAGAGACATACAAATTTTGAGTATCTTTGAGTGTTAAGCCTATAGGAGGGTTAAGTGTTTTCAAATGATTTTCACTGTTTAACCCTCCTACACATAGAGGCCACTGTAAACCACTAAATGTCCAATGTGTTGTACACACATTGTTTGTGCATATAAGCCACACCGACCCTTTGAAGTAATCTCCAATGTACATACATGTACATGCATACAAAGACACATGTATGCCACAATTGACCTTTGATGGATTCAGCTGTCAACACCAGTGCATAAGCAGCCAAGTCTGTTTCTATTGAGAGCTGGTCCCATTGAACAATGCCAGAGTTGTATCCTGCTGCGTTTGGTGACCACAGACTCTGAGGCAGTTCGGCCTTGAGATTTGTGACCTGATGGATTTTGCTGCACTGGGCAGTCAAGTCACTTTGACAAACGATGCAATCTGTTGCATCTGGCAGGGTTTCTAGCCAAAATACCCTGGAGGGTTAGGATTAAAGAACATTTAAATCTGTTCAACAAGTCCACATTGTACAGCAGGTACGTGTTATTGCAGCTTTAAAAGTGTAGCATTGGTGATACAGGCTTCTTGCACACTGCAGATAATTCCCAATAACATGGAAGATCATTCCACCCTTTTCCTCCTTGGCGAGCGGCTGCACAGTGTTCTTCACCATCACTGTTTCGTCCACTAGGCTGACCACCTGCCCAATCCCTGAAGTGAACTTCAACTGTTTTCTCCTTGCACTCCCATACACCTGAAAGGGGAATTGCAATAAGATTTTATACATTATGGTAAATAAATGAATGCAATTTATGCTTTTATAAAAAGGGGGGCTCACATTCATGAACAAAGTGTAAACATTACATTGTTCAAGAGTAACAAAAGTCCGAATTTTAAAAAGTTGTTTACAGGTAATTGAAACCGGGGAATGACACTTTTGGTCGGGTATCCGGATACCCGGTACAGCCTTAGATTAATTTCTTTAGTGTGAACACAAGGCAGGGTTTCCGTGTTTTGTGTCTCGACAGTTTAAACTTGTCCCGATCATCTCAGAAAAGTGTTTGTGCGTGCTAGTGATGCTATACGACAGACTGGTACATTGTCTTAAATGCCACATTTGTGTCGAAATGGATCTGCAATGGCCAAGGAAACAGTCCATCACATGTTGCACATGCATGGCCAGGTTATTTAATATTGAAGTTTGATTCCAGTCGATTTTTACAGTGTGCAACATCAACATGGCTCAATCGAAATCAACTAAAAAACAATGAAATGGACCAAATACTGGTCATCCAAAGGACTGGACGTGGAAGTCACTGGCTCATAAATGTAATATTCACATCTCTTTGATAATAATTGTGTAGTGTGAACATAGTTTGTGCTATGGAGTGTCGTGGAGTGTCGTGGCCAAGCGGTCTAGCTTACCGGATTCAAGTTCTGGTGTTAGCAGCAGAATGTGGGTTCGAATCCCGGCCGTGACACTTGTGTCCTTGAGCAAGACACTTAACCATAATTGCTTCTCTCCACCCAGGGGTTAAATGGGTACCTGTGAGGGCAGAGTTGGTTGATTAGCCCTATATGCGCTGTAATGGCAGCAATTGAGCTGTATACTCCCAGGGAGCTGAGATGGTTTCAGGAATGATTTATGAGCCTTATGAGCAGGGGTAATAATATAATGCGCCTTGAGCACCACACAGTTGGTGGATACGTGTGCTATATAAGTCCACACATTATTATTATTATTACTCTCTGGGTTAATGTTGCCAGTGTGAAATAAATCTCTGAATCAGTACTAATGCGTGTAGATGAGTTGTTATACAGGTCATCAATTACACGGGTTGATGCAGGGTAGTGTGAAAAGGGCTTACATGTATGGGACCAAGATTTTACCCCAAAAATAACCAGTGTGATTCATTTGGAATTATTTACCAGAGTTGTAGTTGAATACTTTTATGAATGTGAGTGTGAGTACATTGACTTGTGTAAAATTACAAACTCATGTATTGTTGAAAAAAAGAAGAAAAGATCCCGAGTTGACTTGCCATCATATAAATTGTACGTATACATGTACAGTATATACCAAAAAGATGGATATATTGATTAAGAATTTTGCAACAAACCTGTTGTTTGAAGATCATTACAGTTGATCCAGACATTACCACCCTGTTTGATACGGAGAAGGTGTTCATTCTCAGCCATAGAATGTGGTGCAGCCATCACCCCTCCCATCTTAACACATTCCTCTCGTGCCTTAAACCATGTTAGTGGCTCAGTGACTTTGTAGCATTTGTCTCCCCACTGGCTCCAAGTAGGAGGGCATGTTCCTCCAATGGAGGCTGTACATTGCTGATTACCGGTAGTGTATTGTATCATAAGACACTGATTGAGGAATACACAAGCAATCAAGATGCTGTGCTTTGATGCCATGATGGCATTCCAAACAGATACATGTATCAGTTAATTTGTGAAATATACAGTTCTTTGACTTGTAGCAAAGTGTTAGATGATATATTTTTTCTTGTGTCTAGCAGCCAGCTCATGAATCCGACTGCTTAGTGTTTAGTCCAGTCACGTTGAATATCTGTGGTCCAGTGTATACAGCACACAGTACGTGATGCTAATTATTATCTCTGTGAAGTTTTGCAATTTGTAATCAGCAGCTACATTGTACCACCAAGCACACACACCATTGGAAGGTTGCATTTCTCTGCCCACGCATGACTGTAATCAGCGATCAGTGCATGTTTTTGATTTTGTGCCGCCAGTTATTGTGTTAAGCAGTTCTTGTCATTGCTATATTGATTGTGCCCTCGGTGTGCTTTTTGGAAGATGCTTACAGTTAATTATCTGCCCCGGATTGCTTGTCGACTTTCATTTAGAAATCAATAACCCTCCTACACATGGAGGTCACTCCGATCCACAAAATTCTACTAGTACAAGCCTGCTGTCCTTTCCAAGTAATCTTACAAAATCAACTGTGTGCCACCCAAGGCCCACTGTAAATGTTTGAACATACAATGTATTAATATGGCCTGCAATGTATCGATAGGAGACCACCTTACCCTGCAATCTCAGTGGTGTGACCGTGCACAGAAGGGTAACCATAGGAGGCCACTGGTAACAGCTAATTGCTTGGAGTGGCCTGAATGGGTTGAAAATTGCACTGATTGTAGGAGGGATAAAGGCATTGAAGTTGTGAGCAAAGTAAGTCGGGGATTATTTAAGCAAACTAATTAATTTAATGATGTCGTCATATCAGATGCTTTGAGGTCTAGCTTTTGTGTTTCTCTCGACTATAGATCATGGACTTCAAGGCAGACAAGATGGGAAAATTATCGGATATTGTAGAAATTAATAATAATTTTCATATATAGAGCAGGGTTCTTCCCACAGTGGTCAGCGCCAGAAACCCCAACTGGCACTCATGCAAGCAGGATCCCCCAACCACCACTGACAAAAATTTAGTTTTTTCCAACCAATACTTATTTTCCAACCTTTCTATTTCCTTGCACAGGTTATCAATAAATGATGACAGATGTTGTCTTGATCAGCAAAAATTGAAGCATTTCTATACTGGATAGCTCAAGATAACACCCTCATTCTGTGTTACAGGATTCCAGCTTATTATTTCATTCTATTAATAACAAGAAAACTGTGAAACTCTAATGTGGAATTTAGGAAAGAGTACTCTTTTTGATAAAATTATTTGCAATAATGGAATTTTTCTTTAAAATGACAGCACCTGAAACGAAATTATTTCTTGGGAAGATTGATACCATCAAGAGATTTATACCAAGTAAGTTTTATATTTAAATTGAGCATTTAGTTATTTTTGAAATAACAATTTCATACTTTATCAATCTTAAAATGAATATGACACTCATATTGTAATTTTATCATTTTATTTCAGATAATGTAATTACATTTCTACTTAAAATGCACCTCAGACAGAAAGATTTCAAGGGATGTTCGATCCCATCATCAACTTAGTTAACACAACAGTAAGTTTCATTTATATTTTTCAAAATTACAATGGTTGTAGGTGCTTTAAAGAGGAGCTCTCAGCAGATATCGGTAATTGACCTTTCACCATTTTTAGAGAGGTTATAAGGAAACTAAAAAACATACATGTACATTTTATTGTCACAACCCGCAGTAAATATTGTAAAATGTCATTTGTCCACTGGAGGAAAACAAATGGCACTATTTACGTGCAACAATGCCGATATTTGTGGTGTTATAATACACAATGTTTGGACAATACTTGGGTGATTTTGTTTACTAATGACATGACTTTGCAAGGGAGACATCAGGGAAGGTGATTTTTACATATTAGAGTACCATTTGTTTTCCTCCTGTGGGCTTTAGGCTTTTCTGAATTTGAGTTAAAAGGAGTTCAGACAAAGTGATATTTTACAGATAATATGCTGTAGGTTTAGATAATAAAATGTTGTTTACTTTTCACAGACACTCTGAAAGCACTGAGCATACAGTGCTATACACACGTCGGTGTAGGGAAAAGAAAAAAAAATTAAATCAATTGTTTATCTCCCGACGCAAGAATTTCACCAATCTATAAAATGTTGTTTAGTTTTCTTAGGATACAAGCTCCCTTAAAATGAGGAAAGATCAATTGTTAATATTCACATTACTTTATTAAGGATAGCAGTTTTTTATTAAATGAAGAGGCTACCCTGTGAAATTAAAATAACATAATCGTAAACTACTTATTATACATGTAGATATATTTTTTGTGATTAGTACAAAATACAGGTGTGTTGCCAACATTGTTCCAAGGGTTCATGTACCTATGCACCGGTACATGTAAAACTGTGATTATGTATAAATGCTTTTTGAGAATACCAAAGGTTTTTAAGCCAAATAAATCCCTTTCTGTCATCTTGTTACAGTTTATTATATTCCGAAGTGTAAAACCAGCACAATTGTGATAATCTATAATCCATGGCTAGTTTTAGATACATATTGTACATGTATAAAAAGTGCAACTGTGTATGGGTGGGATTTAAATTAAACTGTTGACACCAATTCAACTTAAATTGGCTGTGCGATGAAGTTTTCACAGTTTGTTTCCAAACAACATTTGTACATCTTGATTCTTTTAATAGACACAAAGGTCTATATTCTGCCGAAAAGACCAAACGTATTCCCATTGTATTCCCATTCATAAATGCCAATATTTAAATTTACTATTTAGTTATTTTTTAAATACCAATTTCATACCTTATAAATCTTAAAATGATGATGACAAACACAAATTGTAATTTTATAATAAACCTTAAACTTGAATAAACCTTAAACTTGTTCAGTAAACCACTCCTTGGACTGTTTAATTATGGCTTACAGAAGTAGCCTAAAACGTTTGCATGATTTTCAACACAGTAAAATACATGTAATTAATCTACATGTACATTGTACACGTACATATAGCTTGTTTAGTCAACTTGTTAGTTTCTATAGATATTGATTTTTTTTCCAGCTTTTGTTTTCTTGAATGAACGATGATTGCAATTCTGATTCAGTGGTAGCTAATTGGAGCCTCTGTCAGTGGTTGCAAACTTGTAATTATCATGTATGCGTGTATTGTAAATACTGTATGTATACGTAGACTGTAGCATATTGTTTGTATCAAGGGCAATATCCTAACCACTGTTTTTGGTGTTGTTTGAAGAAACCTCCATTTTGTCATAAGGCCATGTAAAAAATGAATTAGTTACAGGCCTCCCAGCAAAACCTACAAACGGGTATAAAACCTATATTTCAAAATGGGAACATTTATTTCCCCAAAAACTGTATTTTTAATCTCCTGCAACACATTTTCAACTTTCTCATAAAATACTCATGGCTTTGAAGAAAATTTACTTCCTACAGTGTAAGTATAAAGAGATGAAGCCAAAGCAGTAGCCAAACAATTTGGTGAGAACTCATGTTTTTGAGAAGACAACAAAGAACTATTGACATGTTTTTTGTGTTTTTATTTTTTTGTTTTATGTTTTTTTTAAATTTTATTTATTTAAATTGCCAGACGGCAACTTTTCAATTTCTCCTGAATCTTAGTCTGAAACACTTCAGACAGAATCATTTATCAGGATGAGAGATACATGTATTAACTTTGTACCAAGTGAGGTTTTACATAATACTGTATTCTGATAATTACACCAATGAAGGTACAGCATGTGTACAACCTTGGTATTTACATGTACTTGGATACAAAATTGCAAAATCTGCAAAGGTAAAGGTACAATTAATCTTGAAAATAACTCCTCCTGAACAGCACAAACATTTCAGCTTATTTCATTCTATTAAATTACAAGGGTCAAAATCAGTCAAAATTTCAAAGTTCATGCCAGTGTATATTTACAGCACTTACAGGTCAAATACTGTCAAACCTAATGTGTAGCAAGTACATTAATCAGTCAAAAACAGTCGACTGTTTTTGACTGGTAGTGGTAAAAGCATTATCATGCAATGTTGAAGGTGGTCAAAATGAGTTGACCATTTTCGACTGGTAAAGGCACTTTGGTCAAAATGGTGCGACTGGTTTTAATTGGTACATGTAATGTGGACGGTGGTTAAAATGAGTCAGCGTTTTGGACTGATATATATAAGCACTATGGTCAAAATAAATTAATTTATCAGTCAAAACATGTCATTGACTCCTAGCCTAAGTGGCCCTGCATTGATTTATCAGTCAAAAACTGGCAGCCTTCAGCACCCCTATCATTGTTTGTTCAGTCAAAACAAGTCAGTGATCCCCTGAAGCTGATAATGATCTTATCAGTCACCAGCAGTCATAGCACAGTGTGTGGCAGCTACCCAAATGGTCAAAACAAGTCACCAGTGCCCATGTGTGCACAGTTGATTCAACAGTCAAAACGGTCAATTGACTGATTTTGACCACTATAGCAACTTCCCACTAAAGTGCACCTAGAGTAGGAGGGCTAATGACAAGAAAACTGTGAAACTCTAATGTGGAATTTAGGAAAGAGTACTCTTTCTGATAAAATTATTTGCAATAATGGAATTTTACTTAAAAATGACAGCACCTGAAACAAAATTATTTCTTGGGAAGATTGATAACATCAAGAGATTTATACCAAGTAAGTTTTATATTTAAATTGAGCATTTAGTTTTTTTGAAATAACAATTTCATACCTTATCAGTCTTAAAATGAATATGACAAACTCATATTGTAATTTTATCATTTTATTTCAGATAATGTACATTTCTACTTAAAATGCACCTCAGACAGAAAGATTTCAAGGGATGTTCGATCCCATCATCAACTTAGTTAACACAACAGTAAGTTTCATTTATATTTTTCAAAATTACAATGGTTGTAGGTGCTTTAAAGTTGAAAGAGGAGCTCTCAGCAAATATCGGTAATTGACCTTTCACCATTTTTGGAAAGGTTATGTCATACATGTCATAAGGAAACTAAAAACATACATTTTATTGTCACAACCCACAGTAAATATTGTAAAAAGTTATTTGTCCGAACTCCATTTGTCCGAACTCCATTTGTCCGAACTCCATTTGTCCACTGGAGGAAAACAAATGACATTTGTGGTGTTATAATACACAATTTTTGGACAATACTTGGGTGATTTTGTTTACTAATGGCATGACTTTGCAAGGGATTTTTACACATTAGAGTACCATCTGTTTTCCTCTTGTGGGCTTTAGGCTTTTCTGAATTTGAGTTAAAAGGAGTTCAGACAAAGTGATATTTTACAGATACAGTGTAATATGCTGTAGGTTTAGATAATAAAATGTTGTTTAGATTTCTTAGGACACAAGCTCCCTCAAAATGAGGAAAGATCAATTGTTAATATTCACATTACTTTATTAAGGATAGCAGTTTTTATTAAATGAAGAGGCTACCCTGTGAGATTAAAATAACATAATCGTAAACTACTATGTAGATATATATATATATATACATATATACATGTATATATATGTAGATATATATATATGTATACATGTAATTAGTACAAAATACAGGTGTGTTGCCAACATTTTTCCAAGGGTTCATGTACCTGTATGCACCGGTACATGTAAAACTGTGATTATGTATAAATGCTTTTTGAGAATACCAAAGGTTTTTAAGCCAAATAAATCCCTTTCTGTCATCTTGTTGCAGTTTATTATATTCCGAAGTGTAAAACCAGCACAATTGTGATAATCTATAATCCATGGCTAGTTTTAGATACATATTGTACGTGTATAAAAAGTGCAACTGTGTATGGGTGGGATTTAAAGGGGGACTGACATGGATTTAAATCAAACAGTTAAATATGTGTATATATCAGTAAAAGATCAATACAATTTTTGTTTTGTGTTTTTATTGTTTTTGAGAGTGTTATTTTACCATTGTAAAAATGCCCCCCACTTTTACGCCCTGCACGGAGGAGCTGTTCGTGACGTCATGTCGGGAAGAGAAATTCGGCTCAAAATGATCGCTGCACAAAACTATGTGAGCCGATGGACCTGACCACTTTACTCTTGTCAGTTGAACTTTGCTCGTCCAAGTACGGCGATTTTTGGGTCACTTGGGAACAGATGAAGGCTAACACCGTCTTTGGTGGTGTTGCTGCATCCTGCAGAAACACATCTTCCCGGCATTTTATTAGTTCCGGAAACAAAAATCACGGAAGAAATGAAATGTGTGTGAAACGTTTGTATGTACATGTACATCATGTACACATCGGATCTTCCTGACCTTACGTCACATATCTTATGCAAATGAAGCTTCCACCATGGGCGGGGTTGCCTCCCAAACACTTCAAACATTGTTTTAAAATACTTGTACTCAGAAATCAATGACAGGTGGGTCTCAAAAACAATATTTTATTACAAAACGCCTTAATGACACACACAATAAAGGATGTCAGTCCCCCTTTAAATTAAACTGTTGACACCAATTCAACTTAAATTGGCTGTGTGATGAAGTTTTCACAGTTTGTTTCCAAACAACATTTGTACATCTTGATTCTTTTAATAGACCCGAAGGTCTATATCCTGCTGAAAAGACCAAGCGTTCAACTTGTATTCCCATTCATAAATGCCCATATTTAAATTTACTATTTAGTTATTTTTTAAATGCCAATTTCACACCTTATAAATCTTAAAATGATGATGACAAACACAAATTGTAATTTTATAATTTTATTTTAGTATAACATTTCAATATCCAGTGTCTTATGTATTGAAAAAATAGCCAATAAGAAATTGACACCACATTTAAGAATGAATGAATTTCCAACTTCATGTGTAAGTCTGCGTGATGCAAATACAAACTTCTACACTCTGATTGGTTCAATCCTTTGTTGTATGTCTTATAACAGCTGAAGGTCGATGCCCATAATAATAAAAAGGCAGCCAGTGTTTACTGGTCGTTAATACACCCCCATGTGATCATGTTTTGTCCAATCAGACTGTCTGAAACGGTCATGGGCATTTATGAAAATAAAATAAATTCACTGTACATCCTGTAAAGTATGTACTTAAATGTATGCATGTCGTATGGTCATGTACAGTGTACATGTACATCGTACTGACTGAGACTTTTAAAGCAAATGCTGTAACAATGCACACATGGGGTTTAAAGAGAAAGAAGAAAAAACACCCATTTGCCATGTTTGTGAATTGAATAATGAATAAAAAAATTAATCACAAATTTCACATGTTACAAGTTTCTCTGTATACACTGTACGTGTACATGTAATTCTGAGTAGTGAATCTTTCACCAAGTGCCATGGTTTCAAACTATTTTGAACATCCTAGGTAAGCTGAATTGTATGGGTTCTTAATGTGGTGCCATGGCTGAACGATTTAGTGCATCAGATTTGTGTTTCTGATTGTTGAGTCGTGAGAATGAGGATTCAAATCCTGGCCATGGCCATTGTACTTGTGTCCTTGAGTAAGACACTTACATGTAACTGATGTACATTGTACATTACTTATCTTCACCCAGGGTACCTTTGAGGGTAGAGGTTGATATTGTGTTTGAAAAAGCCTTTGAAGCACTACATGTACCTTGCTCAAGGCTGTATACTCCCCAGAAAGCTGATAATGATATTGGCCCAGTAAGACTAATTGCGGTGACACCATGTGAAATTCTCAATTGAGTAGTAATTAGTTCTGAAAAGAACTGGAGGTTCCAGGGCCCAATTTCATAGAGCCAATGTTTTTCATTTCATGGCACTGCTTACTGTTCCGCATAGAGAAAGGCACACTAACTTGCTAGCAAATGAGTGATGTAACAATATGTAGATCCAGGGTGAATGATAACATGACTCACTGATATATCTTGCTTACCTGTGAAATATGCTTACAGTACATGTACCTGTACGTCTAACTAACGGGAACATTTGCTTACATACCTTCAAGCAGCGTTATGAAATTGGCCCCAGGGGTCATATGTAAAATACATTGGACATAATTTGAAATGCACTATACACATGTACTGTATAAGAATCTGTCTCTTTAACCCTCCTACACATTGAAGCCACTCCCAACCACTAAATTCTGTTCTTCAGCAGCCTTCAGTACATACATGTACAAGCCTGCTGTCCTTTCCAAGTAATCTTACAAAATCAACTGTGTGCCACCCAAGGCCACTGAAAATGTCTGAACATATTAGTATGGCCTGCAATGTATCAATGGGAGACCACCTTACCCTGCAATCTCAGTGGTGTGACAGTGCACAGAAGGGTAACCATAGGAGGCCACTGGCAACAGCTAATGGCTTGGAGTGGCCTGAATGGGTTATTTCAAAAATTGCACTGATTGTAGGAGGGTTAAAGTAAGAAAATCAAATCATGTATTCAAGTTTCATCAGTGTCAAATGTTGTGATGTACATCTATACAATATAGATATGTTCAACAGGTCTACATTGTACATGTACATGTATGTAAAGCAGTTTAATGTACCTAGAGACTCATTATTGCAGCTTTAAAAGTGCAGCATTGGTGATGCAGGCGTCTTGCACACTGCAGGAATTATCTTACCATCACACGGTACATCATTCCATCCTTGTGCTTTTGGGCGAGCCTCTGCACAGTGTTCATTACCACCATTATTACTAGGCTGACCATTTCCCCACTCCCTGTAGTGAATCGTCATTTCGTCCTTGCACTCCCAAATACCTGAAATGGAAATAGAAATAATATCAGTAATCAGTATTTTTCTACATTAACCCTAACTCCTTAGGCCCATTTGCTTACACATAACCTGAATCCTTCCTAACTCCCTAGGCCCATTTGCTTACACATAACCTGAATCCTTCCTAACTCCCTAGGCCCATTTGCTTACACATAACCTGAATCCTTCCTAACTCCCTAGGCCCATTTGCTTACACATAACCTGAATCCTCCCTAACTCCCTAGGCCCATTTGCTTGCACATAACCTGAATCCTTCCTAACTCCCTAGGCCCATTTGCTTACACATAACCTGAATCCTTCCTAACTCCCTAGGCCCATTTGCTTACACATAACCTGAATCCTTCCTAACTCCCTAGGCCCATTTGCTTACACATAACCTGAATCCTTCCTAACTCCCTAGGCCCATTTGCTTACACATAACCTGAATCCTCCAAAATCCTTCTGTAGTAAAGCAAGCGCATGACATGTATGCAAACATGTTTTTCTAATCTGTGATACATGTACATGGCCAGGGACCCTCCTTGCATGCATGCATGGAGCAATAAACAGTGTCAACAGACCCAAGCACTGACCTTGCAATCACTACAACAAACATAGATGTACACGTGCCATGGAAAGGTAAGTATGCCTATAACCTCTTCCTCCAAAATCCTTCACTTTAGCAAAGAGCAAATTGCTAATGTAAAATTTTGAAAGTTTTTTTCTCTCCTATGGAGAATTGCCCAACTACATGTACATGTACTTATCCAAGGCAACGATGCAAGAATAAACTCATTAAAAACCAAAATTATAAAACATACCAAAAAAGAATACTTACACATGTACATCATGTATAATAAATGAAATTAGTTATACAGATCACCCTTCCTTAAAATACCTTTTAAATGACTTCTGACTAGCAACCTCAGAACAAAGATATTGACATTAACCCTACTACTATACTTCTGGTACCTTTTTCATACAAGTTGATCCACCATTTGAAACCATTCGCTTTTGTGGTTTTGAATGGTGAAATAACTGTGTACAGTATTGATTCCCCCAAATGGTTTTGAATGGTAGGTCAGCTAATACAAAACCTTGTTTGGATCTTTCCAAATTGTAGTACAGCTAATACAAAACCTTGTTTGGATACTTCTAAGTGATGAATCAATGGACCCTCTATGCATTTGAATGGATTTGAATGGTAGTAAAGCTTGCTACCAACACTGTTCAAATGGTATCACCATGTGTGTACAAAACCAATGGGCATTTTGGTAAGTGGAAATTTTGAATGGTTTCAAATGGTCAAACAGTAGGAGGGTTAATATGCATGGTGTTATCAAATATCCAGAGAAAGTATTTTATGTATTTGCTCTTATTTTTGAGGAAAAATAAATCAAAAAACATCTCAACATAACATTTATTTCCTCATATAAGTCAACACAGCTCTTAATTGACTGCATTTTTGTCTCAATAGTTAAGATTAGTTGTCACGCCCTTTTTTTCAGAAGTAGGCAGACCAAAGGTTGTGTTCATAGCAAATTAAAAATACAGTCGTATGCAAATGTACATGTACATGTGTAACAAAAAACCTTTATAATTTATGTTTATTTGTTAACTATAAACAAGCAGATAAAAGACTTATGTATAGATAAATACAAACATTGAATTCCAAAGTGGGATGCCATGTTCCCATGACATTTTTTCGTACCTTCTGTTTGAAGATCATTACAGTTGATCCAGAGATAGGATGCAAAACGCTGCAGAAATTTGAGCTCTTCCTTTGAATTTGCTGCAGCCATTACCCCTCCCATCTTAACACACTCCTCTCGTGCCTCAAACCATGTTAGTGGCTCAGTGACTTTGTAACATTTGTCTCCCCACTGGCTCCAAGTAGAAGGGCATGTTCCTCCAATGGAGGCTGTACATTGCTGGTTAGCTTGGCTGCATCCATTCATCAGATAGATGAGTAAAATCTTAACCGTGATGGATCGCATTAATGCCATAGTTATCGTTATGTAATCTTACAAGCTGAACAGAAGTCACTGAAATAACTTTCTACATCTTAATATCACTGTATAAACAATGTACCATAGTCTAAGAATTAATTAGGCTGGTCTACCGGCAGACACCATACACTGAACATGCAATCAAGTCCAACTCAAAAAGTGTTGATCCCCAAGAGTTAGATCAAAAAATCAGGATCAAAAAATGTTCTGGCAGACAGACAAGATTACACCACATGTAACAAGTGTCTCCTATCTGCAGAGTTGTAAAAGTGGCACGTACATATACATGTATACATGTATGCCTCGGTAAGAGGCACGTTGATTGGTCTTTCACATTTTGCATATACATGATGTACAGTATGTATATCAACAGTTTAATTTTATAAATGCAGATGTACTTATGAAGGCCACAGTGGTGTGTCTGAGAATAATTAATGTACATGTCAAACAGGAGAAGCCTACAATGCATGTGTACATGTACACGTGTATGCTCAATTTAACAATTAAGCATTCATTTGGGAATTAAATTACATGTAAGCTTGGGCGATATCAATTTTTTTTAATTCCCCACACTTATGATTTTATGAAAATATGATTTTAAATAACAATTCATTCATTGGAGTCCCTGATACCCACAGGAAACACGGTACTTAATAATTGTCGTTGAAATACGGTAAGTTGCATGCAAGGTCTTACAAATACAATGATCAGAGTATACAATGCGTGGCCAGCAACAGTGTTCAACATCATTTAATGCAAGTACGTGTATTTCACCTTTTAATAATATTTGACACAAATGTTGTCATTATGATTGGATTAAAGTATTTCTACTTTATACATGTAATGAGTATAAAAAAAAGCAAACATGATATTTATGAGCACAATTTAATGAATAAAATTTGAAGAAATAATGCTGTTAACATCACAAAAAGGTGCATTCTACATGTACATACGTGCTCAAAACAGGGGCCATTTTCAAAGAGCTGCTTAGCAGATAAAATTGCTTACCAGAAAAATTTGCTTAGCAGATTTCTTTGGTTACCAACCAAACTTTCATACAAAATGTACGCATTTTGGCAGGTAGTCTGTTTTATATTACTTAGCATGCTTCTAAAGCAAAATTCCCTGCTTAGCAGCAGTATGAAATTGGCCCCAGATGGCTGGATAAGCATTGTACCATGGTGGACCGGATAATCATTGACTTTGGTTACCTGGTTCCAAAGATACTTGTCCAAAAAAGAAACAAAAAACGGATGAAAAAACTTTTAAAATAAGTAATTTGGGAAAGGATAGATAGGTTCTTGAAAAGTAACCTCTTTATCCTACCTCAAAAATTGTGGAAATGCCTGCAGAATACTGAAGCTAAAGTCAAACTTACTAGTCTGGCCGGCTAGTGAAAAAAAAGTTAAGGGCAACCTCTGCTATTACTTGCATAGCTACATGTACGTAAATGTATTTCATGCATTATTATCTCTGGAGTGTGTACATTATTGGTAATATGTTTGCAATACATGTACATTTGGATAGATTTTAATGGCAAAGCCTTGATCATTTGACTATAGAAAATTTTATCAAAACAAATTTGCAACAGTGATTTAATTAATCAGTGATTTGATATTTTAAGAGATATTTCAAGAGATACTAATGCACATGCATTACTGAATATAACCGGAACTTCCCCTAAAAGTATTACTTGAAAAATACAAAATAAATTGGAAACATCAAATGTTGAAGCGTTCAAGGCTTATCAGTGTCAACTGTATGTAAATGGGGCTTACACCATTAGCAATTACCTGCAAATTATTATATTTCCTTGAACATACATGCACATCCCATAAGCCTATTTAGACAGCACGTACATGTAGACCTGAATTTTTCTTAAAATCATCTTGTGCCCACAGCACACTAATATGTTGAAATACGCTGTGTAGCACAGATACAAATAATCAAATACTACTGTATCTAGGATAAAATTTAAACTCTGATGACTATGAATTTTAGTTGGTAAGCACAGTTCTACTTTTATCTTATCGTATTTAAAACATACATGGAGGCTGTACATTGCTGGCTCCATCGATTCACCTTACAGGTACATGAGTAACATCTTAACCATGATGGATTGCATTAATGCCATAGTTGTTATGTAATATTACAAGTTGAACAGAAGTCATTAAATTAACTTTCTACACATGTACATGTCTCTGCGTCTGTGTATTTACATGTATTTATAAGCTCATGGAACTGGTAGACACCATACACTGAACGTCCAAGTGCAAACTAATGAAACGGTTGGTATTTCAAATTAATCCAGTCTGGATTAATTTGAAATACCAACTGTTAGTTTGCACTTGCACGTGAGAAGAGACTTTTCTTTTGAAGGTTCAAGATTGAAATAGGTTCAGGCAGCCAGACAAGATTATAAATTCACTTAGCAGTGTGCTAAATATTTGGTGTTGCTACATGTACATGTACAGTAAGTTACATGTACATGTACACATGTATGGTACGCACATTTTGATAATAGTCATTCAGGGGTGTAAATGTCTTCATGGATTCTGAATAGAATGCCTTGGCTTAGCCATGTGTACTTAATTAAATAACCATTTACCCATACTTTAACCATCTTACTACTACAAGGGTCAAAATCAGTCAAAATGTTTATGTACTTGCCAAGGTATATCTAGTGCTCAAACACTGTCAAAGTACATTTACAGGTCAAAATGAGTCAACCGTTTTTGACTGGTAAAAGCATTGTCTGGTATTATTCAGGGTGGTCAAAATGACAGTCAAAACCAGTCAAAAATGCCCCTGTGTGCACATTTGGATCAACAGTCAAAACAAGCAGTTGACTGATTTTGACCTCTATAGCTACTTCCCACTCAAGTGTAACTATAGTAAGAGGGTTATAAAGAAAGCCATTAGCTCGTACGTACATGTATTTTGTAAAGCAGACTGTCTGTCCTTCATCTAAAAATACTTATACATGCATAAATTTAGTTTGCAATATGAGGTTCATTGATGTTTTAAGTAATTGCCTGCATTATGTATTATTGAAATTACTGTAGTTTAGACTCTCGTGCATCCATGGCTTTATGGGGAGCTAGAGTGCATACATGTAGATGTGGACCTGGAACTGCCTGCCAACAGACAATATCAACATGATCAACAGGGCATGGAATCGGAGTGCTAGTGTTAGATTAACTCAGTGACTGAAAGTAATACCCCACATGATAAGGTCATATTATCATTGCTGCATACATGTAAATGAGCTAGTAAATTTCAGTCACTGTGTTCTTTTTAAACTAGGACACCGATTCCATGCCCTGTTGAAAGTCTGCTTGGAACGTGATGATACTGTCCCTTTAAGGACAAAAACTCTGTACATATAATGTACATGTACATGTAATTAAAATAAAATGATACATGTATCTCTTACAGAATAAAATTTATGGGATGTTTGATACAGTCATCACATTTACATACATGTACATGTGATACACCAATGAAGGCAGAAGGTGTTATTGTCACCTAAGCGATTCCTGATCGGGGTCTATATTTGTATTTTCATTGGGAGAATACGGTCTCAATCAGGATAATTATCCCAATCGGAACAGTATTACATGTAGTTGATAAAAACCCTATGAGCTTAAGTAATTGTTATTTACAAAGTCCCTGTTTTGTTTTATTTGTTTTCAGACCATCAGTAGTGTGTAGGGGCTTTAAATGTAAACTAAAATATACATGCAACATTAATTAACTATTTATGCACACTATTTATTTATTGTCACAAGAGGGCATCATTCAACTTGAGTGGTTGTATACTCCCAAATAATCTGTCTCTGCAGTAGCCGGTAGGTTTGGCGAGAACAAATGTACTCAATTTACCCTAAATGACGTACCTAAGGATATATCATCAACTGGACAGTAACTTAAAAATGAAATTAGCAGTTTGGTGTTTCAGTTTGGTTCAGTGAAGGATTCTGTTGTAAAATGCGGAATTTCAATGCGCGTGGACGTCTTGAGCGCCGTTTTTTGATATGCACAGAATTGTGGTCATCAAAAAATTGATGTTGGTACATGTATAATGACTCACCCCCAAACTGTTAAAGTTCACGGTGGCACAGAAAATGTACCCAAGAAAAACAGTTGAATCATGTTTCATCTTATTGCAGATGACTTGTAAAATTGTTTTTAATCTTGAAGATAAAAATATTGTTTTAGATTTTTAAAATAAAATGGTATAATTTGGAGAACCTCTCAAAACATTTAATCAGCATTCTTGAAAGACCAATAAAATGGAAGGTGGTTCAAATTTTTGCAAAAAGTACTTTAAAACTTTGAAATGTGTAAAAACTGCTGTTAACATTTTGTCAAATAAAAGATTTCTTTTCATAACCTTGATATTAATGTTTCATTTTCTCAATAATTTTCCACTACCGACGAAGTAAACATCAACGAATTAAGTAGTCTTTGTTCGCTTCTTCTCTTAGGAATGTGTCCATTTTGAGGATCAGTATTTCTTTAAAAAATCATTGCAAATGCAAAGCATTCGTATCTTTTGGTTTCCACAGAAAACAGCTCGTTAACGGCATAGAACGATAAAATCACAGATGTTCGTGAAAAAAAATTGAGGTCAAGTAAATCCCTTACTACATCTAGTAAAATCAGTGGTTAAACAACTTTGTCCACTTTCACAAGCACTAACTTTCCAATCATACAATTTCACTATGATTTCTATTTTTGTAACAAGTATGACTTAGATAAGTTTATGCAACCAGTAATATGCCATAGTTTTGTAAGTTTTCCAAGAAATGCTAAGCCAAAGGTAAGTGCATCATTTCATGAGTGCGGCAAATTACGTACGGACGATACATGTATGTACGTTTATGTGTACATGTTATAATTATTATTGGGCAATATATACGTACATGTACATACATGTACATGTACATGTACAGTGTGGAGGCTACTTGCACACAGCATGGATGGCTGCATCCAATCATCAAGTACACAAGTAAAATCTTAACCGTGATAAAATGCAGTGATGCCATAGTGGTGTTTCTGCAATTTTACAACCTGAACAGAAGTCACTGAAGTAACTTTCCACATTTTAATGTCACTGTATAAACAATCTAAGAATTAAGGCTGGTTTACAGTGATAGATACCATACACTGAACATGCAAGTCCAACTCAAAAAGTGTTTATCCCCAAGAGTTTGTATTTCAAATCAATCCAGAAAAGAAACTCTAAAGATTCAAGATTTAAACTGTTCTGGCAGCAGGACAAGATTATACATGTATGTTCCCACTGGCAGCTTACAGTAACTGTATTTTATGAACATGTGTTCAAAGAGCATGCATCTGCTAGTTAACCAGTTCGCATCGGAGGACGTGTATGTACACGCAATTTTTTTTTGCCCCACACTTCGGAGAGCGTCTAAACATGCCACAGGAAACTCTGGAATATTTGTATGCATGCTCAGTTCAGCCATGCGTGCACGGTGACATGCTCGGAAGTGCCGGCCACCCGCTGTGGAAGCTACCATTCACGGTGTGTGTGGGAAAAAGAAACCTGCCACAGGGGCCCAGAAAAACTTTTTTATTCCCGACGCGAATTGGTTAAATGAATGATACCCCATTATGATGTGTTGATTACATGTACGTATCTGTTGCCGAGAAATGGTTTGCTCATGTGTACAGTTTGTATTTACCAATTCAAATGCTTTCCTAGATCCTTTTACTGTTTGGCACCATTATCCTTTAACTTATGTTGTATTTTGAAGTGAAGAATGAATTGACTGAAGCAGGACTCGAACCTGTAGCAGCTGGATTACCAGACGAGTGCTCTAGTAATTAACAGATGTTTTTGTTGTTGATTGTAACGCAAATTGACTAAGACAACTGTAGTTAATAGTGGCCTAACGGTTGCAAAGAAACTGAATGCTGTTTTCGGTTTTACCGTGTATTTTTTTTTGAAGAAAAGAAAAATAATTGAAAAGTCGTTATAAATATAACATGTTACTGATTTTTTTCACTGTATAATCATAGAGCAATACAAAGCTGTTATCTACTATATTTATTGCACTGTTGCTTATTAAATTGTATGAATAAAATATTTTTATGTTATGAAACATACATGTGTAAACCAGGGTTCGACATATTACGGTAGTCCGCTGGCCTAGCCAAATGCCAGTTAAAATGGCAGCGGATGGGTTAAAATGCCTTTCAAAGTAGTCCGACGGGCCAGTCAAAATCATAAAGACTGTACTAAATCATACTTATTTATACTTTTATGTACAAATCATATTCCGCTGGACCATAATTTCTTCATTTTTAAATATATACATGTACTAGAATCGGAAAAAGCCCAACACCAAACCAATTTATCATTTTAAAGCCGTCTGACCAGAAACCGGAGACGTTTTTGTTTTTGCCTCAAGCCTGAATTTTACCTGTTTTTTATATTTTGTTGGTTTTCTTTTCTAGGAGTTGACATCTGGTTTTTTAATGGTTTTCTTTAATTTGTTCTTTCTTGTTTTGTTTGTTAATTGTAAGTCAAAAAAGGGAGAAGTTTTCTTCACTCATTGTCTTGTCTGGATTTTATGTGTGTGTACATGTACTTGTTCAGTGATTTAAAAACGAAATCATTTGATGCTAGCTAGACCTGCCAAAACATACATGTACATATTTTGACTGTTTCAGTCAAATGTCAAATGCATACCTGCCAAAAACCGTTCAGTGTAGTAAATAGCTGGTAATTTTTGCCATTTTTTTCAGAACTTATCAGTGTAGTGTATAGTGAAGCAATTGCATTTATGACCCTTCAAAACATTCCAGTAAACAGGTTTTGAAAGGTGCAGTTTCTAGGGCACAAACTACAATTTTTATAGGAGGATTTATTGGACATGTATTATAATACTGAAACGAAATAACAAATTTCCATTTACATTATAGTTTCATCAGCATCAACTGTGTGTTAAAGAACATTTAAATCTGTTCAACAAGTCCACATTGTACAGCAGGTACATGTTATTGCAGCTTTAAAAGTGTAGCATTGGTGATACAGGCTTCTTGCACACTGCAGATAATTCCCAATGACATTGAAAATCATTCCACCGTTTTCCTCCTGGGCGAGCGGCTGCACAGTGTTCTTCACCATCACTGTTTCGACCACTAGGCTGACCATCTGCCCAATCCCTGAAGTGAACTTCAACTGTTTTCTCCTTGCACTCCCATACACCTGAAAGGGGAATTGCAATAAGATTTTATACATTATGGTAAATAAATGAATGCAATTTATGCTTTTATAAAAAGGGGGCTCACATTCATGAACAAAGTGTAAACATTACATTGTTCAAGAGTAACAAAAGTCTGAATTTTAAAAAGTTGTTTACAGGTAATTGAACCCGGGGAATGACACTTTTGGTCGGGTATCCGGATACCCGGTACAGCCTTAGATTAATTTCTTTAGTGTGAACACAAGGCAGGGTTTCCGTGTTTTGTGTCTTGACAGTTTAAACTTGTCCCGATCATCTCAGAAAAGTGTTTGTGCGTGCTAGTGATACTATATGACAGACTGGTACATTGTCTTAAATGCCACATTTGTGTCGAAATGGATCTGCAATGGCCAAGGAACCAGTCCATCTTATGTTGCACATGCATGGCCGGGTTATTTAATATTGCAAGGATTAGTAGAGCCCCGAAGTTTGATTGCAGTTGATTTTTACAGTGTGCAACATCAACATAGACCAATCAAAATCAACTAAAAAACAATAAAATGGACCAAATACTGGTCATCCAAAGGACTGGACGTGGAAGTTACTAGCTCATAAACGTAATATTCACATCTCCGTGATAATGTGTGTAGTGTGAACAGAGTTTGTCCTACTCTCTGGGTTAATGTTGCCAGTGTGAAATAAATCTCTGAATCAGTACTAATATGTGTAGATGAGTTGTTATACAGGTCATCAATTACACGGGTTGGTGCAGGGTAGTGTGAAAAGGGCTTACATACATGTATGTGACCAAGATTTTACCCCCAAAATAACCAGTATGACGCATTTGGAATTATTTACCAGAGTTTTAGTTGAATAATTTTACAAATATGAGTGTGAGTGTGAGAGCCTTGTGTAAAATTACAAATTCATGTATTGTTGAAAAATTGTACATAGGTTACAGTATATACCAAAAAGATGGATATATTGATTAACAATTTTGCAACAAACCTGTTTGAAGATCATTACAGTTGATCCAGACATTACCAGACTGTACGCTATGGAGAAGGTGTTCATTCTCAGCCATAGAATGTGGTGCAGCCATCACTCCTCCCATCTTAACACATTCCTCTCGTGCCTTAAACCATGTTAGTGGCTCAGTGACTTGATAGCATTTGTCTCCCCACAGGCTCCAAGTAGGAGGGCATGTTCCTCCAATAGAGGCTGTACATTGCTGGTTAGCTTGGCTGCATCCATTCATCAGATAGATGAGTAAAATCTTAACCGTGATGGATCGCATTAATGCCATAGTTATCGTTATGTAATCTTACAAGCTGAACAGAAGTCACTGAAATAACTTTCTACATCTTAATATCACTATATAAACAATGTACCACAGTCTAAGAATTAAGGCTGGTCTATAAATAAAGTACTGGTAGTGACCATACACTGAACATGCAAGTGTTTTTCACCAGAGTTGGTACATGTACATTTAAAATCAATCTATATGTACATATAGATAAGGATTTTGTTTTCAATGTTCAGGATCCAACTGTTCGTACAGAGAGACTAGATTACACAAGCATGTACACATAACAGGTGTCTCCTATCTGCAGAGTTCTAAAAGTGGCATGTACATGTACCGTAATTTCCTGTGTATAAGACGCGGCTTATCTGACTTTCAAAGGTACGAAAACGTCACTGCGTCTTATCTAACGGTGCGCCTTATCTGGTGTCGCTTGAGATCAAAGTGATGATTACCGCTTGTGTAACTTTCGGTGGACCTCAACCTAACAAAGCGGCCGTGTTTTCCAATGAAGGTCGCATGCAAGATTTTCATGCATTCATTCACCGTAAATAATACTCACGAAAGACCTCACTCGTGTGACGTGACCAAAAGCAGAATTCCCTGTTTCTAAAAATAGCATGCCCAACATCGTACACGATCGCGCATTTTTATCTACAACGCTTTCTAATGACTAAGTCTCTATGCGATGTGTGCAAGGTTGTCAACTTTTGCCGTGTCTGTTTTTCACCTCGATTATTAATCACAGTGTATTACGCACAACACCGCGGGATCACTTGGGCCGCAACCAGACTACTTTCCTAGTACGACGCGCGCGTGGTGGTGGCGGCGGCGGCGGCGGCGGCGGCATGGTCGTGCTATAGCGCTTCTGGCATGCACTGCACTACTGAGCGGTCATGGTGCGCCTTATACGGCGGTGCGCCTTGTACGTTGACACTTTAATCACATTCCCCCGATTCTGGGGTAATGCGCCTTATACACCGAGCGTCTTATACGCAGGAAATTATGGTATATGCCTCAGTAAAAGACATGTTGATTGGTCTTTCATATTTTGCATATAACGTACAGTACAGTGTGTAGATCAACAGTTTTTTTTAAATTTTATGCAGTTGTCCTTATGAAGGCCACAGTGATGTGTCTGAGAAAAATTGATTCTTTGAAAAACAGGAGAAGCCTACATGTGTGTGCTCAACTTAACAATTAAGCATTCATTTGGAATGCGTGTTCGGTCCATTAACTTTTGTATTACTTGTGAGTTTGCATGAGTAATCAATTAAAAACTCCACGTACACATTTTGTGCATGTACAGGTTCATTGTACTACAGCAGTTTCAAGAATATCTTATATTTCTAGAATATATCAAGGTTGAGTTTGAGTTGATATGAACATGTACCAAAAACTGCAGAAACTGAAAACAAATTTAGTGATAAAAATATCTTCACCACCACTATTTAAAATAGTTCTTCATTTAAAATAATTGTACACAAAGCCGCCATTGACTAGCAAATTTGTTGACTACACTTTGAGTTTGATGAACCATTTTGAAACAACAACAACAACAAAAAAAAACAAAAAAAATGCTATATACCCTGAGTAGATAGTACCCTCATTTCAATTGTAAATCCACTGGTGACCATGTTAAAGAGAGCTTATTTACCCCATTAATACATGTAACTACCTGAAAAGAAACTAAGCAAATGATTATCTAGAAGCTTAATTGGTTTTAAGATTGTAATAGTACCAAACATCCTGAACAAATGTATTAAGTCAAACGTGCTATCATTTCCAAGAAAAGTTTGAATGTTGAACAAAAGTGAAATTCCATAGAATGATGAAAAAAACAAATCTAAATATGCATGTTCACTATTTTCTTGTTAAGGAATCAACAAAATAAGCTGAAACTTCAACAGGTTGGTTTTTATATACATACATGTATATAAAATGATTTTTTAACCCTAACCCCTTGGGTATTTTTACTAGAAAGTATCCTGAATCCACCAAAATCCACCATTTTTGTCACACACACAAAATCCATCAGAATCTGCCAGTGTAGATATTGGACATATCCTGAATCCGCCAAAATCCACCACTAAATTTCTGGCGGATTTTGGCGGATTCAGGATACCATGCTCACATGAAAATTTGTATAGTATGTTGCTGCATACATGTAGAATCCATCAAAATCTAACACATACAAGTGTTGGCTGTACATGTACAGTACATGTACATGTAACTATAATCCATCAAAATACATCAACCAACATGACCAAGCAGTTAAAAACTATTGAAATCCTGAATCCATCAAAGTCCGCCATATGCTCAATGTGGAGATATCCTGAATCCGCCGAAATCCTCCAAAACAGGGGGATGGATTTTGATGGATTCAGGGTGGTTAGGGTTAATATAGTATGGATTCATTTACAGACATTTTACCAAAAGTGTATACTGACTAATATCTTTACACCAGAATCAGAAGTTTACTTAAAACCCTCCTACACAATGGAGGCCACTCCGATCCACTAAATTCTGTTCTTAAGCAACCTTCAGTCAAGCCTGCTGTCCTTTCCAAGTAATCTTACAAAATCAACTGTGTGCCACCCAAGGCCACTGTACGTACATGTTTGAACATATTAGTATGGCATACAATGTATCCATGGGAGACCACTTTACCCTGCAATCTCAGTGGTGTGACAGTGCACAGAAGGGTAACCATAGGAGGCCACTGGCAACAGCTAATGGCTTGGAGTGGCCTGAATGGGTTGTTTCAAAAATTGCACTGATTGTAGGAGGGTTATTTATGTACTTTGTACATGTACAACTGTACAGTATATGTACATACACACAGTATGCATAATGATTCATCCATGTACATGTCATGTAATTCATCTAGGCAGAAAAGGGAAAGTTCAAGGAATGGTCAACCCAACAGGGCAAAAACCCCATACATAATTTTAATACCTCAACTATGTACTAAACATAAATGTACTTTCGTACATGTAATCAAATGATGTGATTGGATAGCCTCCTCATTTACATAAATCCAGTATTCATATTTGCAAATTGGTCAACCAATTTGGCCACATTGGTTAGTAATATTGACTAAAATGGTGTCTTCAAATACATGCTATTGGCTCATTCAAATACAAATTGGTCATCTGACATAATGATGTGATTGGATAGTTCACTCATTAGCAAATTACCAGTGAATTAATGCAAGTGAATTAATGCAAGTCCATCTCAAAAAGTGTTTATCCCCAAGAGTTTGTATTTCAAATCAATCCAGAAAAGAAACTCTAAAGATTCAAGATTTACATGTAAACAATGTTCTGGCAGCATGGACAAGATTATACATGTATGTGTTCCCACTGGCAGCTTAACTGTATTTTATGAACATACTAACATGTGCATGTATTCAAAGAGCATGCCTCTACATATGCACATAGTATTAGCCAGCAACACCTTTGGGTGTCTTTTGGACGCCCAGTTTGCTAAATGGACACCCTGTTTTATTTGCAATACACATGCAAAAGTATTGTAAGTTAATGTTTTGGACACCCTCTTTTTCAAAGAATAACAATTTTGGATGCCATATCTCCAAATCCTGGCTCATACTCTGTAGTTGCAACTGGTCAAATGATTGATCCCCTATGATGTGTTGATTATCTGCTGTTGCCGAGTAATGGTTTTTTCACAGTTTCAACGGTTTATGCTTTCTGAAGAGAAGACCTCTGCCCAGCCATGTGAAATTGATTTCATAACCAGTAACAAAATGAAGTCATCAGCATGTACATGTATTTTGCAATGAGCAGGCTGTCCTTCATCATTTGTAATAAGAGGTCCATTAACTTAGTGAAGTTGTCTGCGCGAGCTGGCACGATTATTGAAATTACTGCCGTAGTTTATAGAATCTCACACGTTCAATGCTTAATTGGAGCTGAGTGTACATGTACATGTATGTGGATGTGCGGTTGGAACTACCCTAGGCCGTTGTCTGTTGCCATGTGGAGGAAACCTTGTTGTTTACAGAGGGTCTGTTTCTGTTATTTACCAATTCAAATTTGCTCTAAAGGTAGTTCCTTTAATACAGTTTGGCACCATTAGCCTTCAACTTCTGTTGTACCCGTACATGTATTTTGAATTGACTGAAGCAGGACTTGAACCTCTAACCTGTGGATTACAATACAGTACCAGACTTGTGCTCTAACAGAAGATTTTTTATTTTTATTTAATTTTTTTTTAAAGATTGTGACGATATTGTCCTTAATTTCTATAGTATTTTGAAGTGACTAAAGAAAAACTGACTGAAGTGGGACTCAAACCTGCAACCTCTGGATTACTGCACCAACTTTTGTATAAATTTGTCAATTATATGTAACTCCTCAATGAGGCTGTAGCCAAAAGGGGGTGTAGGGATGTGATATCCCCTCCTCCCCCCCCCCCATGACAACTTTCAGTCGGCAAATTGAGCCTCAGTCAGCAAATAAACCACCAAATTGAACCATTGAGGTGATATAAATTTGGGTGGAAATTGGGGGGTAGGGGGAGGATTTTTACACCTTACCACCCCCTGTAAAATGATCATGCCTACCCTGACCCCTTTCTCAAAATATTTCTCTCATGCCTACCCCCCCCCCCTTGTCTAGCAATTTTAAAGGTGTTCAATTGTTTACCGCCACTGAAGTCGGTGTTGGCAAATTGGCTTCCACACACCCCCCCCCCCCATATATAGTGGAACACCCATTTGAGGGGCATGGGAGATGACAATATTCACTAGTGGAACACCTAATAATAATAATAATAATAATGTGTGGACTTATATAGCGCACGTATCCACCAACTGAGTGGTGCTCAAGGCGCATTATATTATTAACCCTGCTCATAAGGCCTATCTCAAAATTAGGTGAAGATATTGTGCTGCAAATTGTTACACAGGGTGAATAACACCCACTCTGCTAGAATCTACTGTCAAAAGTAGTATATAACATCTCACACATTATAGGTTTAATTACATGCATTTTATAGCCAAGTGTACAATTATGTGGAGGGGGAGCTGGAACTGCATGCAGACATAGGCCTTTGTCTGTTGTTGCCATGGTTTTGGAGGAAATTTGGCTGTTTACAGAGCATCTTTTTTGGTAGATTGTAATGAAAACTGACTAAGACAAGTTTATGTTGTTATATGTGTACAGTTTGATTTTACCAATTCAAATGCTTTCCTAGATCCTTTTACTGTTTGGCACCATTATCCCTTAACTTATATTGTATTTTGAAGTGAAGAATGAATTGACTGAAGCAGGACTTGAACCTGTAGCAGCTGGATTACCAGATGAGTGCTCTAGTAATTAACAGTTGTTTTTTTGTTGATTGTAATGCAAATTGACTAAGACAACTGTAGTTAATAGTGGCCTAATGCACAACTATATAAATTCTTCTGTTCTCTGTGCTTGCCAGTTTATGTTAGGCTTGGGCAGTTTCAGTTTTTGGCTAGCCGGTTTATAACCGCCGGGAAAAAACACGGTTTTCGGTTTTACCGTGAATTTTTTTTTGAAGAAAAGAAAAATAATTTAAAAGTCCTTATAAATATAACATGTTACTGATATTTTTTCACCGTATAATCAGAGAGCAATACAAAGCTACTATTTTTATCTACTATATTTATTGCACTGTTGCTTATTAATTTGTATGAATAAAAAATTTGTATATTTTTTGTTATGAAACATAAACCAGGGTTTGACATATTATGGTAGTCCGCTGGCCTAGCCAAATGCCAGTTAAAATGGCAGCGGATGGGTTAAAATGCCTTTCAAAGTAGTCCGACTGGCTAGTTGAAATCATAAAGACTGTACTAAATTGTACTTTATGTATAAATCATATTCCACTGGACCATAATTTCTTATTTTTAAATATACTAGAATCGGGAAATTCAACTCATAAAGATTTATAAACACGAAAAAAATTGAAAGGGAATTCCCCACAGAGAACACAATACACTACATAGTATTGTACACATACTTACATATATATGTACCATGTGCAACCATGGTGTGACTGAGTAGTGCTGATGGTTGTTTGGGCAATGTGCACAGGTAGTGTTTTGAGGATCACGTGCCTGTTTCTGCGCATTGTGATTGGATAGATTTGCATCGTAGCAAATTTATATTGTTGTTATTGGCTGTTTGATTGCTCATGAAAATATTCATTATGTTGCATATTTGTTTTTATGCCTTGCCTGTACGAATGTAGGCGCTCTGTAAACTATGGAAATGGATTGTATAATGCGTTGTCTGTGCCGAACTGAGGTACATGTACATGTATGTACAGGTGCTAAAAAATAGGATTTAAAATAACAATTCATCCATCGGGCTTCTAATTATCATGGGAAATGTGTTTTAATAATTATCACCGAAGAACAAGGATACAATAAGGACCAGTAAAAGTAAGCCTGGACTGTCGGTATAAATTGCCCTGCTCAAACACAAAAGATTTTATAAAACCGTGGTTTCATTTTTGAAAACCGAATTTGGCGGAATTGCGGTTTAGTAGAAATCCATCGGTTCGATGTCAGTTTTTAAAAAACGTGACTATTCTGTTTTACCGAAAAACCGCCCAAGCCTAATTTATGTACACTCGCCCATTCTTATCCTAAAATGTGTGCCCAAGAACTGGGTAAACTGATCTCTCCATCTGATTTTTTGTCTCCCATGATGTTTTAATCCATTTCTTGGTATCCAGTCGGTGATCAGCTTTTTCAATCTGCCAACCAGACCAATGACTCAGATTCAAGTTCGACCTGATTCACATTTGTAGTGATTTTGACTGAAGTTACATGTACATTGACCTGTGGGCTTGACCCTTTGGGACTCCACCCTTTGGGACTCCACCCTTTGGGACTCCACCCTTTGGGACTCCACCCTTTGGGACTCCACCCTTTGGGATTCCACCCTTGGGATTCCACCCTTGCGATTCAACCCTTCGACTCAACCCTTTGGACTCAACCCTTGAGACTTGATCCTGGTGACTCGACCCTGTGGGAATCGACCCTGTGGGACTTGACCTGTGGGACTCCACCCTTGGTAATCCACCGTTGGAAATTCTCCCTTGGAGGAACAACATAGCCTGTTCAATATAATTGATTCTTAAACCTGGCAAAGATCAATCAATGTGATGCAATATTTTCCTTGTAGATATTTGAAAAATTTCTAAATAATTGAAAATTATAATAGTAACAATACACAGCATAACATCCTAATTGGGCACAGAATCACTGTGTTGATCGTATTGACTCAGACTTGAGGTTTGAGGACTCGAATTAAATTCTGTTTATCTGTCTGCCTTGTTACATGTACATGACCAGCCAATCACTGTTTCTCATATACTTGTACATGTATACATGTATGGCATATTGGCAGTGAGGATAATGTCTGGTTCTTAATTTGTACATATGTACGTACATGTACATATGAAAACTGTTCTAACATTTTCATGTGTTTGGTTTCTGACAGATCCTTAGATGCAATCAATTCAAGTGATGATTTGAAACCAAGCTACTGATCATGGAGAAACGGGAGGAAAGAGCTAATGATGGAGATGACATATTGGCCCATAACCCCAGGGGTAAGAATCGCAGCAGATGATTTGTGTTATTATTATTTATTCGGCCAATGACAATATCATTGTTTGTTCCCTTTGTTTATGGACTTCCTTTTTTTGAAGGCTTTCCCATTTGATTTGTTTTTTAAGCGAGGACATTTGCAAAAAATAACCGCCAACCGAGGACCCATTGTTCCATTTTGTTATACATGTAAGTCCTCAGTTTACACCATAAACAAACACAGACCTACACGCAGGGAGTATGAATCTGCCTTTATATTCCCTCTTTACCCCCAGTAGTGATAAACCTTACCTAAATCAAATCAACTTTGTTAAAAAATAATTTTGTAAAATGAAGCCCACCAAATCTATAAGAACAATTCCTCAAAGCCATTGTACACTATTGGTACTCTTGAATCATTTTAAATGATCACAGTTTAACATTGAAATTTTTTCAGGTGCTATAAGTTTTGGCGCAGTCCTTTATCACCCCTTTATCCCATATTCATAAATGCCCAAGACAGTTCAGACAATCTGATTGGACAAAACGTAATCACGTGGGGGTGTATTAACGGATGGTAAAAACATGGCTTATCAAAATAAAATCAGTGCAGCGCATACATGTATGTGCCAGCTGTTCGCCAGCTGTTTTGTGCGAAGCGCAACGTGGATTTGAACCAATCAGAGTAACAAAGATTGCATCATGCGCCTGACTTGATGTGTTTCGTGTATCCCCTAAACATGTTCAATTTGTTCTATTTGGCATTATTAAAAAAAGAAAAAAAATTTTTTTTAAACAAATTTGATATGAGCATTTATGAATGGGAATAACAGTTTGATGCTTGGTCTTTACTGCAGGTTAATGACCAGTTTTGTGCATGGTCACAGGCGATAAGAACCTCGCCTTCAGCTCGGTCCTTAAACCACGTCCAAAACTGGTCATTAACCCTCCAACTATAGCTGCACTTTAGTGGGAAGTTGCTGAAGAGGTCAAAATCAGTCAACTGCCTATTTTGACTGTTGACACAGGGGTATTTTTGACTGGTTTTTGCTGTCATTTTGACCACCCTGAACAATACAAGACAATGCTTTTACCAGTCAAAAACGGTCGACTCATTTTGACCTGAAAATGTACTTACTACACGTAAGGTTTGACAGAGTTTGACTTTTTAAGTGCACTAGATATAGCTTGGGAAGTATATCAACATTTTGACTGATTTTGACCCTTGCAGTAGTAGGAGGGTTAACCTGTGGTAAAGACCACGTGACGAACTGTTATTCTCTCATCCAAAATTAGTCATTACCCTGCAGTAAAGACTTTTATTCCATTAACCCTCCTATAGGTTTAACACTCAAAGACACTCAAAATGTTTGTCTCTCTTAACCCATTGACTTTGTGCAGTGCACTCAAATACACTCAAAATTTGTATGTAACTCCCAACCCATTGACTTTGTGCAGTGCACTCAAATAAATGCAAGGACATGTGGCTAGGAGGTCAAACCAAAACCACTCAACAGTACATACACAGCTCTGTGTGACTCTGTGGTTTGACCTACTAATTGGCAATGCACCCAAAAATACTCAAGTGACTGTCTGTGAGTGCCGTGCTGACTGGGCCAAATTTCAGCCTGGGCATAGGAGGGTTAATATGTACGTGTATTTTCATTATTTACTTTATAACATCACAAGCCAAAACTTTTACAGATTACTTAAATTAGAAGCAGTTTTGCCAACATTACCAATAGCGATGTATGTAATGGCTTTAAGATTTAGTTTTTTTAACAAGATGTTCTAAAGAAAGCTCACAAGAAAGAAAGCAATGTTTCAGAATACAAATTAATTGCATATGGTTTAAAAAAATAATAGCCATCAACGTCGCCGAGTTTGCTGGAGCCCGTGCTGCTGAGCTCAAGACGATGACTGAAGCAGTTATGACCATGGGTGGCATGAGAAGAACATTCCAGAAACTGCCTCGACATCTGCGTCGACGGGCCATGAGCCATGACTTAAGACGCCTACCAAAGAGGCTCAGAGAATCAGAGGAAAGAGCTGTAAGTTGTCAGATTGTATTGTATCAAAATTCTATTACTTAACCCTCCTACAATCAGTGCAATTTTTGAAACAACCCATTCAGGCCACCCCAAGCCATTAGCTGTTGCCAGTGGCCTCCTATGGTTACCCTTCTGTGCACTGTCACACCACTGAGATTGCAGGGTAAGGTGGTCTCCAATTGATACATTGCAGGCCATAATAATATGTTCAAACATTTACAGTGGCCTTGGGTGGCACACAGTTGATTTTGTAAGATTACTTGGAAAGGACAGCAGGCTTGTACATGTATGTACTGAAGGTTGCTCAAGAGCAGAATTTTGTGGATTGGAGTGGCCTCCATGTGCAGGAGGGTTTTAATAGGCCTGTACCGGGTATCCGGGTTTGTGGGTACCTGACCATTGAGATAAATACCCAGTTCCTTTTTACTAGTTTGGGTACCTGAAACCCACTTTTTATAATCTGATGTAATATTTCAGAAACCCAAATGCTACTTACCAATCGTGCATGTTTATAATAGGGTTTCAGGTACTTTGTTTTATTTTATAAAATTCATAATGTTTCAATCACAAATTTCCATGGCAGCAATTGAGCTGTATACTCCCCAGGGAGCTGAGATGGTTTCAGGAATGATTTATGCACCTGATGAGCAGGGGTAATAATGTACAGCGCTGTGATACATTGTACCTTGTGTAACAGCGCTTTAAAATGCCTCCATTATTTATTTATTTATTTATTTAAGTCCTAAATAATGTAGGTTTTTTTGGAGGGGGGGGGACGACGACATCCTGTATGTGACATGTGACAGTGTGTACCTAACCTAGGCACAATACAAACAACAACGCCTTTACTTTACTTGGATAGATGAACAAAAGCTCCAACACAAAGAAGTCTGGCCGAGGTAAAGAAGGAGCAGGTGATGGGGAGACCACTACCTTGGCAAAACGGTCACGCCGCCATCGCCGCCGTCCCAGCAACCTTAGGCAAGAGTACCAGCGTAGACAGCGCAGCCACGCTTGGTTGGAGACACACATCTGGCATGCAAAACGATTCAAGATGGCGGAGCTGTGGGGTCATAGGTTAGCTATGCATCCATCAGACAAAAGCGCTAGAGCAACATACAGGTAAGTAAATAATGAGTTAAATTTCAGACCATTTCACACAGCACTCGGTATTAACTCTCCTACTTCTGGTACCTTTTTCATACAAGTTGATCCACCATTTGAAACCATTCGCTTTTGTGGTTTTGAATGGTGAAATAACTGTACAGTACAGTATTGATTCCCCCAAATGGTTTTGAATGGTAGGTCGGCTAATACAAAACCTTGTTTGGATCTTTCCAAATGGTAGTACAGCTATTATACAAAACCTTGTTTGGATACTTCTAAGTGGTGAATCAATGGACCCTCTATGCATTTGAATGGATTTGGATGGTAGTAAAGCTTGCTACCAACACTGTTCAAATGGTATCACCATGTGTGTACAAAACCAATGGGCATTTTGGTAAGTGGAAATTTTGAATGGTTTCTAATGGTCAAACAGTAGGAGGGTTAAAAGCTTTATTTGCATAACAACCACTTGCCCCTCATCTCAAAAGTTTGTCAAATGTGGTCGGCAAAATGGCAGTGCGATGTTCACCTGTGCAGCTGTTTTGTAAATGCCCGATTTTGAGCACATTTGATTGATGCCAACCTATAGATGGCAAATCATGCTAAGCAATTTTTTGGCTGAGAAGCTCAAGTACAAATTTGGCCCAAGGTGCTGTTCCAACAGTGTGAGAGAGTAGCCATGCAGAATTCCCATGTAAACACGACATAAAAATGCACTCTCGTTATATGCTTTTTGTGAGCTTATAATGTACATAATACCTTTTTAAGGTACATTATCGTCACGATCAGAGCAGACTTTGAACAGGGCATGGAATCGGAGTTCTAGTTTAAGATGAACACAGTGACTGATAATTACTAGCTCATTTATGCAGCAGCAATGGTAATATGATCTTATCATGTGGGAATTATATTTAGTCACTGTGTTAATCTTAAACTAGCACTCTAATTCCATGCCCTGTTGATTATGATAATACTGCCCCTTTAACCGATATTTGACAGCATACAAGCAACAGTGGCGTGCCCTACTGATGGTCAGAGAATCTAGCTGTCAGGCTGGGTGTACCAATGATGATTGCTAAAATAGGCACCAGAAGTGTTCCACATTGCGGTCAATTATCAGTTAAAATTTTCTTTGTTTATTATAAAGTGGTGATGTGAACTTAAGAGTTAATCTATTTGTGAGTTAAATAATAAAGTGTTTTAGACGAGAATAATATTATGTTCTGGAAAGGATATACACTGTAATAACAATTGGGTGCGGTTATATTGAAATTTATTAGAGAATGTGATAAGTTTGCAGTAGACCTGAGACAACATTGAGGTGTTAGTAATTAGCTCTTGAGCTCTCTGTGAATCAATAGTTAAAATATTTGAACCTTTTATTATTTCATCCATATAATTTACTTTGAACCCCTGGTCTACAAGGCAGGATAGTTCCGGAGTTATTACAAAAAGCTCACAAAAAAGCAGGACGAGAGAGGATCTTAAAATGTATTTTTTTTCTTCATGGGGCTGATAACTGTTATTCCAGGGCCATTGCTAAGCACTGTCTACTCCAAGATATCTCTTACCTGAAGGTGATTGAAGTATCAGGTCAACAAGGGATGATTCTAAAAGCTCTCTGTCATCTCACTAGTCCCTTAACAGGTATGGGTCTTTTATAGGTTGATGAAAGTGGGGTGATAAACCGTTTATTTAATTTTGCCCTACACCGACATGTGTATAGCGGGCAAGCTCGGTGGTGAAGAGGTTAAGATATCTGCACTAGTAAGCAGGAGGTCGTGGGTTTGAATCCTGCCTGAGTCGCCTGTGAAGTTTTTTCCACAGACACTCGGAAAGCACTGAGTATACAGTGCTATACACACATCGGTGTAGGGCTAAATTAAATCAATTAGGTATTGTCATATTACTCCCACTCAGTAAATGGTGCAAAGAATTCTGAGGAATTATTAACCCTAACCTTCCCAAATCCTCCAAAATCCTCCTTGCTAAAGTGAAGGATTTTGAAGGATTAAGGTTACATGCCACATGCTCTTTGCTAAAGTGAAGGATTCTGAAGGATTCTGAAGGATTCTGAAGGATTGAGGTTACATGCTAGTGTACATACTCTTTGCTAAAGTGAAGGATTTTGGAGGATTGAGGTTATTAGGCACACATGTACTTGCCTTTCCATGGTACATGTACATCCATGCTTGTTGTAGTGATTGTAAGGTCAGTGCTTGGGTCAGTGGACACTGTTTATTGCTCCATGCATGCATGGAGGGTCCCTGGCCATGTACATGTATCACAGATTAGAAACACATGTGTGCATACATGTCATGTGCTTGCTTTACTACAGAAGGATTTTGGAGGATTCAGGTTATGTGTAAGCAAATGGGCCTAGGGAGTTAGGAAGGATTCAGGTTATGTGTAAGCAAATGGGCCTAGGGAGTTAGGAAGGATTCAGGTTATGTGTAAGCAAATGGGCCTAGGGAGTTAGGAAGGATTCAGGTTATGTGTAAGCAAATGGGCCTAGGGAGTTATGGTTAATGGGATTTTAATATGCACTGTTATGAGTACAGTGCCTGAAATGTGACTAGTGTTCATCCATAAAGAAAAAACAATCCAGTTCTTGGGTTGTTCAATCCAGTTATGGGTTTAGTCTTGCTCAAAAATGGATAATAAATTTACACGCACCGTGAGGCACATGTCCCCTTAGCCTCCCTGGACCTGCCAATGCATCCTTAAGTAATGTTAGAAAATTCAGACAAGCACAAAGCAAAGCGCATGACTGATATAATTACAGTTGTCAAGGAAATGCATGACCAAATTGGTAAATTTGTGTCATTTGATGACTGCCTTGATTGGTGTATTTGTCTGACAGAGAACCCAAATGTTTGGTGAGTTATTATAGAAATCTTTTCCAGGTTTGACCTGTGCCGCTGTCTCCTATCTCAGCGGCCAGCGCCACGGTGAAACGATGTTCTACAAAAACGATCGGTTTCCTGAGGGTGCTATAGGCCCCGCCAACTTTCTCTGGAAAGCAGAACAAAGCTCCGAAGAGTTGAATGGTTCCAACAATCCTAAGGACACTACTGGAACAGAGCAAGATAGGAAACTGTCATCAGGTCATGAGGACAAGTTTGAGGATCCCACGGTGAGACAACTCTGGTTGTGGGCTCACCCTGCATGCATATATGCTTTGTTCAAAGAACTCCAAACTGCTAGTGAGAATGAAAATAAAAATACTTGTAAGTATTCCTTCCTCTGAAGTGTAATAAGGCCTCACAAAAGTAATGATGTTGCATTTTATGAAAGGATAGAAGTTGCTGGGAGTTAACAGTTAGTTCACTAACCATTTAACCAAAACTTTCATGAATGGTTACAGGGGCATAGCGAAGGCATTTTCTTTTTTTTGGGGGGGGGTGTGGATTTGCCAAATTGGCGACTGACATCAGTGCCATAGCCAGGATTTTCAGAGTGGGGGGAAAACATTTTCTGTGGGTAAATTTATCAACAACACTAATATGACCAGAGAAATTTACTTTGTTTTTCCCCCCCAAATGGACATGTGCTCAACAGGGGGGGAGGGGACTTATTCCGGTGACCAACCCTTGTCCTAGTACCTTTGATGCTTCATTTGCCGACTGAGGCTTCGTTACGGCCCTGGTTGGTTAACCGATTAACTGAAAGCCGGCATCTGAGGGCCACACAAACTAGATATAGTCAGCAAATGGCACAATTGTGTATACATTTTCAATAAAGAAGCATCAATAAACTTCCTGCTATGATTGTTTAATAACCAATGTGGCAAGTTTAGAACAACAAGATGGGTGGCAAATTTTTCCAAAAGTTTTCTCTGAAATGAGGGCAGTATAATTGGTACCTTTTTACCAAATTAATGTGAAGTTGATGTGAAGTTAGCTTTCAGATGATAATTTAGTAATTTTGTAATGGGCTAACTAGCAGTATTTAACAGAAAATATCTGTTTTCAGATAAGAAAGAAAATAGCTAGTAGAATAATGAAAAACGTGGTCACCATTGGTGGATCATTTCATTGCAAGATCAAATCTGTTTTCCGTATTTGCCGCAGATGTTCATAGAAGAATCACAGTTAGACGATTAGAGGATAGTCCTCTTCGATTCCGCCTCCAAGGACCTCTGTCACACTCTGTCCTTCTAGATGCCCTGAAAATGGCTGACACAACAGTCGCACCCAATTCATCAAACCACCAGCCTAAAATGTGGTGGGAGGAATACTATGCAGTGAGTAGTTAATTATTGCTTAGACTATTAAGGCCAACAATAAAAAAAATCTCCAGTTTCTGCCGTGCTGAACTTTTTCACATAGGGGTATGAATGTTTGCCCAATTTGCGTGGCCTCTCTCAGTCACCATACTTTATGTATGGGAAATTTAGTCTGGCCTAAAAAGTCATCTTAAAGGGGGGGGTGTGCACAGGTGATTGTTAATTACTTGAAAAGGAAATTAGCAAATTATTATCTTACATCTATTGTTTAACCAGTTCGCACCGGGAATAAAAAAGTTTTTCCGAACCCCCGTGGCGGGTTTATTTTTAACGCACAAACACGAACAATGGTTTTCCCCAGAGCGTGACCGGGGAGACCGTGTCTTCCACCGTATGCTTATGGCTCGTTGCCACGTCGACCGGGAATCTATACAAAATTCCCGAGAATCCTGTGGCGTGTTTAGACGCTCTCCGATCCGCTGTCCAAAAAAAAATGTGCATGTATACACGGCCTCCGACGTGAACTGGTTAATCTGGATTGCTGTATTGAGCCGAACTAACTAAAGTAGTTTTATTTAATATTCATAAATGCCTAAGAAAGTTAAGACAATCTGATTGGATGAAATTTTATCACACGGGGGTGTGTTAACAGCTGGTAAAGACCCGTTGCTTTTACATTATCAACGATAATAACCAACTAACAAGTATGCGACACGTGGGAATGAACCAATCAGAGTTTGGAGTTTTTATTTATGTCACGCAGACTCACAGGCCAAGTTGGAATATCAGCCATTCTCAAATGTTGGATTTGTCAGTTTCTTTCTGTCTAATTTTCAATACAAATGACATTGGATATTGAAATTTTGAAAACAAAATCAAGATGGGCATTTATGAGTGGGAATAAAAGTTGTACACTTGGTCTTTTCTGCAGGGTAAAGTACATCTTAAACTATGCTTTTCACAATTATTCTAAGAAATGTGTGATTTTAAAACATTTGTTTCCCCTTCTGATGAAAAATAAAATCACCAGAAATTGCTTTTAAAATCGCAAAAAACATGGGCGCTACAATCTACACATAATTATGTCATGAGTCGTTTTTTATGTTAATGTATGCATTGGTGTGGATGGTCTGGGTTCAAATCCCAGTGGGGGCTTTTCTGTACACGCCTCCTGCAGGTTGCACCCATCCCTAAACTGCATACATTGTTGGTATCTGAATTTGATGTTTGGTATGGGTTTTTTGTGGTCGGAAAAGACTTCCATTGTTGTAACATTTCTGTTACATGAGGAATTGCTCAGTTCAGTAGATGGGAGTACATGACCCCAATCTCAAGACACAAGTTTGTATCTTGGCGGGGTTGACTCAGCCCTTCATCTTTTTAGGATACTTAAATTGAATTCCTTGTGAATCATGGGATAAGTAACGCTGACGGGGTTGTTGTCAACCATGGTAATCCCAAATGGTACCCAGGCAATCATAATAATATACAAACTTGCATAGGATTGACATTGTTAGGGTACCATTGGGGAGTATCCTAGGTGACAACAACCCCTTCTGCGTAAATAACAGGGACTGTTAAGCAGAGCTGGCCCCTTGCTAACAGTGCGCAGGACTTGCCCTACCCTGGGCCGATGGCAATCGAAAAGGAGATAGGCACCTCGGCAGCAAACATTACTGACTATAACAGTTACGTCCCAACTATGGTATTGGCCTGTCCCAACTATCCGCTTAGTGCACATCGTAGCCCTCCAGCGTTGAATTTGCACCCAGTCTCTTGATGATATCCACTTTTGCGTCATGTGAGCGTTGTGCGTGCACTTTATGTGCGTATGTTATGGTATTAAGCACGCGTCTACTTCTGCTAGCTAATGATCGCTGGAGATATTCTGCGTGTACGCACTCCAAAATACGCCAAACGCGACGTGCTATTGCTGCCCTTTCGCCCACAGTGGTCTAACATGTGCCCTCAACGGCTCACGCATGGTGCGAATAGTATTACAGTTGGGCCTACAACACTATAACAATGCAACACTACAGTTGGGCGTGTCCAATCCATTTTTGGAACCAGTGCTATAGTTGGGGCGGGACATAACCACTTACTTTAGTTTTACTTTATGTAGGATTTTAGTTTTACTTACCTTTTTTCCCTGTAACCATTGCTGTATTTTTTGTTAAAGAATCCTGATAAGGTTCACATCCAATCTGTGCAGTCCTCCACCTGGGAGGCACTTCATGGTATCCAGAGAGCTACTGTTCTTCCTCCACGCTGTGTGCTTAGCTTGACGGTCAGGGACCCTCGGAATCTCCTGCCCATTAAGAGGCAGAAGATAATGCCTGATCCTGAGGAATTTGCCGATACTGGTAATTTGTAGGGCTTGGGGCACCAGAATGGTAGTACTGATACTCGGAGTCATACTTGTAGTCGAGTACAATTTTCTGTACTCATACTCATGAAAAAGTACACAACTACCAGTATGTAGGGTACACAGACACTGTTTAACCATCTCTGTCTATTTGCTGATTATCATTCACATTTCCGCATACATGTACGTTTACTGTGTGGTTTGTAATCGAACCATCTACTTAGTTCCGTTATTAAATTGAACTCAGAAAATTGAAGAAAAACATGGCTATAAACTGTTGTTCAGTGTGGTTGTAACAATATCTGGGGAGGTGAGGTCAATATTTGCAGTATTTTGTGATTAGCTAGACCAGCATGCATTATTCAAATCGGCTTGTGCATGCGCACTGTTATATTTGCGAAGAGGTCTATGGCTCACAGCTGTAGACCTTGTGTAGTTAAATCACCAAATCACGTGTGATCCTTTGGTTATCACCAGAATCACCAGAGTCGGACTGGTGCGTATGTATACCAAAGTGGCTATCCTCAAGACACTGGGTGCATTTTCATCACTAGAGGGTTACAGTGAGCACAAGATACTAAGCACTAAAAAGTATTACACCATTTGTGAGAAATCTTACAAAATGTATTGAATGTAATTGTTTTTTCAGATTGCCTACCAACCGGTGTCCTGAATCGCTTACCACTGTCAGTGTCAGTATCACCCATCTGGGAGGAATCAGTACAAAAGTCTGTTACATCCACCCAGGTACCCATCCACATGCTAAATGAGATGCGGTCACAGCTTCTGGTACCCGGGTCAGAGCTCAGCCTTGGACGCGAAGAATCCCGCATCCCTGTTCTGCTCCTGCAGTACCCGGGGGTGACGCACTCCATTGACATGGCAACCAAATCTTCCAAGCAGCTTGGAGTGGCAGGATTTGGCAGTGGGTGGGATCTCATTATACCGAGCGGATGGGGGATGGCCTTTTGGATTGCCCTGATCTACAGAGGTGCCCGAGCGGCAGGGCTTCAGCAATCTCGCAGCTGCTCTCTCCAGCAAGGCACACTGCATTTCCCAGAGTCCATTCCGGACACGCCTGCAGGGAGGGAGTATGAGGAGGCAACCTGCAAAGAGTTGATGCAGAAATTCAAGAGGTGGCCGCCTGCCAAGAGACCCAATTACGGGAAGCTTGGAGTCATCTCACCCTTTCAGTGTCCATGGGAGAAGCTTGTGAATGAATGGAGGAATGCAAAGAACCGGGTACTGGAAGCAGAGGAAGATGAATGTGGTAAAGTTTCTACCACAGATGCCAACCTAGAGAAGAACATTACCACACCCTCCAAAAAAGTGGATCCTGCAGCTGCAGGACCGAGTCATGAAAAACCGGCATTTTTCGTCCTACGTGAAAAATCCAAGCTTGAAAAAATGAATGAAGTTGTGATGACCAATCACAGACCTCCAAGCATTATAAAAGCAGTCAAGACAGGGACTAGTATGTCTGCCAGGGTTGGTAAGACCAACTCTAGTGTGGAGGCTTCTAATGGACATGTTACCTGTCGAACACAGAGTGCACAGGGTAAGGAATCTCCTAGTGGCCATCAGAAAACTGTAAAAGATGTCATAACTGAATTTCAGCCAGACGCAGACAGAATTCTAGTTGGTGTGAAACTCGGCATGGTTAATCGGGGGTTGCCGCACCCTTATGCAATGATTTGCATCCCAAACGAAAGTGACATCTCGTCATTCTCCTCTGACCCAAATTACTGCCCTGTTGAACCGATCCACAAAGAGTTCAAACTCCCAAAGACTGCGAAGAAGAAGAAAAAAAAGAAAGGCAAGAAGGAAAAATCTAAAGATGAAAATCCAAGAGAGGTGAAGATGGAAACAGAGGTTCAAGAATCTGTTAAGGTCCCGGCTGAGCCTAAACTTTTTGACTCTTGCGCCCGTCAGGTGATTGGTTTTGTCACTGATGGTGCCCATACTTTCGTTTCAGGCAGTGGCCAAGCAGTTGGCTACTGTTGCATGCAAGGATTACTGGCTCTGTTGGAAAAGCGCTCTCATGGACAGAGTGTCCTGGTCCTCGTCAGGGATACGAAAACAGTCCAGTATCGGTTCGCTTATCTGCGAGTTATTACTTAATTTTGGTTCAGAAATTTGAAATTTGAAATTCAAATTGGAATCACTGTTTTCTTTTTAACCTGTTTCATTTGTATTCATTTGTAATTTGATACAAAAAATATTATAACCAATTTGAAGATGGAGCTAAATTATTAGCTTTTGCAAGTACTGAGTAAAGTTTGTGCCAAGATTATGAATTTCAAGCTCTCTAAGGTCAACATGCATTTATCTAGAATCTATGCTATAACCTTATTATACATGTAGATATAATCAGAAGTCTATTAGGCCCCCAAAAAGCCCAGTTTCTGTTCCCTCAGACCCCAGCGTCGGCATTTTAAGTTTTCTTTTCTTTTTTTTGGCTATAAAACGATGTCCAATTGCAGGCAAAAATTGCTAGATCGATTGGAATTCTGTGTTTTAAACGACTTTTTCATATAAACGTTTGCCTGATTTGTGCAGCCTCTATTAGCCACCATACTTTGTGTATGTATCACTTAAAATATTACCCAAAAAATAAATAAAAAATGTGCACCGAGTTTGAAGCCGACCTATGACCAGAAACCGTAAACTTTTGTATTGGCCTTGCAAACATAGTGTGCCAATCGCGTAATAACCTAGTTCACAGTATAATAATAATAATAATAATAATAAAGATTTTTAGCGCGCACGTATCCACCCTGCTGGGCGCTCAAGGCGCGGAAACAAAGAAAAACATGAATACAAACAATATACAATGATAGCATAGGGGGGAAAACAAAAAACAAAAAAAAGTACTCCAAGAACAATGGATTTGGGCCATTCATGTAGTATTCCACAGACTGGTGCACAAGGTGTGATAAAAAAAAAAGCAGTGCATTCTTGGAAATTTGCCCATGGTCAACAAGGATAAAAACTTCAGCAATCTCGTTTTAACTTTGTGTACGAAATGGTCTATTGTGTGGAAAATGTGATCATTATTTTCTTCAGTTTTAAAAGAGCAGTATCATCAGAATCCTGGAGTCCAGCTTTAATTTGAAGGGCACTTATAAAACAATGAATGAAACAATATATGATTTTTCACAAACATTTAATTTACTCATTATTTCAGATTAATACCATGATTACATTTCGTATATATACATAACAGCAAAAGAAACGTCACCCCTAAAAATATTTATTATTTTCATTTTATAATTAATATAATTTGTTTAATGAAGAATATTATGAGTATGGAGTGTAACACGAACACAATGTGGCAAATTTGTCATGCATGACGTCTGAGGACACATAAGCTAAACATGTTCTCAGACAAAATTTAGGGGGTGACGTTTCTTTTGCTGTTATGTATAGTACAAACCAATAAATTCCTTATTTTTGTTTTCATAGCTTGTATAATAAAACATTTGTATTGTGTGAATGAACACTTAATAGTAATGTGTGATGTGTTTTGCGAAAAGTCGCGTGATGTGTAAATGAGCCTTCACAGAGTGAATTTAAAATGAGTGTTCAGTCCAGCATCTCAGCAGAATAACAAATAATACAAAATGGTTGGTGGAACATAAAGTACAGCTTCAAGCATAGTGAACACAGTGCAGCCTAATGTGATGGGGGTTCTCTAAAGTGCATGGTGTAGTGGTGTGAATTACTTTATGTATACATAGGTCATTAACATGTGAAGCTGAGGTGTACTGCAAGAAAAACTAAACTGAATATTTCACCACAATAGGTGCTCACGTTTCTGTTAACATGTTGTTTATGTTTTACAAAAATTTGCTGTTCTAGTTTTCTCGAAGATAAATGGCACTTGAGACAAAATAATTTCTCAGGATGATTGGTATGTATACCAACTTTACCCCAAGTAAGGTTTTAGTTTAAGATAATAATTTGATAATTTTGTAATTAAAAGAAAAAGTACATTGGCAAAACTGCTTCTTTGAGCATACATACACTTACTTTCTTTATATCAAGGTAAATATTAAACAACCAAGCTGTCTAATTCTAAGTCACAAGAAAAGTGTGAAAAAGCATTGTGCATTTTTACAGAAATTAAAAGCACAGAATAATTTTTCAGGACAATTGGTTTCTTTACGAACTTCACACCAAGTTAGCTTTTGTAATCAAGTAATGACAAATGTTATAGCTTCCCTTTAATTATTTACAAACTATACTACTCAACAATTTAGGGAACACCGGATTTTTAACATCAAATAGGTTTGAAATGTTCCATGAACCGGGATTTTCATTTGCAACCACCTCTCTCTTTCAGTAGTCATGTCATGAAATGTGTAATCACTACATGCATCCTTTATCATCTGTTTCATTGTGTAGTTGTTTCTCATCAATTCTGTGAAACATTGTCTTTAACTGAGATTATTCCGGTGTTCTTTAAATTGTTTTGAGTAGTATATTTCAGAATATTATTATAATTACATGATTGATACCAGATGTGCCTTGTATTTTCCTATCAAACCTGCAGAGCCACATAACTACATTGTATCTGAATATTTTGTAATGGGTGTCGATTGATATTATTATCTACAATGTACAAGTAAAACAAACATCACCTGATCGACATTTGCTTAATTATCAAAACAAAAATTGTGGTAAATCTTTTACAAAAAAATTTAAAGGGACAGTATCATCACGATCAGAGCAGACTTTCAACAGGGCATGGAATCAGTGACTGAAAATTACTGGCTCATTTATGCAGCAGCAAAGGTAATATGACCTTATCATGTGGGGTACTATTTTCAGTCACTGAGTTAATCTAAAACTAACACTCCGAATCCATGCCCTGTTGATCATGATGATATTGGACTTTCAGAATGTGGGTAGAATCCTGGCCGCGACCGTGGTGCTTGTGTCCCTGAGCAAGACACATAACTATAATTGCTTCTCTCCACCCAGGAGTATAAATGGGGACCTGTGAGGGCAGCGATGGTAATTGTGTTTGATTAAGTTTGTTGCGCTACACATTTGGCAGCATGGGCTGCATACTTCCCAGGGAGTTGAAATGGTTCTAGGAACTAACACTCCGAATCCATGCCCTGTTGATCATAATGATATTGGACTTTCAGAATGTGGGTAGAATCCTGGCTGCGACCGTGGTGCTTGTGTCCCTGAGCAAGACACATAACTATAATTGCTTCTCTCCACCCAGGAGTATAAATGGGGACCTGTGAGGGCAGCGATGGTAATTGTGTTTGATTAAGTTTGTTGCGCTACACATTTGGCAGCATGGGCTGCATACTTCCCAGGGAGTTGAAATGGTTCTAGGAACTAACACTCCGAATCCATGCCCTGTTGATCATAATGATATTGGACTTTCAGAATGTGGGTAGAATCCTGGCCGCGACCGTGGTGCTTGTGTCCCTGAGCAAGACACATAACTATAATTGCTTCTCTCCACCCAGGAGTATAAGTGGGGACCTGTGAGGGCAGCGATGGTAATTGTGTTTGATTAAGTTTGTTGCGCTACACATTTGGCAGCATGGGCTGCATACTTCCCAGGGAGTTGAAATGGTTCTAGGAATGATATGGCAGGGGTAATGATGTATGTGTCCATTATTATTAGAACAATTGTAAGTACAGTACTAACAAACAGACAACATGAAAACATCACATATTTTGAGTACAAGGGCCATTTCATTTCCTAGAAAGGCAAACAAATTGTTAAAAAAGCATCATTCGCCAGTAATTAAATACAAGTATTGTATGGTTTATGAGAGTAGCAACATGGTATCTAATGGCATCACTGTAAGTACAGTATAATAGACATATTTTGGGGAACACAAACATGACAGCATAGCTACGCGAAAACGAGAACATAACCAATAACTTGTTTTCGGTTTTTGACGTGTTCAATCATCAACGTTTCTCAAAATATACGGTGTAATTAACATTTTGTCTAAATGGAATTTACTTGTGAGTGCTAGTAATAAACTCGAAAGATAGACTTGTATACGAACAATCATTCTGTTATGTTTTAACAAATAATTAATAAAACTTTTGTTACTTTTTACAATCCGCCATCTTTCTAGTCAGGGGTCCACAGAGGCTTTGTCGTCACAACTCTCTCTGCTCTGTACAAACAAGCAAATTGCGCCCTCTAGGGTCATAAAAGATAGAGACACACACGAAGTTGTTTCTTTAAAAAATATCTACAACTTTCATTTTCTGTTTTAAATTAATTTTACAATTTTTCTCAAGTTTTTATATTTCAGGAAACATAAGAGGGTAGGGGTGTCAAACGATGTATTTGACATTCAACAAAATGAGAGGAAAAAACATAATAATTTACATATACATGTATTAGCCAATATGAAAGACTTTTATAATACAGTGGCCATCTTGATTTTCTGGGAACAAGACAAAATGGTGCCAGGGTGATATTTAAGAAAAGGTACACCATTGGTAAAAGTATCAATCATCGTGAGAAATTATTCTTTAAGTGCTTTCATGATTGAATACTGCCCTCATTTGACCAAAAACCAGATAGCTGAAGGTGACGTGTGAAATCATTAACCCCAACTCCCTAGTGTAATTTACTAGGAACCATACCCATCCTTGCAAATTCCAACAAAAATATTATTATATATTAAGTTGTTTTGCCAATCAACGAATGTTAATTATATTTTCACTGTTTTCTTTTTAAAGATGCAACAAGCTGAAACATTTGTTAATAGTTTGAAGACAGTATTACATGTAGTATAACCCAACATTTCCAATGGTGTACCCTTTAAAACAATTATTTTCAATGACAGTCAAGTAATATAACACAAATAGTGTTTGATACTGGTATTTCCGCAATAAGCCTGTCTTTGAAATTTTACTACATATATTAACACAGGCAATGACAAATCTACTGTCACAATGTTTCCACGGTCCTAGCAGACTTATTAAATAGTGATATAATTTTCTCTGTATATGTTACACTATTTACAATAAAATTTCTCACACAGAAAAATGTTTGTTAAAGGGAGAGTATACTTGCAACAGGGTATGGAATCGGTTTCCTAATTTTCAGCTTGGGAGAACAGGTGGAGTCCTATAGAAAACTGATGTAATGCCGACAAAATCACTCGACATAAATATTATTATCAGCCATGATAATATGATCTTATTGTGCTCTGTTATATGGGCCAGGGTAGTATTTTCAGTCACCGAGTTCATCTAAAACTAGGACACCGATTCCATGCCCTGTTGAAAGTCTGCTTTGATCATGATACAGTCTCCTATTTTTAGAATAATGATGTAATTTGTCGCTGTGAACTGTTCACAGCGACAAATTACATCATTCGGACTAATCGTGATGATACTCTCCCTTTAAACTCTATATGGCAAACCAATCCAGCTGAAGTAATGTTGACAAAATCACTGAACCACAAATAAAAGAATGTGTAGAACCAGCAGCCATGGGAACGCGACGTCACATTTCTGTACTCTGTAACTGCTGCTCTGAGGGATCTCACTGAAAGAAGTTGAGCTTGTACATATGATTGATAATTCCAGGGGTGATGAAGGTGATGATTTACCGGATCAGATCTGTGCAAATTTGGATTTCACTGAGAAAGTAAGTGTTTGGTTCTTTGAACTTCTTTCTCGTGACAAGTTTGATGAACAATTGGTATAAACTGTCATGTCAGTCAAATTCCACTGATTTGGCGAGAGGATGATCAATCAGGCAAGACCTCTCGTAGTTATGAGTTACAGTATGACTAAAAGCAGCATGCAACTTGTGTGGTTTGTTCAGCTTTAAAAGGGGTTCTTAGCCAATCTGGCACAAGGATTTTATCGAGGTCAATCTTCGACATGATCATTTTCATTGTCTGGAATGAAGGGTTGAAAGCGTGGTCATGGACATTTTGGCTAGAAACCATCCCAAATCCGCAGAAAGCCATCAACATGCAGTAAAAAGGTACCCCAGTTGTTGGACTTTGATGGAATTGGTACAGTAGCAAATGCAAAGCATACATGGCTTGACTAGATACACAGTCCTGAATCCAACAAAAGCAGCCAGTGGATTTGGTTACACATTGGTTCAGTAGCAAATGCAAAGCATCCATGGCTTGGCTATACACAGTACTGAATCCAACAAAAGCAGCCGGTGGAATTTGATGGATTTGGTACTCACGGATACATGCTCTATTCACTGGGCTATACTGTGGAGTACTGAATCCATCTGAATCCATCAAAATCAGGCAAAACCAGGATTTGGGGTAGTTGGGTTGCACAGTCCATTTACATCAATGAGTATGTGTCGTAATTGAACCATTAAGATTTTAAATTCCTACTTTTGTGTTTAAACATGTACATGTACCTCTGCACTTACAATATGTATTACAAAAATTTACTTTGAACAAATAATTCCAAATTCTGATAAAATATTCAGACCAGACCCTGAGAGTACAAAGTGAAACTATTTGTGATAGAAACATTTTGAAGCTTCGTCATTATGTAGAGATATCATTAACGGATTAACGTTGGGCCAGCCAAACGCAACCAAGGGAAGTAGCAACATGAAATTAGTGGCAGATTGACTAAGGTCCCTAAAACTTCATAAGTAGTAACAATGTCATATATTATATACACATGTATTGGTTATTAACTGATTCATGCCTTTTGATTATGGGTTCATCTGAGCACTATGATATCGAAGTACATCTTCCCCAAAGCCAAAGCAGATCCGAAGAATGTACAAATGATCCCAGTGAAGAACAGTCCATATGAGATCCCTGTCTTGACACTGTTTGGCAGGAGGTATGGATCCCCTCCAATAAGGGGCAAATCAAATCCGGCGGGAAACATCATAATGGCGAGGCAGAACAGTGTCCATGCTGTCAACCCCATGTATTTTGGGTAGCGCCGAAACCGTGGACGCTTATCCGAGAAGATGATCATAATGGTGCTGACAGTAAGGGCTAAAATGCCGAGGATGATGAGTACAGCGGCCAGGATCCACTCAAGGGGGCCCTCGGCGTACTGGCACTCCCACGACCGGCCGTAGATCTGCTGACAGTGAACGAGGAGTCCCAGACTGAGGTCAGAGCGCTGGACGTTGGAGACAACCCACAGGGGGAGGGCCAGGCTCATACCGCAGAGGGCCATGGCAAGGAAGTATAGGACACCCGCAGCTAACAGAAAGGAATCCATGATGGGGGAAGTGGTGGTCACACAGATCAGTGTTTTAAGGGTGAAGCAAATTCTCAGTAGACCATGGGTAAAATTTGGCTGTCTCTGTAAGAATGAAAACAAGAACTATGAAGTTAAAGTCCCTATATATTTTAATCTCAATATATCAAATGGTAAAAGTTTTATATGAAACCTATTTGGAATCAAGTTGATGATGGTATCAATTCAAACTGTGCACGTGACAATTACGTAATTATTCTAAAAAAAATATAAAAATATAAAAAAAGGAGATTGTGAACAGAAGAAGCATTCGGACTAGTATCAAACATTTCTTGAACTTTTTTCTATCCTTTATTAACCCTCCTACTCTAGCTGCACTTTAGTGGCAAGTAGCTATAGTGGTCAAAACCAGTCAACTGACTGTTGACCCGAATGTGCACACAGGGGCATTGTTGACTGGTTTTGACTGTCATTTTTTACTGTCATTTTGACCACCCTTAACAATACAAGACAATGCTTTTACCAGTCAAAAATGGTTGACTCATTTTGACCTGTAAATGTTCCTAATCTTACTGTACGTAAGGTAGTGTTCGACTTTTAAGTGCATTCATGGCAAATATATAACAACATTTTGACCCTTGGAGTCACAGAAAGGTTAGAGTAGAATTAGTAAAACAATTTTCCCAACAAAATTGGTGTCTTCAAGGGGTGAAAATTCGATGTGAATATGATTCTGAACAGTTTGAATGCATTTCTATTATTTTTTTGACACAATGACTTGTAAATATTAATTATAAGCTGTCAAAACTTTCACAGGTTGGTTAAATTAATGTTTAACTAGGGTAGAATGTCGTATCCGACCGCCACTCTTTCTCATTCAATATAACCAATAATGTAATCTTACCTACCCAGTAAGGTGGAAAACATATGGATGATGATGGACATACGTATTTTTCAAATTATTCCAGGATATTTATTTCATGAAAAATCAGGCATTTTTGGTAACGATGACTTCCTCAGTCGTGTCAGTCTGATCTTGTCAACTTACCCATTAGTGACCAACACGGTCATTGTACATGCGCAGTGGCAACTATAATAGTATCCTATTTTCTGAAGGGAAATAAAGTCCGAGAACCATCATAAAAGTGGATTTAAAAGATAGTTTTCGCTTTCTGTACCCCCAAAAATCGATAGAATCATTTTTAACTGGTTAGTGGTTGCAAAATAACAATTTAAAAAAAAAACTTAAAAAGTGGCTGTCGGATACAACATTCTTTTCTTTAACTAGATTTAACCCTAACCCTAATATTGGCTAAACTGCTTCTACGACGAGTATGTTTACTTTCATTAATAACTCCCCTAGATACTCTGGCTAGGAACCTTCCTGAATCCTCCAAAATCCATCAGTGCACTTTTGGAAACATGCCCTTATTTTCAAAATGCATCATGCGTTTTCGTTGATCTTTCATATTCAGCACTTATGGCCTGTACTTCTTGCCATGTAGTAATTTTGCCCCATTTGAAGAGGTGAAAGTACCAGTTTCCAACAGTGCTGAATTTTTCCTGAAAAGTGCCCCTTTGGCTTTGCCCTTTGGATGGCTTTGATATATTTGAGGATTTTGCAGGATATTGTGTGTATAGTGTATAATGCAGGGGCGGATCCAGGCTAATTTCAAAGTTGAAAAATGCGAGTGCGTAGCGCGAGGCCCAATAGTAGGCCTAATACTAGGCCTACAAGGTATTTATTTATTATTTTTTTTTTTTGACTCGGCAAAAATAAGGGGGGGGGGCGCGCGCCCGTTGCGCACCCCCCTAAATCCGCCACTGTAATGGCTGTAATGACTTTGTAAGTGTAACACTACAACACAGAGCAAGGAAATAGCAAAAGAAGTGATAGGTTATACAAAATTAAACAGACACTCAGTCATGTCACTATTGTCACTGTCACTCAGTGATCTACAATTTTTAACAGACAAAAAAGGTTAGAATCATGACGAAATACCGGGTAATTTACATTTATAATTAAATTATATCTTATCTATATACACATCAATACATTCAATCACACTAATTGCCAAATTGTATGAAAGAAATAGTGGAAAAATGATATAAATTACCAACGATTGCAGACATCCAACGACTTTGCAGCATAATTATTACACTGACCTCAAGGTGACCTTACATGTAATATCTGTAACGCTTGAGGGCGCTAAATATAAATAGCAAGCAGACGTTGTTGTTGCATTTGATGGTCGATGGCACGCGGTGTACTGGAGAAGGAAAATCAATTGCATTTCTTGTTTACTGCACTGAGAAATAGGTGTGCGAACTCGTTACTTTTACCATGCTTTTACCGACTAACTGTTATTGTAAGTTTCAAATGTTAAACAAAAGGGCAAGAATGTAAAATACAACCGCCACATTTCCGTCTAAATATGACAAAATATTATCCTTAATAATTTACCCCTAAATGACGCACCTAAGGTTATATAATCAACTGGACAGTAACTTACAAATGAAATTAGCAGTTTGGTGTTTCAGCTTGTTTCAGCATGGAGGAAGGACATTTTTTGCAAAAAGTACTTTAAAACTTTGAAATGTGTAAAAATTCTGTTAACATTTTGTCAAATAAAAGGTTTCTTTTCATAACCATGATATTAATTATTCATTTTCTCAATAATTTTCCACTTCTGACGAAGTATAAACACCAACAAATTAAGTAGTCTTTGTTCGCTTCTTCTATAAAGGAATGTGTCCATTTTGAGGATCAGTATTTCTTAAAAAAATCATTGCAAATGCAAAGCATTCATATCTTTTGGTTTCCACAGACAATAGCTATAGGTATATATATAAATTAAATCGGGAGGGTGGCCTTAGCTTTCGATCCAAACCGGACCTTCATCGAGCAAAGAAAAATTGGCTCGGATGCCGGACTCAAACCCGCGACCTCTCGAATACCGTACGAGCGTTCTACCAACTGAGCTAACCAGCCCCTATGTTGGTGGGTGGTCCACTTATGCCAATTATCTATTGCTCGACTATGGGGCCAGGTCAGAGGCCAAACCATATCTGCCGAGTAGCCAGGGATCAAGCCCCGGTCAGATGCAAACAACCTGGGTAATGGCAGTAGCGGGGATCACACAACTTGAGACACAAGCCTTTTACGTGGTTGTACACAAAGTAGATTTATAGGGAGAAACTGACCTGAATATATATATATATATATGCACATCCAGATGTTGGCCCTGTCTGATAAAAACACATTGACATTGTGAACTTTGACATTGTGCAACAAGTGGTGGTTGGATTCAACATTCTTTCCATGTTGTAACCTTGCCCAAGCCCAAGCATAAAATCCGCTATTCTGGGAGAGCTCACTTTCATGAATTTTTCTTTTTTAATTTGAAATTAAAACAAATTAAATAAAATTAAAATTTCACCAAAATTACCGATCTCACTGACTTTATAGGGAACTCTGTGCCAAAATTGTCTGCTTTGGCAAGCTTACTTAACTTTTTTAATCACAAAGTTTTAGATTTTAATAATTAGCAGATCAAAAGTTGAAAAAAATGCCCTTTTTTTGTACATGTGGGGATAGGGCCAAGGATACGGAGGGAGTCCATTGTATTGGCCCTAGAAGGGGGGCTACTGTTCTGATTTCTATCCCCAGTCAAACTCAAAGCCAAAGTTAACTCAGTAGATGTATGTCAGATGGGGAGGGGGTGGGGTACTTCTAGTTACTGTTCTGATCAGTGGGGGGGGGGGGGTAGACACCTAGTCCGAATGCCTCTTTCGTTCACAGTCTCCTAGTTTTAGAATAATTACGTAATTGTTCACAGCGACAATTACTCAATTGAGAATTTCACATGGTGTCACCGCAAATAGTCTTTACTTATCCTCTTCACCCTTTAAAGCTACAAGTTTTATTTAGATCATGACCAAATAGAAAAAGTTTTTTGTATGTCACCTGTTTTGTGTTTTTACGTATGCAATTAATGTGTTTATGTATATTCATGCTAAATGTTCACACATTTTGATCCCAATTTAATTATCAAGTTTGATGACAATATGAGCAAGCCAAGAGGAGGTTACTACAACAATCAGAGAGGATCCAGCCGTGACAGCAGAGCCAGATGGGATGAAGAAGGAGGAGAAACAAGTGGATGGGATGGAGACCGAGGAGGGAGGGGGCAGGGACGAGGGGGGAGAAGAGGGGGTCCACCAGCGGGGCTGAAAGGGCGAGACATCGGCATGTGGTATGCGGCACGTGGCAGAGCTAGAAAAGAAGCTGAGGAAATCAGAAATGTGAGCAATGAGGGCGCTATAACTCATGCAAAGTTTCCTATTAGAAATGGATTTTTATATAAGAATATTTTTCTGGATAATTATTGCCTGTGACATCTATCAATCCAAAGTTGGTTGCATGTATGAAGGGTCCACTAATATCAGAAAGGTCAAGTCCACTGTGGTGTCATGCAGGTCCAGTTGGTTTAATATGGATGACAGAGCTCTGCATTGTATTTCTTTATTGAACTTGTTATATAAGTTGACCTTGAGAAATGTCAGATTTCTCTTCATTTGAGGTCAAAAGTTCCAGGTTATTTCATTCTGGAATACTGTCTCATGTTATATTATGCCATTAATATTAATGATTTTGGCTGAGAACCTTCCTGAATCCATCGAAATCCAACATCATGCAGTAACACTACCACCCAACTGTTGGACTTACCGTAGATGGATATGGGACACCTGACCCCATGTAAAATATCCCTGGTTGGGCTGTACAGTACTGAGTCCATCAAAATACAACACAATTAGCCATTGGAGTTTGATAGGATTGGGGTTGTTCATTGGCGGATCCAGGGGGGGGAGGGGGGGGCTAAGGGGGCTGTAGCCCCCCCCCCTAAAATCGTTAAAAAAAGAGAAAAAGAGAGAGAGGGGAGGGGAGGGGAGAACGCACTCCCATTCCCTCACTGTGCTTTGTTTTTCTCTACCATTGATTATTTCATTGTAATTTTTGTAGTACTGAAAAATAATTGTTTTTGATTCTCAGCCCCCTCCCCTAAAAAATGTTCTGGATCCGCCCATGTTGTTTGGGTTAACCCTAACCATGCCCTACGCAAGATGCAACAAATGTAAAAAGTCATTGTATCTTGTTGCCCTCAGCAGAGAACAAAAGAACCATTGTTTCTAGCTGGTGGATCTTGTTGCATTGAGCAGCCTGCACACTTTTCTGTTGTTGCATTGTGTTGCATTCAGCAGGGTACATATGAAATGCCTGTAGGGGGTGAGAATTAAACTTGTTTTATTCCCCCAAAAACTACAGGATTATGGTTTTGTCAGCTTCATTTATGTTAAAGGCTGCACATTTTCGGATATTTTGGGAACCGGATACCCGAAATCTTTGGATACCCGGGTACCCGTAAATAATTTTGTGAAAACACATAAATACTCCTGAATGTATAAAATAACCAATATGAACACAAGTTTCTCTTGTTTTATTAGTCATAATAAAGGTGGACTTATATTAATAATTTCCAGTCTCTATAATTATTAAAAACGACTAGTAGCATTCCCATTCCCCATACAGATTTTGTGTCCTTGAGCAAGACACTTAATCATAATTGCTTCTCTCCACCCAGGGGTTAAATGGGTACCTGTGAAGGCAGAGTTGGTTTGCTCTATATGCGCTAGAAATGGCAGCAATTGAGCTGTATACTCCCCAGGGAGCTGAGATGGTTTCAGGAATGATTTATGAGCCTTATGAGCAGGGATAATAATATAATGCGCCTTGAGCACCACTTAGTTGGTGGATACGTGCGCTATATAAATCCACACATTATTATTATTATTATTATTATCAGAGACTTCCACTTGTGTGGCCATTTTTAAGAAGTCGTTTACAGGTAATTAGAACTGAAAAATGGAACCGGGTAATGACAGTTTTGGTCAGGTATCCGGGTACACGGATACCCGACACAGTCTTAATTTATATTTACTTTATACTGTAATATTAAGGTCCTGCAATATTATAAATTGTTTTTATATATTTTCCCCATTTTTACAGAGGCCAGTTGTTGAGATGCGTCCAGGCCATGAGCAACACATCCGTACATTGCTGGATGATGTCAAACATGAGCCAATGAAGGATGAACAGGACTTTGATGATGTCTCTAGTGAGTAGTTTCTGATTTTAACCCGATCTGTGACTGCAAGGATCAAAATCAGTCAAAATTTTGATATACTTGCTAAGATATATCTAGTGCACTTAATAGTTGAACACTGTCAAACCTTACGTGTAGTAAGTACATTTACAGGTCAAAATGGGTCAACCATTTTTGACTGGTAAAAGCTTTGTCTGGTATTGTTGAGGGTGGTCAAAATGACCGTAAAAACCAGTCAAAATGCCCCTGTATGCACATTATGTGCACATTAGGTAAATCACTGGACAGGTCAAACCCAGTCAGCTCTCCGGGGAAAGGTTGCTCTAGCAGTCACATTTTTTGGTTATTTCAACCCATTTTTATATAGATTTAAATTCTGGAAATAAGGATATTCAAACACTTCTCTAAATTTTCTGTTTTTTTTTAATTCTTAAGGAAGGAATCCACGTGAGGAACATTTTCGTACTTTTTATCTGCATCCCTTGACACGAGATGAACAGTTAGATTACAGGCTGCAACAGGAGTATCTAGCCAAGCAGACAGATAACAAACGTTACAAGGACATGCAAGAATTCCGCAAAAAGCTCCCATCATACAAAATGAGACAGGTAGGAAAAATGCATCTTAAGATGCCTAATCACATAGGACATGAAAATGACAATAAGAATGACAATTCTATGCAGTGGACTCAACTTCTGGTGGCGTCAGAATGTGGGTTTGAATCCCAGCCTGGCCGATTGTGGCACTTGAGTCCTCGACCATATAATTGCTTCATCCTTCAAATGGGACATTAACACCTAACTCCCTAGGCCCATTTGCTTACACATAACCTGAATCCTTCCTAACTCCCTAGGCCCATTTGCTTACACATAACCTGATCCTTCCCAATTCCCTAGGCCCATTTGCTTACACATAACCTGAATCCTTCCTAACTCCCTAGGCCCATTTGCTTACACATAACCTGAATCCTTCCTAACTCCCTAGGCCCATTTGCTTACACATAACCTGAATCCTTCCTAACTCCCTAGGCCCATTTGCTTACACATAACCTGAATCCTTCCTAACTCCCAAGGCCCATTTGCTTACACATAACCTGAATCCTTCCTAAATCCCTAGGCCCATTTGCTTACACATAACCTGAATCCTTCCTAACTCCCTATAGGCCCATTTGCTTACACATAACCTGAATCCTTCCTAACTCCCTAGGCCCATTTGCTTACACATAACCTGAATCATTCCTAACTCCCTAGGCCCATTTGCTTACACATAACCTGAATCCTTCCTAACTCCCTATAGGCCCATTTGCTTACACATAACCTGAATCATTCCTAACTCCCTAGGCCCATTTGCTTACACATAACCTGAATCATTCCTAACTCCCTAGGCCCATTTGCTTACACATAACCTGAATAACTCCCAAGGCCCATTTGCTTACACATAACCTGAATCCTTCCTAAATCCCTAGGCCCATTTGCTTACACATAACCTGAATCCTTCCTAACTCCCTATAGGCCCATTTGCTTACACATAACCTGAATCCTTCCTAACTCCCTAGGCCCATTTGCTTACACATAACCTGAATCATTCCTAACTCCCTAGGCCCATTTGCTTACACATAACCTGAATCATTCCTAACTCCCTATAGGCCCATTTGCTTACACATAACCTGAATCCTTCCTAACTCCCTAGGCCCATTTGCTTACACATAACCTGAATCCTTCCCAATTCCCTAGGCCCATTTGCTTACACATAACCTGAATCCTTCCCAATTCCCTAGGCCCATTTGCTTACACATAACCTGAATCCTTCCTAAATCCCTAGGCCCATTTGCTTACACATAACCTGAATCCTTCCTAACTCCCTAGGCCCATTTGCTTACACATAACCTGAATCCTTCCTAACTCCCTAGGCCCATTTGCTTACACATAACCTGAATCCTTCCTAACTCCCTAGGCCCATTTGCTTACACATAACCTGAATCCTTCCTAACTCCCTATAGGCCCATTTGCTTACACATAACCTGAATCCTTCCTAACTCCCTAGGCCCATTTGCTTACACATAACCTGAATCCTTCCTAACTCCCAAGGCCCATTTGCTTACACATAACCTGAATCCTTCCTAAATCCCTAGGCCCATTTGCTTACACATAACCTGAATCCTTCCTAACTCCCTATAGGCCCATTTGCTTACACATAACCTGAATCCTTCCTAACTCCCTAGGCCCATTTGCTTACACATAACCTGAATCATTCCTAACTCCCTAGGCCCATTTGCTTACACATAACCTGAATCCTTCCTAACTCCCTAGGCCCATTTGCTTACACATAACCTGAATCATTCCTAACTCCCTAGGCCCATTTGCTTACACATAACCTGAATCCTTCCTAACTCCCTAGGCCCATTTGCTTACACATAACCTGAATCTTCCTAACTCCCTAGGCCCATTTGCTTACACATAACCTGAATCCTTCCTAACTCCCTAGGCCCATTTGCTTACACATAACCTGAATCCTTCCTAACTCCCTAGGCCCATTTGCTTACACATAACCTGAATCATTCCTAACTCCCTAGGCCCATTTGCTTACACATAACCTGAATCATTCCTAACTCCCTAGGCCCATTTGCTTACACATAACCTGAATCCTTCCTAACTCCCTAGGCCCATTTGCTTACACATAACCTGAATCATTCCTAACTCCCTAGGCCCATTTGCTTACACATAACCTGAATCATTCCTAACTCCCTAGGCCCATTTGCTTACACATAACCTGAATCCTTCCTAACTCCCTAGGCCCATTTGCTTACACATAACCTGAATCCTTCCTAACTCCCTAGGCCCATTTGCTTACACATAACCTGAATCCTTCCTAACTCCCTATAGGCCCATTTGCTTACACATAACCTGAATCCTTCCTAACTCCCTAGGCCCATTTGCTTACACATAACCTGAATCCTTCCTAACTCCCTAGGCCCATTTGCTTACACATAACCTGAATCATTCCTAACTCCCTAGGCCCATTTGCTTACACATAACCTGAATCCTTCCTAACTCCCAAGGCCCATTTGCTTACACATAACCTGAATCCTTCCTAACTCCCTAGGCCCATTTGCTTACACATAACCTGAATCCTTCCTAACTCCCTAGGCCCATTTGCTAGGCAAATCACAGAAGGGTTAACCTCTGACATCACTCATGTTATATTTCAGGAGCTTCTACAGTTGATTGATCGTAATCAGGTTATGGTGATCAGTGGTGAGACAGGATGTGGTAAGACGACCCAGGTCCCTCAGTTCATTCTAGATCATCACATGGAAAATGGAACAGGCTCCACATGTCGCATCATCTGTACACAGCCACGGAGGATCTCTGCAATTTCTGTAAGTCTATTAACTTGTACAGAGAGGTGCCATCACCATTCAGTTTAGTACATCAGACTTATGTTCTGATGGCTGAGTCAGCTAAGCTTGGGCAATAATGCTATAATATCGAACATTGTGATACCTTTTTTTTATTTGAGTACGATATCGAGAACTTTGCAAGATATTGGCATATCGTGATGAAAAAAATATATCGCGATTAAAAAATTTTTAATTTTTAGTCAAGCCAGAAATTCCATGGAAACAAAATTAGGCCAATCTTTTCAGCTTTCGGAAGTGAGAAACAAAAGCGAATTTTCAGTGGCAAATCAACTCTTGGATCACAGGGCACTGTTTCTCTAATAATCCACCGCCACTCAAAGAAATCTATCCAGACGGATTAAGTGTTGGGAAGTGATTGAGTTATTGGATTGAACAATGTTTAGACGGTATTTACGTTTCACTGTCTAACCATGGGGATCTCTGACTCTCTGATTAAATTGGTCTGTTACATACTTGTAGACATCCAGCAGCTGAATGTCTATATGTAATAGACCAGGCTTGGGCACTTTTAAATTTTTGGCTAGCTGGTTTACTACCGGGGAAAAATGCGGTTTTCAGTTTTACAGTGATTTAAAATAATTTAAAATTCCTTTGTCTATATAACATGTTACTGATATTTTTGTCACCATATTATCAGAGGACAGTACAAAACTACTATTATTTATTCCACTGTTTCTTATTCATTTGTATAAATAAGATTTTTATATATTTTTTGCTATGAAGCATAAACCAGGTTTTGACATAAATGGTAGTCTGCTGGCCTAGCTAAATGCCAGTTAAAATGGCGGCAGACAGCTTAAAACGCCTTTCAAAGTAGTCCGGCGGGCTCGTCAACATCACAAAGACTGTACTTAAATCCTAGTTATTTTTACTTTATATTTACAAATCTTATTCCACTGGGCCGTAATTTTTTCATTTTTAAATATACTAGCATCGGGAAATAAAGATTTATCAACATAAAAAAATTGAATTTGAACAGGAATTCCCCACCAGAATGCAATGCATACGTATGCAGACCAGTGAAAATGCATGTGGAAAAGCTAAAAGTCAAACTTACTGGTCCGGCCTGTTAGTGAAAACAAAAGTTAAGTGCCTCCCCTAGTGTACATATCAATATGGTTCATATTACTTATAAATTGTTGTTTTTGTCCATGATTGTCTTCACAACAATCTCACTATAATGCTCACTGCTATAATGTTTAATGAACGTTTGGCTCCAGCATTTTGCACTCTTGTGAACTTTTTCAACAAAATGTTTCTTTCTGGAGGTGGCTGAGAGAGTGGCGTCTGAGCGGGCCGAGGCTTGTGGCAATGGCAATAGTACAGGTTACCAGATTAGACTGGAGGCCAGGATACCACGGAAACAGGGTTGTATACTCTACTGTACAAATGGCATACTCCTGAAGTGGCTGGAATCAGACCCGTAAGTTACTGGATGGTCGTTTAATAAATTCCCTTTGATTGGCATTTCAAAGGTAAACTCCAGGAATCTGATGTTAATGCTCTATGAAATTTTGGAAAACTGGATAATAATGCATTTCATATAAAAAAAACAAATTCTGAAATGTAAAAAGCTTTCAAAGAAACTTCCAAAGGCAAATAAACTTTTAACTTTTAACACAGTACCATGCAATGCAATACATCGCATTATGCACAAACAATGTCCATAGTATGTCAAAATTTAACTCACAGAAACATATACTTAATTTTTGTGCTGGGCGATTACTCAAGTACTCGCGAGTAGTAATTACTTATCATACTCTCCAATTTGTACTACTCGATTAATCGCGCTGCCATGCGTACAGCAAAAGTACTCACAATTAGTAATTATTTGCATGTTGTGATGTACCGCCGATGAACAACACACCTGCGACCGTGAGTAGTGGTTGGCCTGCCACTGTGCTGTGTATGTGTAGGAACTACACAAGCAATGCAATACATACACCACTCATTGCATTACATACTAATAATAATAATAATAATAATAATAATAATAATAATAATGTGGACTTATATAGCACACGTATCCACCAAACTGGTGCTCAAGGCGCATTATATTATTTCCCCTGCTCATCAGGCTCATAAATCATTCCTGAAACCATCTCAGCTCCCTGGGGAGTATACAGCTCAATTGCTGCCATTACAGCGCATATATAGGGCTAATCAAACACAACAACCAACTCTGCCCTCACAGGTACCCATTTACTCCAGGGTGGAGAGAAGCAATTATGGTAAAGTGTCTTGCTCAAGGACACAAGTACATACAATGTACGGATTACTCACGAGTAGTTACTACATGTACTTCTGCGTGCTGTGTGACTGCTATCATTTTATGAATTGTCTACTGATGAACGACACAGCTGCAAGTATTAGTTAACATTGTGAAACTGACCAGCCATGCATTCAGCCCCGCTGCAGCCCCCTCTCCCTCCACACAGTGCGCACTGCGCATTTTCTGATATCATGGTCTATTCAAAAATATGCATGAAGTGTTCACGGCCAGCCATTGTGATTGGCCGAGCTGCAATACTCCCTTCATTATGCATTCAGCAGGTGTGTCGATTCCATAATACTTGACTGAATGCAGCTCAGATGTCCTAATATGTAGTTGTTGGGTGGGAACGAGCGGCATGGCTTCAATGGAAGTCCTCAGTGTGCTGTAAAAAATTGTCTCCTGTTTAATTTGACAGACGTGCAGTTGTGTATGTAGCATTTCTACCAAATATTAACTGTGAACACTACTTTAGTGTAATGGTCAGCTTTTATCCTAATATTTTGAAATTTGTTGTCATCTGAGCATTCTTTATTTTTCATTTTTCTGTATTCCATGTATGCAGGCTTCTCCAGAGTGTGAGCCATGTAGTTCTTGACGAGGTTCATGAACGTGACATCATTTCAGATTTTCTACTTGTCATTCTCAAAGATGTTTTACCCAAAAGGTTAGAGAATATTACACCATTGTACTGATCTGGATTTGACTATAGTTCCCACCCACCCATTAGCAGTATTTATCATCAGGATATTTGTGAATTTTGTTTAAACTGCACATGTACATTCTTTCACAAATGTCTGTGCTTAGGACAAAGCCTAAGGCTCTTTTTGTGTAATTACATGGATTACGGAATCGCCGCCCAAAAATGTCTGTATCTGGAGGGGAAAAAATTCCTGGGGGTAAACAAACATATTTTTAAAATGCTTGCTGTGCAGTTGCTCTGTGTTGACTTTCTGTGCATGCAGCATATATATTTGTATGTGCATATTGTTGTGTGACCAGAAGAAGGTCGTAAGCAATAAAATGGCTCCTTTGAAAAAAGTGTAGGGCATAACTGTTATATATTTGTTGCTAGAATTACTCCCAAGACATGTTTTTCCATTCCCATGTGAAATTTAACTTTCCTACAATGACTTATAAATGGCAGAAAAACGACAAAACTTTCACACTCAGTTTTCTTGAAACACAATTTTGCACATTAATTGCTTACAACCTTTTGCCAGTCACACTTTCATTACATCCTTTTGCGCACACGACGATATTGCATTTACCTCACCACACTGTTAATCGCTTCCACGGCACCTTTCCTGCAAATTTTCATGCGGTAACAACAAAAAATCTGGTTGCCACTCAGTAAGCCAGGAATCATCCATGCTGTGAGTCTGTGTACATACATGTACTATGAAATTGAGGGCGCTCTCCTATTAGGAGAGCACCCTTAATCGGAGTCTTCTCCAAATATTTGTGTAAATCCCTTCTAAATCTTGATCCCAGACCAACATTGAAGGTTATTCTCATGAGTGCAACTCTGAATGCTGAGTTATTCTCCCAGTATTTTGGTGGATGTCCGATGACAAACATTCCTGGATTCACATTCCCAGTGTTGGAGTACTGGCTTGAAGACGTGCTGACCATGACAAAGTAAGTACATCAAATCTGAAGTCTATTATACCTACATGTGCCAAGCTTGTACTATAGTGTATGGAGTGTTGTGGAGTGTTCTGGTGTTAGCAGCAGAATGTGGGTTCGAATCCCGGCCGTGACACTTGTGTCCTTGAGCAAGACACTTAACCATAATTGCTTCTCTCCACCCAGGGGTTAAATGGGTACCTGTGAGGGCAGAGTTGGTTGATTAGCCCTATATGCGCTATAATGGCAGCAATTGAGCTGTATATTCCCCAGGGAGCTGAGATGGTTTCAGGAATGATTTATGAGCCTTATGAGCAGGGGTAATAATATAATGCGCCTTGAGCACCACTCAGTTGGTGGATACGTGCGCTATATAAGTCCACACATTATTATTATAGTACACCAAGTACAAGGATTTGACCCATTCATGATGTGTTCCACAGACTGACGTGCAAGGTCTCAAAAAGAAGCAGTGCAGTCTGGGAGACTTACCCGGCGTGTGAGAGAACTGTATCTTGTGTCTAGTTCGAGGAAATAGCTTCACACTTTAAGCGTTTAATCCCATGATGCCTTACGGCAGGCTGGGCAGTGTAGCAAAACTCATAACCATACTCGTTGTGCATGCATGCATTTGGAGTACAATGCCATGGTATGGATTACAGCAGGCTGGCAGACTTCGGATCTAATCTGTACTTGCTAATCATGTCCTGTAATTTGTGGGAAAGTCACAATATTTTACCCCTCGACTCTTAAGACCTGGAGGGGTACTGCTATTATACCTAATCGGTGGCCATTGTGGCGATTGCTTGCCTAGTGCGTGAAGCTTTTAATTGTGCTCCATATGTTTTTTCACAATTACAATGTATATCATAAAAATTGAAACTATTTCTGCTTAAATCTTAAAGAGGGCAGTTTCTGGACTTATTTTTTGATTTTCATTGAGTAAGGATGATGAATAATGATTTTTTTTTTCCCCTCTACAATCAGATATCAGCCTCCTGAGCAACGGCAGCGACATGAGCCAATGTGGTTGAAGTTCAAGCGAGGGAAGCGTTACCGTGACGACGAGCTGAAGAAAGACCAGGAGTTTAAGGAGAAGTTCAGCGAGTACATCAAAGAGATGAGACAAACGTGAGTTGGCATTATCGGCATGGTTTCAAATGCAATCAAATGTAGTTAAATGGGGGCATGTTGAACTCCTGATATGTCCAGTAGTGTCCTTGGGTAGTGAGGTAATGTCCATATCTTTCTATCCATCATACATGTAGACTACTATGCAAATATACACGCATTGTATCTCAGTCTAGCTGCTGATAACTATTCACATTTCCTCATATGTTTACTGCATAGTTTGTAATCACAACAATCTGTAGTTGCATTATTAAACTGAACACAAACAATCAAGGAAAATCATGGCCAACTGTTGTTCAGTGTGGTTGTAACATTGATAGACAATATCTGGGGAGGTGAGGTCAGTTTTGTAGTATTTTTGTCATTAGCTAGATCAGCATGCATTATTCACATCAGCTTGTTCACTGTGGTATTTTTAAAGAGGTCTATGCACGTTAACAGTTCCTGTGTCGTATTTTGGTCTGTGTCCTTAAGGAGCTTGTCTACGTAGAACATCCAGGTTTTACAGTTCAATCTCAATAACTGTTCTTCTTGTTTTTGGAAATGGTTATGAAACAGATATGATTGGTCAGTCATGGAGTTTATATGATTGGTCAGTCATGAAGTTTTGATTGACAGCTTTCATTTGGCCAATATGTGCAGGTTCACTCACTTGGAGGACTGTGCACGTGCACATTTAAGATTCATATTCCGCAATTCTAACTTTATCCTGTTTGTAAGTCGATACGTAATACATGAGCACATTGGTAGTACGTGCATTCTTTTCACTACTTTCCGTTCCAAAGTGGGCATACCATAGTGTGTAATTAAACCTAAATTCCTTGGTTTTAATGTCCAAAAGCGATTCTTGAGGCAGAAATTGACTTTGTTAACAACACATACAGGCAAGTCCCAAACTTTCTAATTTCTTACAGAAATTCTGAAAGAAAAGAGCCAACATGTGCGCGTGGTTTATGTTGAAATTACGTCACACTTACCAATATGATAGGGGAGGGTTTGGTGGCCAGCTCAATTTTCCCTTCGTTGATTTGATTGTGTTTCTGGTATTTGTGTGTAGTTATTCTGAAGAAGTTGTCGATCATCTGGAGAACATGGACCATGAAGCAATGGACATAGACCTGGTATCCAATCTTATCAGATACATCTGTCTTAATAAACCAGTAAGTTCAAATCTTCATCTACATGTATCTGGCTTCGGAGGGTGGAGGGATGGGGGCAGAGACACAGTTATATAAGGAGACTGGTTTCCAAACCCGTCACAGGAAATTTTTGCCTGTGATTTTTTAAGGCTGTACGCATTTTCGGTTATATCAGGATTCGGATACCTGGGTACCCGTAATCAATTTTGTAAAACACATAAATACTCCCGAATGTATAAAATAACCAATATGAACACAATTTTCTCTTGTTTTATTAGAGCCATAATAAAGGTGGACTTACTGTTATAATTTCCCACATCTCTATTTTAAGAATGACTTGTAGCATCCCCATTCCCCACACACATTTTGGTAACAAAAGACTCAGAGACTTCCATTTGCGTGGCTGAAATGTTCAGTCAGAATTTTAAGAAGTCGTTTGCGGGTAATTAGAAACGAAAAATGGAACCGGGTAATGACAGTTTCGGTCGGATACCCGGCAGAGCCTTAATTTTTTCTGTCAAAGTTTAAGCGCCATACACCCATGTAGCCTGTCAATCAATCAGCATGGATTGACCAATAAGATTACAGTATACCTGACAATTGTTTGTAGTCCACCATTAACCCCAGTCAAGCTTTCCAGGCTGATATGATCTTATATTATTCACTTTTCGGATGAACAACCATACTTTGCCCGTTTATTAGGAAACCCTTCCTCCATGGTAAAATACTGCTCTTGCAGGATTTGTTCATCCAGTACGACAAAATTGTTGCTCTGAATGTGTACGTTGTAGTGTTATACCATCAAGCGGTTCACATTCTTATAAAGAGGTGATCACCCAAGTGACTGTCACAAGCATGAAGGTGATTTGTGACATTATTTTACAAGGTCTATAAAGCAAGTTGTTGCCACAAATTCCTATAAAATGGACCCCTTTTTAACTATTAGGCCTATTTTATTCGCCTTTTTCACGATAAATATGAAAGTGAGGCTGTAATTCTCACAACCACTTGCTGTAGCTTACATGCTCCATGCACTAGTGAGAAGGCCTAATAATCTGATAGTTCCAAAGAAAAGTTCATTCCTGACATAAGGAATACATAAATTGATGTAGCTATTTCCATTAATTTACTTAAAATTTGACATTTGAAAGCAAGGATGTCCCTTAAAAAACAAAATTAGGCAGGTTACTATAATGAGCATGTACAGGTACACAACGTCTTATATTCATGGAATAAGACATATAAGATGGCTATCTCATGAATAAGGTGAATTGCATTACAGGAGGGAGCCTTGTTGGTTTTCCTGCCGGGTTGGGAACAGATCTCCAAGTTGAATGACCTCTTGAGCCAGCAGCAGATGTTCAGGAATGACAACGTCCGTATCATCCCCCTACATTCCATGATGCCGACAGTTAACCAAAGACAGGTATATTATGAGCATTGATACAAAATGACGACAATAAAGGGCCTATGAAATGTGAATTTTTATACTGGAAAAAAAAAACATGAACACTTCTGTGTCCATATTGACATCACTTTTCTACCTTTTAATTGCCAATTTGTGGGTGTTTTGATACATTTTAGGCAGTTTTTGATCTATATGCTAATGATATTTGCATATTCATTAGCAAATCAGTGATGTCACAGCGGGATCAGATGCAAAATCATGGCTGATTTGTGCAAAAAAGTTTTTTGTCATTTCAAAAATCTAAATTGTGACGTAGGTTCACACCCCAATTATTGATGGCACATTACCATACGGGATGTCACTATATGCATGAACTGTACTTAAAATAAATTACAGTAACATTCTTGAAAAAGGCGCCCTCTTGTGACTGTCTTGTTCACTGACTGGGCTCACCAGTCAATACACTTTTTGAGGTAACCACTGTTTTCTTGGCCAAAGTTCTTACAAACAGCGCCCTCATGTGTCAAGGATAAGCATGAACAATTTAAAAATTAATTAACATTACCCTCAATCTGCACTGTATATCAAAATAGACTTTCCATTTTATTAAAACTGTACAGAAGCGTTGACATTTGCACAAATATGTATCTTCATAAAATTTCATTTCAGAGGCCTTTTAATTTCAAGGTACATGTATTTAATATTGTCTTTCAGAATAAGTCTGTGGTGTCATAATAAAAGGTACATTGGTCATGCTTGTACAAGTATGCTTACTCTTTAAATAGTGCGTTTAACATCAAACCAGCGAAAGTTTCAGCTCAATGTGGAGTCTATAAAGTCATGAAATGTGGGTGAAGATAAGTGGGTTTTTTTCAGAATAAAAGAGTCTGATGTCAGTAAAAGGAAGGTACATCATTAGTAATGTTGGCAAAACTATTTCTATGAGTATGCTTACTCTCTTTGAATCAAGATATACATTGAAGGGAAGGTACATCATTGGTAATGTTGGCAACACTGCTTCTATGAGTACGCTTATTCTCTTTGAATCAAGATATACATTGAAGGGAAGGTACATCATTGGTAATGTTGGCAAAACTATTTCTATGAGTATGCTTACTCTCTTTGAATCAAGATATACATTGAAGGGAAGGTACATCATTGGTAATGTTGGCAACACTGCTTCTATGAGTACGCTTATTCTCTTTGAATCAAGATATACATTGAAGGGAAGGTACATCATTGGTAATGTTGGCAACACTGCTTCTATGAGTACGCTTATTCTCTTTGAATCAAGATATACATTGAAGGGAAGGTACATCATTGGTAATGTTGGCAACACTGCTTCTATGAGTATGCTTACTCTCTTTGAATCAAGATATACATTGAAGGGAAGGTACAACATTGGTAATGTTGGCAAGACTGCTTCTATGAGTATGCTTACTCTCTTTGAATCAAGATATACATTGAAGGGAAGGTACATCATTGGTAATGTTGGCAACACTGCTTCTATGAGTATGCTTACTCTCTTGAATCAAGATATACATTAACCAGTTCGCGTCGGAGGCCGTGTATACACGCAATTATTTTTTGCATCACGGATCGGAGAGCGTCTAAACACGCCATAGGAAACTCCGGAATATTTGTATGCATGCTCGGTTGACGTGGCAACGAGCCGAACGTACAGTGACATGCTCGGTAGACGTGGCCACGCGCTGTGGAAGCTTCCATTAACGTGTTTGTGTGGGAAAAAGAAACCCGCACAGGGGCCCAGAAAAACTTTTTTATTCCCGACGCGAACTGGTTAAACAACCAAACTGAGAAGTTTTCAGCTCAATGTGGAAAAGTATGACAAAAGCATTGCCAATTTAAAAAAAAGAAAAGTCCATATTTTGTATGAGTTTTCTCTCATATGAGAGCACTTTAGACAAAACCAAAAATTCAAGATGATTGGTATCTTTACCAACTTTATATCAAATAAATAGAGAATTAGCTGTTGCAAACTACTTACCAACCTAAAGGACGTGTAGTATAAATGCAAAATAGTAGTGAATGTTCTTAAGTTTCGAACCTAGCAGTTTCTTTCTCAAAGGAAAAATTTGACGATATACCTAAATGCACACATACATAAACACAAGAGTGAGCAGAAGTCAGGTGTGAAATGAACACAAAAGAAGAGGGTACAAAGTGCAGGGTCATATTCTGGTCCTGGGACCAGTTAGCTCTTGGAAAATAATTTGTTCATTTTGCAATCAGGTAATTGCTTGTGCGGTACATACCTTCCCTTTGAAAGTAGGATTGGAAATTCAAAAATAACCAAATATATTTTATAAATGGGGAATTAAATTCATACAGGTATTTGAAAGACCTCCGCCGGGTGTACGCAAGATCATCATAGCAACCAACATTGCCGAGACGAGTATCACCATTGACGATGTTGTGTATGTAATAAACCTTGGCCGTGTCAAGGAGAGAAACTTTGATGTGGTTAACAACCTCAGCACTCTGAAGCCAGAATGGGTCAGCACGGCAGCTGCTCACCAGAGGAGGGGTAGAGCAGGGAGGTATGCAAATTTATTCAAATCAATTTCTTTGGTTTCGCCTATTAATGGGTTTCACTTGCATATACATATTCCATGTATTTTACTGGCAAATTTGTTTTTTGTATAGGTCACATCTAGTTTCCTTGTAAAAGGGAAGTTAATCACTTCGTAACCCTCCTACTATAGCTGAACTTTAGTGGCAAGAAGCTATAGAGGTCAAAACCAGTCAACTGCCTGTTTTGACTGTTGACCCAAATGTGCACACAAGGGCATTTTGACTGATTTTTACTGTCATTTTGACCACCCTGAACAATACCAGACAATGCTTTTACCAGTCAAAAATGGTTGACTCATTTTGACCTGTAAATGTACTTACTACCGTAATTTCCTGCGTATAAGACGCGGCTTATCTGACTTTCAAAGGTACGAAAACGTCACTGCGTCTTATCTAACGGTGCGCCTTATCTGGTGTCGCTTGAGATCAAAGTGATGATTACCGCTTGTGTAACTTTCGGTGGACCTCAACCTAACAAAGCGGCCGCGTTTTCCAATGAAGGTCGTTAGCGCAAGATTTTCATGCATTCATTCACCTTCTGGCCGTGCTGTGGTTTCCGACAATGCCCATAACAACCTTTGTTACGCACATGTATCATGCATTCAATTCACCTTATTGCGTTGCCTTGCTTTCCGACAAAGCCGTACCACAACTGTTGTTGGCACATGCCAATCATGCATACAATTCACCTTACTGCGTGGCCGTGCTTACCGACAAAGGCGTACCACAACTGTTGTTGGCACACACTTATCATGCATTCAACTCAGCGTGTGGTACGGAAAAAAAATAAGCCATCGGGCAGTGTGTGGCCAGTCTTTCCCGGCACCTGATTGGACCGCACTGGAATTATGATGTCATCATCGTCCACGTGTCCCTGCAGGTCATGACCAAGCTCGTCCCCATGGGTCTTGAATCCACATTCGAGACCTTCAGGTAAACGTTGGGAACAAGGTTTGTTGGGAAAGTTGCATATTAAGGGGGAATCCCGGGCTGAGCAATGGAGAGAAGCACGTGGTTATTGGACAATTTATGGTTGCCACTTTTTATGAATGAAATGAGCGGGATGCGACTCGCGGGATCACGTCGCAAAAATGGCTTGTTTATGCAAGCATGGAGGTAAGCAAATAATTTAACGTGTATACCAATAACATCGTTTCCGATGCATTGCACATGACACGATAATTATACGAATTTGTGTTTGTTGATGGCTATAGTTCATTTGAAACAAACTATATTGAGAATTATACTTCTGAAACCAATCCGATCTCTAGCCCCACGCACGTTAGCTAACCGATTAAAAAATCAATACAATTGGATCGACAGGGCTACATTTTTCTGGGAACATTTTCTGCTAAACACTAAACTCGGCCTTCGTCCAATTGAATAGTTTTTATTGTGGCACACAGACCATCAGTTCAGGGAGTGGCGCAACACAATGACCCCTTTGTGGCGATGTACCGACAATGAGTGGCACCCACTGGCCTCTGTGTCAGCGGTCATGGTGCGCCTTATACGGCGGTGCGCCTTGTACGTTGACACTTTAATCACATTCCCCCGATTCTGGGGTAATGCGCCTTATACACCGAGCGTCTTATACGCAGGAAATTACGGTACTACACGTAAGGTTTGACAGTGTTCGACTTTTAAGTGTACTAGATATACCTTGGCAAGTATATCAAAATTTTGACTGATTTTGATGTTTGTAGTAGTAGGAGGGTTAATAAATAAAAAATGGGTCAACTCCCCCTTCGCCCCTCCACCAACTTGGCTACTGGCCTCGTGTCCATATTTACAGGCAAGACATAATGATTTAGCAGCCTAATTGGGGTTGGTTCAGTTTGGAGGCACTTAAGGGATCACCAGGATTTTCAGGGGAACTTTTTACAGGCCATTATGTTTCTGAAGAATCCCACCCCCCACTTCATACTTACCCTAACAGTAGTTACGCCAGCTATGAATTAAGTACAATTGGATCTGCTGACATTTGTCAAGTAGCTTGCAGCATTGATCAATGTACATAGACTGGTCCCCTGTCTTTATATTATCAAGGATAGAGACCTCCAGGTGTACCATTCAAGGGATTTCAGTGGATATGTTGTGCAAAAGATCATCATGCTTCAATTCGGAGGCTCACGCGCTAGCTACCAACCAAGATTAAAGTTGAATCTCTGGGAAAAAACATGGCGGCAGTGCGCGTGCGGCCAGTATCTGGCATAATTCATGAGCCTCAAAGCGTGACATCATATCTTCAGGCTATGATCGATGTAGCTCTGTACTGCACAGAACCAGTAAGACTGCTTGACATAGCTGTAAGCCAAATCATAGTCTGACCAAGTCGGTCAATACCATCTGCAATTCTCCCTGGTTGTTTCACAGAGTACAACCTGGTGAATGCTACCATCTGTACAACCAATTGAAGTCCACCATGCTAGCAGACTACCAGTTACCAGAGATGCTGAGAACACCATTGGATGAATTCTGTCTACAGATCAAGGTATGTCAAAGCATAAAGTACGGTTAGACATTAATCTATGTGGAATGCGTTCTATAAGAGCAAATTATTATTTATTATTATTATGGCATTAATTATTATTAAGATAAATCTTATCATCCATTGAGTGTATGCAGCAGTGTATATAAAAAGAAGCCGGATGGAAACTTTTTGAAATTTATACAAAACAAGAGTGCACTTACCACGGTACCCTGATCCTGTACCGATTTCCGGCCCAAGAAATTAAGCACACACAGTACGCTGTCCCCAGATAGGGTGCACACTTACACTGTACAGCGAGATCAATAACTGAGTCATGGATACGGTTGTGCATTGCGACCTCATACATGTTCAAAGTCAATCAACAGCCTTTATCCTTCTTTAATCAAGAGTTTGTGTTTCTTTATTTTCCCATCGGTATCCCAATGGAAACTTCTCATGTAAGAATTGTTGATTTGTGGGTGGTTTATTTTAAATGATGATCCCACACACAATGCACGCGCACACATGTTGTACATGACATGTACAAGACACCACAGCGAGCAGTTGCTGGGCCAACCAGTAACCAATGAGAATGTGTCTTTCATTTTTAAATTTGGTATTATTAGCATAATGAGCTCTGCCTTTAATTTTGGCAAGTACACATAAGGATCAAGGAGCTGCATACCTACATGTACATGTGCAGACTGTGTGTATGTGCACTGCTGGAGTTCAGATAGCCATGGGATAGCTAAGCAGGGCAAAATTTATGTGAATAACCGTTCCGACATGACCGGTCAATGCTAATTGCAGGCTGGCACACTTCATGTATATAACAGACTTCTTGAATTATACTTGATGACTGCGCTCACCTACATGTATCATTAGTTGTCCCTGTATCTATCTTTCCCCATAGTCGCTGAAGCTGGGCCGGGTTCATGACTTCATCCAGAAAGCCTTGCAGCATCCTGATCCAAGGGCAGTGGACCTAGCCTTAGAAAGCCTCATGAGGATGGTAAGCAACCTTCATTTTTCTTCATACAATAGCAAAAGCTGTATATTTACCTCATGTATTCAATCCGCTTTGTTTATGAGCTATTGAGGGTGCATGTTTTTAGATTACCACTGATCACTAGGGCAGCAACAGTGCATCGCATAGTGTTTTTTGCAGTTGATGTGCGTACCTACTTTCTCTCTCTCTCATCATTCTAACATTAATTAACTAATGCACATCGTTGGTACCACTCACTACTTCTTGAATACTTTTCGGACTTGTACTCAAAAGTCTGACTCTGAGTACCCAAATGTGAATTAACAAAAATCAGACTCATTAACATTTCCTGTAGGTGATAGACTTTTGCTAATATTTACAACCTGTACCGTGAGTAACAAATTATTGTCAACGTTTGTACATCACTTTTAACATTTTAGCATTCATAAATATGTGGAGGGAGGGACTCGGGGAAACTCCGATGGTGGCTTGTGGAGAGGGACTGGGATTGACCTTGGCTTTGATGGCTTGAGTTAAGGGGCTGATTGGGGGAGACTCTGGCACGCAGGTTCTAAGACGGTTTGACAAGTTCTAAGCTTCTCAAGGTTTTATTGATGACAAACCTGCACCTGTAAAATTAGGGCAGGCAGTGTTTTACAAATAATTATACAAGTATTTTAAATTAAAAGTTAAATATACACCTCAGTCTTTCGTGGAATTTACCTTATTAGTCGAGCACAAGAGAAAATAAATTGAAATGAAGTAGAAAGAGTGATCAAGCACATGATACACAAGGGCAGAATAGACCTCAAAGTGGGCAGCCTCGCGCACAAAGCAGCCAGCGCATGCATGCTTGCACCCAACCCAAATACACATATCCGCCCTCAATGTAGGCTATCTCACAATCAATAAAACCTACAAAAGTTCTAAAATTAAGCATTAGGTTATTTGCATGTAATTAGGGACCATCAATATAAAGTAAACAAATCATCTGCTTATACTTTTTTATATTATGTATGAAGGGCCCTCTACAGTATGTACTTAAATAAGCACACAAACCAAACCATCACTTGTTCATAACCAATATTAGGCATAGCCTACCACTAAACTACTGCTTTATTTGGCCCAAAAATTACTAATTAAACTTCTTCTAGACATCCTAAAATTATCACATTATTGATCTATAAACAAAACTGGTTAAAATAACATGTGTCCCTAAATCAAAGTTAATGTTTTCAATCATGAAATTATACTGTAAATATAAGCAATAAATGTTTGACAACTTTACCTGTAACATCAGGGCAGGCAGTGGCCGGCCTGAGCCTGCATAGCAACAGTAGTTGACATTCACATGCAGTTCATGTCAAACTAAAAAGTATTAGAAAAAGTTTACCAAAGGAACTTTGAGAATAAAATCATTTGAATTAATTACTATTAAATATAATAAACTTAATTCATAATTTGAAAAATAGACAATTACCCAAATTAAATAGCTAATTAATTTATCATCTACAAGTGCTCAACTTAAAAAGTTCTACAGAGAGTGCATAATTCACACTGTAACGCTAGTGAGATGTACTATGCACATAGATAAAGGAATGGATAAAAATACACACAGTTGGTGGTTCAAAATCATGCATGGTGCAGTGTAAGGTATTCTCCTAATGTGAATAATGTAAGTTAAAGTAATTAATTAAAATATAGAATTAATACTGCCATGTACTATTTAGGCCTATACTATTTAAACAAATCGACTAGACACCTCTTCCAAATAATTAATATCGTCCATGTACGTAATTCGCCGCACTCGTGAAATGATGCACCTACCTTTGGCTTAGCATTTCTCGGAAAATTTACAAAACTATGGCGTATTACTGGTTGCATAAACTTATCTAAGTCGTGCTTGTTACAGAAATAAAAATTAGAGTGAAATTGTATGATTTACTGGAAAGTTAGTGCTTGTGAAAGTGGAAAAAGATGTTTAACCACTGATTTTACTAGATACAAATAGTAAGAGATTTACATGACCTAAAAAAAATTTCACGAACATCTGTGATTTTATTGTTCTATGCCGTCAACAAGCTGTTGTCTGTGGAAACCAAAATATATGAATGCTTTGCATTTGCAATGATTTTTTAAAGAAATACTGATCCTCAAATTGGACACATTCCTTATAGAAGAAGCGAACGAAGACTACTTAATTCGTTGGTGTTTATTTCGACAGTAGTGGAAAATTATTAAGAAAATGAAACATTAATATCATGGTTATGAAAAGAAATTATCTTTTATTTGACAAAATGTTAACAGCAATTTTACACATTTCAAAGTTTTAAAGTACTTTTTACAAGAAATTTAACCACCTTCCATTTTATTGGTCTTTCAAGAATATTGATTAAAAGTTTTGAGAGCTTCTCCAAATTATACCATTTTATTTTAAAAATCGAAAACAATATTTTTATTTTCAAGTTTAAAAACAATTTTACAACCATCTGGAATAAGATGAAACATGATTTCAACTGTTTTTCTTCTTGGGTACATTTTCTGTGCCCCCATCAACTTTAACAGTTTGCGGTGAGTCATACCAACATCAATTTTCTGATGACCACAATTCTGTGCGTCTCAAAAAACGGTGCTCAAGACGTCCACGCGTATGATCATGCATTGAAATTCAGCATTTTACAAGAGAATCCTTCACTGAAACAAACTGAAACACCAAACTGCTAATTTCATTTGTAAGTTACCGTCCAGTTGATTATATAACCTTAGGTGCGTCATTTAGGGTAAATTGAGGATACATTGTGTTTCCATTAATATTCTCAAATTTCATAAAAGTTCAAGACTTGTAAAACGCTTATAAATCAATTGCTTGAAATTTAAAATGTAACAAATCTATGTGATTGTGCATTATTATAGTAAATCTTTTATATGCAATCATCAGCTAAAAATGCTGGATCAGTCATTGATAAATAATGCATTTTATTTATTCTATTATATTTATGAAATATACAATGTACGGGATGTGTGTGAAGCTTGGCGAGCATCGGCGGCTCGATGATCGAGGGACAAGGGTCCATGTTGTACCCGTGTGTGCTGTTGCTAGGCAGTTACTATGGTAGGCGGGGCTTAATGGATCAGTCTATTTCCCAACTGAATTGTTGTTTTCTGCTAACCATTCTAAATGTAAAAAGCTGATGAAACACTTTAGTTATTTATATCTTGATTCCAAGAAAGAAAGGATACTTTTACAAACAGTTTTGCTGATGTTACCATAAATGTATAATGACTTAAGTGATCAACAGCCTTTCTCCCAACAAAATAAAAATAATAAATAATAGTAATGATATATGTACATGTATTAATTAAAGGGAAGACACAACATTGGTATTTGGTAACGTATGTTCATATCAACACCCTAGTATTCAATAAATATATATTATAAAACTTACCTGTGAAAATTTTATCACGATCTAGGTGTTTACGTTTCTGAGAAAACAACAAAAAACTGGTACGTTTTTTCTATTGAACAAAAAGTTGCAGCACAGCAACTTTTTGTAAATAATAATAATAATAATAATAATAATAATAATAATAATAATAATAATAATAATAATAATAATAATAATAATAATAATAATAATAATAATAATAATAATAATAATAATAATAATAATAATAATAATAATAATAATAATAATAATAATAATAATAATAATAATAATAATAATAATAATAATAATAATAATAATAATAATAATAATAATAATAATAATAATAATAATAATAATAATAATAATAATAATAATGTGGACTTATATGGCACACATATCCACCAAACTGGTGCTCAAGGCGCATTACATTATTACCCCTGCTCATCAGGCTCATAAATCATTCCTGAAACCATCTCAGCTCCCTGGGGAGTATACAGCTCAATTGCTGCCATTTTGGCACATATAGGGCTAATCAAACACAACAACCAACTCTGCCCTCACAGGTACCCATTTACCCCTGGGTGGAGAGAAGCAATTATGGTAAAGTGTCTTGCTCAAGGACACAAGCACCATGGTCGCGGTTGGGATTCAAACCCACATTCCGATGACTCAGCCATCAGAACACAAATCCGACGCACTAAACCGCTCGACCATAGCACTCCATAATTCAACATAATAATTCCTGTTTTCTCTATGAAGATGAAAAGACTTCAGTCAACTTAATATTTCAGAATGATTGATACCTGTACTAACTTTATTTACACCAAGTTAGTTTTTAGATAATAATTTTTTAATTTGATAATCTGGGAATTACCCAAAGTTGTGCATTCCTATTAACCCTAACCCTGCCAGACGCAGCACAGTGCATCAGGTGGAAAAGTCTGGTGCACTTTGATGCAAAATGCAACCACTAACTGCTGTGAACTTTGTAGCAATACTGATGGAAATTGAGGTCAAACCAGCTAAGTGCTGGGGAATTGGGCAAACCACTTTGGGTTCCTGGTCTGAAGGGTATGTCTCGGGTTTCACTCTACTTTCATAGTGCAGAGAAATCAAGAAGAAAAAGGTTGAAAAAGAAACAATGTAAATAAGAGGAACAAAAGAAAGAAGAGGAAAATAAAGAAGAAAATGAAGAAATCCATTAAAAAAAAGAAAATTTGAGTTCAATAGCAGAAAACCCAGAAAAGAATGTAAACAAAAGGAAAACATAAAAAAGAACAGGCAGTGATGATATTTTGTTTCAAATATTCAAAGCCAAACAAAACTTTCCCAGCAACTAAATTCCCAGCAACCAAGAAAACCTACTACCCTCCCAGCAACTTTTGATGCATCTACGGGTGCATATTGATGGAATTTGCAAGGTACTTGTACCACCACTGATATACACTATACACCCTTGACTGCCACACGCAGCAAAATGCACAGCTGCACTTTGCTGCACTCTGCAGCCAAGTCACTTTGACAAACGATGCAATCTGATGCATCTGGCAGGGTTTCTAACCAAAATACCCTGGAGGGTTAGGGTTAAAGAATGAAATACTAGAAAAAGCAAGTAAAATAACCTAATTTCGTCCTCTTTTACTCTTTTTATTTTCAGAATGCCCTAGATGAGAATGAACAACTGACCCCGCTCGGTTACCACCTTGCCCGGCTCCCTGTATCCCCCTCTGTGGGTAGGATGATCCTCTTCGGTGCAATGTTCTGCTGTCTGGATCCTATACTGACGATAGCTGCCAGTCTTGGCTTCAAAGATCCATTTGTGATACCATTAGTAAGCCAAAAGGATGGTTACAATAATAATAAATAATTCATTCATTTATTCATAAGCTGATACGTAATACGCGCAGGCATTGGTTTTATGTGCATTCTTTTTGCTACTTCCTGTTCCAAAGCTTACATACCGTTGTGTGTAGTGTAACCTAAATTTCTTGATTTGAACATTCAAAAGTGATTACTGAGGTAGAAATTGACTTTGTTATTAAGATTTTGAGTCTTTCCAACACATACATTAAATGTAAGTCCCAAGCTTTCTAATTCCCCAAGCTTTCTTATTTCTTGCGTACTACCAATGCATGCATGCATGCATGCATTATGTGCATGACAACACACTGTATAAAAGGCAAAGTGTGTGACCAACATAGTAATAATTGCTATGGAAACACATGACCCTATTGGTTATTCTGTACCGTTTGGTTGACTGGCTGGATAGGTGTATTGTGAAGAATCTTTTCAATTTTACCCAATTGTGCATACTTTAATATTCATAGGGCAAAGAGAAAATGGCCGATGCTCGCAGGAAACTCATTTCTGAAGACACATTCAGTGACCACCTGATGTTGGTCAACGCTTTCAGCGGCTGGGAGGAGGCCAGAGAGTACGGCCGACAAGCAGAGAATGACTACTGTTGGAAAAACTTCATGGCTGTCACAACACTGAAGGTGAGTTACAGCCGGATGATTTATTCAGTGGTTTAAAATATACCACGCCTGTGATTTCTCAGGATTTTTTATGAATCCCCTTAATTTGCCTCCAAATGATCTTGAAAGGAAAGAAATAGTCACCAAAGAAAAAAAAGTAGCCTGTATTGTGTCCAAACCTATAGTTACTTGTTTGTGGGGATGTGGAGAGTCTGTAAATCCTCCAAAGTTAATCACACCCCAGATACATGTATAGTCACAGTGCAATGTATAATATGTGCTAAACGACCTTTGCAGAAGGAATTTATTAAATAAAGAGCACAACTGGACATCTATATTGACATGTAGCCATTTTCATCAATGTTAAAGCTCAGAGGTAACTGCTTATGTTCAGAACTGGTGGTTGGAAGGTGATGTTTCCCTTATAGAACATTTCATACACAATTTTTCTCAGCATGTGATGATCTCCCATGGAAACAGTCGTTCGAGTCAATGACAGTACAATGTTTTTCCAATGAGCACGTACTACAAATACAATGTCCATACTATGGTCAATATAACCCACAGAAACATATTGTATCATTTTGGGCTGTAAAAACCACCAAACCTGTCCTGAGGACGATCAGAGCATACTAATCGAAACATAAAGTTGTAACCTTTCAGTTCTTTTCAGAACTAATTACTTCTCAATAGAGAATTTCACATAGTGTCACCACGATTAGTCTTACTTATCCTCTTCACCATGCAAAGCTACAAGTTTTACCTGTATAATTAACATCACATATTATCAATTTACAAATGAAAACCTCCAATTTGTAGCTATAGTTGCTCATAGTACAGGTTGGATTCAGTAAAATTAGTTCAGAAATTGGCATTACCCAAGTTTAAACCAGTGTCGAAAGCATGAACGTTGATCTTACCACCACTTTGTTTCACTGCCATCAAATTTTTCATAATCAATATGCCACATTAGTCTGATGAAGGTTACCAAGTGCTGTGTGAAATGGATACAAGATAATAACAAACAAATCCCTGGGTTTTCCAATTATAATCATTTTACCTTACTTTTTAAAACCCAGATGCTTGATAACATGAAGACACAGTTCTGTGAACAGCTTGCTTCACTTGGCTTTGTACAACACAAGTCTTGCAAGCAGCCAGCAGCAAACAGAAACTCGGGTAAGATCACTTGTTAGATAACCACCATGTTTATTTCAGTTAAGAAGTTATTTCTTGCATGAAGTTGACAGACTTGTAGACGAGTACGTTTTCATGAGTATGAGTACGAGTACAAAAGTGTTATCGAGTACGAGTATGAGAACTACAGCAATGGAGCTGTACCTGAGTATGAGTACAGAAAAATGAACTCAATGATGTGTATGATTACGAGTACCGTAATTTCCGGAATATAAGCCGCGCGGTGTATAAGCCGCACTACCCCAAAATCACCAAAACAAGATTCATGCGTCAACATATAAGCCACACCGCGTATAAGCCGCACACACAGAGGCCCGCCGGACGCCACTCACTGTCCGTACATCGCCACAAAGGGGGTCATTGTGTTGTGTTGTGTTCGAGTCAAAATGTATTGAAAGAGACACAATAGCATACCAGCCAACCTTGACAAGTGAAAATTTGTAAATACTAATAGTAAAGTTTTGCACATTTTACGCATGTCCGAAATACATGTGCATGTACAGGAATCAACGGCACTGCTTGTGGGATCGATGTTTCTTCGACTCCACGTGTTTCTTGACATCGTTAAGGCCACCATGGCTAATGCAGAAATCCGTGCTGCATATTTTACAAAATTCGTGAAGTTCCCCAAGTTTGGAGGCAGCCATAACTGGGTAGCTTTCTGAGTATTTATCTTGAAATTTCTGCACTGCAGCTTTCTGCGACATTTTTATTTTTCTGTTCCGTTCCCGGCCGTATCACTATAAATTATTTACGGCATTCGGGAATGTCGAACGTAGTCCCGCTGGTTGCCTGCTTTCTGCACAACGTACATGTAATCACTACAACGGCAACCAACGAACGATGACTCATCGCCTGCTACGCGTGAACGAATTTTCCTATTGGCTCCTTCCGTAGACTACGATATAACGAATTTTCCCATTGGCTCTCTGGTACACGCATGGCATAGACTACGATCTACGTCGTGGATTCTGATGTCGCTGGCGCTAAAACGTTGCAACGGTTTTTTCAGAAGTTTTGAATAAATCTGTGTGTATCGAGGTCCGCTCACTAAAACTGACAATGACCAGACCATTTTCGCTACGAACAATAAAGGCTTTTAGGTTTCTGTTTCTGTCTGTTTACCAACGATTTTTGCTTAATTGTGCATTGTGTTTTGTTCTTCAAGATTCGTACCTCGGCGTATAAGCCGCACCGCGTATAAGCCGCAGGCAACTTTTACCGTGTCAAAATCAACGTATAAGCCGCGGCTTATATTCCGGAAATTACGGTACTCTAACTCAGAAAGTTGATGATAGTATCAAAAATCCCTTTAAATATTTTTGTCTCAAGTGCTATCATTTTTATAGAAATAGTTAAATTAATGAATTAGTTTTCTAAAATACATTTCTGTTATCTGAAGACAGGATTTCCACATTGGAATACAAATTAAACAATCTGAATGAATTTTCACTCAATATTTTCTCATTATCTACACAATGAAATAAGCTGAAACTTTCACAGGTTGCTTTTTATACATACTGGTCATTCCATGAACGTGGGACACTTGTGTTTTCCATGTATTTCAGATATTGGGGCATGTGTTATTCCTTACATCGTAAGAGCTGATGATTATAACTTTCACCTATTGTTGCATCTCATACAGACCTACTATGACAATAAACAAAAATTTCTTGGGTCTCCCCTATTTTGATCCATTAGTATATTACACAATGTAACAAGACACGGTGTCCCCTTGTAATTTTGTAACATCGTTCACCTCATATGAAGCAGGAAGTAAATACATGACACCAGTTTTAATGTTTGTATCTATTATTTTAAAAGATGACAACCTACAAAACTATGATAAATAAGGTAACAAAACTGATATATTTTTTTCTTTATTTAATGACCCATACATGTATCTTGTTTCTTATAAAATATGGATGCATTTACAGACATTTGATTTGATTTTTCCCTTACTCCGACATATGTATGAACCACTGTTCATACATACGGTGCAAGGGCAAAATCAAATCAGTTGATTATAAATCTTTATATATTCCTGTTCTTGTGCTTTCTTTGGTTTTTATTTTGCATCAAAATATTTGAGAAATGCTATAAGACCACATAACCCTGGAAAGCTTGACCAACAAAATAGCGGATAGCAACAGTTGTCACAGTAAAGTGTAACCAAGTCAATCTGTGATTGACATGCTAGATTGGTGTATTTAAGAATTATTTTTCATTTTCACCACAGGGAATCGACAGCTGATTAAGGCTATCTTATGCTCAGGTTTATACCCCAACGTGGCTCAGGTGATGGGTAATTCAGTCAACAGACGAGCGCAGAAATACAGGTTTGTTAATCAAGAACCAATCATTTGTTGTTGTCCTATGTTAGGTTGTTGGCATGTGATTGCACCAAATTCCACATTTAGAAATAAATGGTTTTATTGGTTTAGTAGCAAGATGGAGACGTGAATGTGCTTCTTGTATCAGAAAATGAAAAAGTTAATAGCGAGTGGTGTCTTACATGTTATAATTAATTATCTTACAAACTAATACTTAAAGATGTTGTAGCCATATTAGACAAGGGATTTCTCAAGATCTTTCATGATTTCAGGATTTTTTACCAATCTTCATTTGCCTCCAATGAAAAAAAGAATTAGCCTGTATTGTGTCCAAACCTCTAGTTCCTTTGTGTGGATGTGGAGAGTCTGTAAATCCTCAAAAATTAAACCTCCAGGAGGTTCCTCTAGACCAAGGGGGCCCGCTACTTTTTACCCTGGTTGCCATAACTCTGGGGAAAGTAGTGGGGATTAATTACACTAAGATATCTTCTTCTGTTTTTGGTTATCAGACCAGCCAAGATCATAACTCCACAAGATGGCCGTGTCAAAATCCATCCTAAGTCAGTCAACTCAGATGAGAGTCAATTCCCTGCAAACTGGATTATCTACCACCTCAAGATGAAATCATCAGATGTGAGTCAGCTAGAATGGGAGAAATTTGAGATGCTTGGTGGCAGTAGACTTAACAGTCCTTATAGACCATCTATTTATCTATCTAATGTTTTAAACATACCATCTTTGAAGACGATTTTTGGCGACGCCGAGACGTCATACTTAAAATTCTCTAAATTTCTCTATTGAAAGCCATCCGGTAAATTTGATCTAGTTCCAATCCGGTGAAGACTTTGACTTTTCTTTCTAAGTCCATTTGTACCCCGCATTTTTTGCTCTTATTGTCGGTATTTGTTTGACGTACGAGTGGTTAGTGTCAGTAGTTTCGGTTTTTGTGATCTTTCGAATAGGGTATGAAATCGGTGTCCTACGTAGTTTAAGATGAGCACAGTGACTGAAAATTACTAGCTCATTTATGCAACAGCAACATTAATATGACCTTGTCGTGTGGGGTATTATTTTCAGTCACTGAGTTAATCTAAAACTAGCACTCCGATTCCATGCTCTGTTGATCATGACGATATTGTCCTTTTAGCTATATTAACATGGTCTAAATTCCACAATATTCCATTGACCTCATAGGTGTTTCTTCATGATACCAGTGTTGTTGAGCCGTACCCATTGTTGTTTTTTGGCGGGAAGATTGGAGTTACTAAGGAAGATGGCCAAGAAACAATCACAGTAGATGATCACATAAAATTCTCTGCACCAGCTAGAATAGCACATCTTGTCAAGGTGGGATATTTGTTGGCAATTTTAAGATATATGAAAGTTTGTAATATCTCTAAACTTACGGTATTGATGAAACAACTTCTTCTTTGCAAGTGAAGAAGTTAAGTGGTTTTTCTTGTTTGTTCCTACCCCGGGCATGCAGGATCTTCGTCGAGAACTTGACAAACTACTGAGGCAGAAAATCAACCAGCCAGGAATGACCCAGTGGGGTCAAGACAGCAAGGAAGGTCGTATCATGCAGGCCATAATTGACCTCATCACGACTGAGGAGGATCACAGCCAGTCTGACTGGTAGACAGGGGTTAAACCCACATACATATAGCCTATAGATGGACAGCAGTTATTCAAAATGAAGTCAGGACACTGTAACGGTGACCGCACCTGACTAGGGCTAAAACCATGGGCAAATGAACATCACGCACTGTTTAATTGGACGTTTTGTGTGTACATGTATGTGTAAATTTGAACACACACTCGATGCAGTATTTAAGACTACTCGTCACCTATGCCCACAGTTTCAGAGAGTCTGAGATTACGGTCTGTGTGCATCTATAGGTTATATATATATGTCTGTGGGTAAACCCTAATTCAACCACCCATGCCAGGTGCAGGTAAATTACTGGTTCGGCAGGCAGGATACACTGTATTGGCTGGCGGATTACCAAATAATGAGACTTGCTGACAGAAATTTTTTGTTGGACTGGTGTATTAACAAAAAGTTAAGGTCCAGGCTTGACTGTGACTGTCTGGTTAGCCTTTAGTCAAGGCCCACAAAGCAATTCAACCACAAAGGTGACGCCGTAAGGGCATTTACCAGTCCGTTCTGTGGTCTGTATATTTCTCTACCGATTTGGTAGAGAAATGTTAATACATAATGCATTAGGAGACTTTTTTTTTGGCTTTACCAGACCACGCCCCAGACCACGCCCCAGACTCGACAGACAACAGCTAACAATAACCCATTCAAGTACTGACATTTACATACTTTGCAAATGTAATTTACCAAAGCATCTGTATATAGTATTTGATCATATACACACTGTCATAAATTTATTGAAAGTCAAATAACTGTACGAATGTAGACATGGTTTACAATGACTTGGTCAATTATTTTGTTTAATTTTGTGGGGATATCCTTCGTTCACTAAAGTATATTGAAGGCGTAAGAAATCAACTCTCTGGAAACGTTTTCTCTGGTCTTTTGCCGGGAAAACTTAACTCTCTTCGTGATTCATCCGTATGTTCCTCGCACAAACTAACTTCCATCTTACTGTATCCCTAAAATATTTTCAACAAATTTCACAAAGTGCAAAAAGCTGCACAAGGGGATTTGGGGGGGGGGGGGAGGGGGGGGGGTAGGTGTGTAACGTTTTGTTGGTGGGGGTAGACTTGACAAATTTTTTAGCTGAAAATCTCCCAAAGAAGGGGGTGGGGGTAGGAGAAATTTCACCTCATCACATGAATCTGTTACCCCCTGATTTTGTTCACTTAATTTTACTATTTTAATCACAGTATCTAGTGCATACACACTGAACACAGTGACTGGGTAGAGGAAGGGGATTAACTTACTCTGTGTTTCACTCATGAAATTGCTATACAGGCTGTTCCATTCACAGACAGGAAGAACAAAAGAGTTAATAAACACACACTTCCATCGAGTGTAACAAATGAAGTAGACTTCTTTATTTTCTTATTAATCAACGAATTACTGTCATTTATTGTTAGCATACATGAACCATATTTATATAAGGTATATTTTATGTCAGCCAAACACCAGTCAATATTAAGATCTGTACAAATGACATAGGCCCTAGTTAAGTTTGAATGCTTACAGTTATGGACATTTACACAAACTACAAAAATTGTGCCATACTTTTCAGGGACCTTGGATAAAATGAGATCATCTGATCTCCAATTATCTATAATATGAAGAAACCAAAGTTTGTCACATGGAGACGTGATCCAACAGTTAATAGTGCACTTGACGATTTGACAGCACCACAGCAGGATTGTAGGGACCGATGGAAGTCCAATGTGTAATTTCTTGCAAATTCATTCCTATTATTTAAAAAAAATTTTATACAAAGTGCAAATGTGAACAAAAGCCACATCAAATAATAACTACAAAGGTTAATAAAAGCTGATAAAGACAGCAATCACTAAAAATGGAACACCAATGGGCCGATCAAATGGTTCGCTGCCAGTCATAACTTAAACTACAAATTCACAGATCATGAGATAAGTAATATAACTAAGACTAATTGCGGTGACACCATGTGAAATTCTGAATTGAGTAGTTTCGACGTTTCGATCAGTATGCTCTTCACCAAGTAACATAACAATAAATTATAAAGTGTCAGAAAGAGCAGACATCCATAACAGAGGTCCAAGTGGCCACATGCAGTTGCGGAAGAAAGATGACAGACAAGGCTTGTGAACCCCTGAGAAACTAACCCTACCAGGAGATAACAACACCAGGACTTACTGCACTGTTCTCTGGCAGTTTAAGGAGCAAGTCCAGACTCACAAGTGCTCTGGTAAGCCAGGTTCTAACCCTACCAACCAACAGCAACGTATTGTCATCCACCCCACTCATATTTATTACACCAACCCCAAAACAATTAATTGGCTAACTTACGTGGGCACACGTATATTGATTCATTTACGTACAATGAGTATAACCAATCGAGTAAGTCGTGAAGTTCCACCTTGGCACATGCGGTTGGAAATAGCCTGCATGTTGATAAGTATAAAGTTACTCAAACAAAATTTGCTAACTTAATGTAAAAAGTATTTAGCCTGAAAAGTATATAATTTTATTGAAATATACCAAATCTCTGTGAAGCCCGTTTAAAATGCATACGTGTATCCTCAATTTACCCTCAATTATGACGCACCTAAGGCTATATAATCAACTGGACAGTAACTTACAAATGAAATTAGCAGTTTGGTGTTTCAGTTTGTTTCAGTGAAGGATTCTCTTATAAAATGCAGAATTTCAATGCATGATCATATGCGTGGACGTCTTGAGCGCTGTTTTTTGAGACGCACAGAATTGTAGTCATCAGAAAATTGATGTTGGTATAATGACTCACCCCCAAACTGTTAAAGTTCATGGGGGCACAGAAAATGTACCCAAGAAGAAAAACAGTTGAAATCATGTTTCATCTTATTCCAGATGTTGTAAAATTGTTTTTAAACTTGAAAATAAAAATATTGTTTTCGATTTTTAAAATAAAATGGTATAATTTGGAGAAGCTCTCAAAACTTTTAATCAATATTCTTGAAAGACCAATAAAATGGAAGGTGGTAAAATTTTTGTTGGTGGGGGTAGACTTGACAAATTTTTTAGCTGAAAATCTCCAAACGAAGGGGGTGGGGGTAGGAGAAATTTCACCTCATCACATGAATCTGTTACCCCCTGATTTTGTTCACTTAATTTTACTATTTTAATCACAGTATCTAGTGCATGAACACAGTGACTGGGTAGAGGAAGGGGATTAACTTACTCTGTGTTTCACCCATGAAATTGCTATACAGGCTGTTCCATTCACAGACAGGAAGAACAAAAGAGTTAATAAACACACACTTCCATCGAGTGTAACAAATGAAGTAGACTTCTTTATTTTCTTATTAATCAAGATGACAGACAAGGCTTGTGAACCCTTGAGAAACTAACCCTATCAGGAGATAACACCAGGACTTACTGCACTGTTCTCTGGCAGTTTAAGGAGCAAGTCCTGACTCACAAGTGCTCTGGTAAGCCAGGTTCTAACCCTACAAACCAACAGCAACGTATTGTCATCCACCCCACTCATATTTATTACACCAACCCCAAAACAATTAATTGGCTAACTTACGTGGGCACACATATTGATTCATTTACGTACAATGAGTATAACCAATCGAGTAAGTCGTGAAGTTCCACCTTGGCACATGCGGTTGGAAATAGCCTGCATGTTGATAAGTATAAAGATACTTTAAAAAAAATTGCTAACTTAATGTAAAAAGTATTTAGCCTGAAAAGTATATAATTTTATTGAAATATACCAAATCTCTGTGAAGCCCGTTTAAAAATGCATACGTGTATTAGCAACCGGCAATAAACCCATTGGCGGCACAAAAGGGGATGGTGGTGGGAAATAATTTCCACAAAGTATGAACCGACCTTTAGTCCCTGTAGTCACGTAATCGGAATCGCTTACGCAGCGGCCGCATGAAAACAACGTGCGTTTTTCTGAAATTGATTACAAATCATGTACCAAAGCATCAGCGTACATTATAGTAGGAATAAAACGTGTATTTTGATAACTTGCATAATGCATCGTGGAGAAAGATGGATGGACTACATTTGAATTAAAAGTATTATAGCAACTCTTGTAGACGTCGTCTCACCAGGTATATTAAGGTGTGGCGGACCCGCCACTCCTTCCGCGATAAGGAAGGAGTGGCGGACCCGCCACTCCTTCCGCGATAAGGAAGCTCTTCACGCCACGCTTTGTCAAAATTATCAGCCAGAATACAAAACATTTTCGGCACACAAAATTGCTATTGTACAAGGCATATGAGGACATCAGACATAACAGAAAGTAAATGCCTCTTGACCTGTCTAGATAACCAGCCAAGGCACGAGAGGGCGGTATTCACGTTTCACAGTCCACCCCCAATTTTTTCGGGCATTGTATGCTAATGTGAAAGTGTGTTACGTACGTGTATAGCTGTAGGATTGTGTGCGCATCTGGATTGCGAAGTAACCCCGCCGTACATAATACATTAGGGGAAAATGCTTCAGAATATTTTTCACTTAAACTTCCGGTTTCGACCGGAAGCAAAGGCCAGATTGGGGTTATGTGACAATTCAAGATGTTTACGATGATGCAAAGATTGTAAAAATATCTTGTTTGGTTCATGAGATATGATTTATTTTAAATATTAAACTCAATACACGTATACACGTGTGTGGCACACATGCATAACGACGTCCGTCTGAGGCATTGATGGCGGAATGTATTTAATTACAAATAATTAAATAGAAAATCAATTAGTGATTGTTGTTACAGCAATCTAGGAGTTCCAAGGATTATAAGTGCAAAATATGAATTCATGCTGAGATTGCAACTATGGCTTTTTTTTGTTGAATAGGTTTCACGAGGAAGAAGGAGCGAAAAAAACCGAACAATTTCAAGAGGTGTTCGCGCTGTAGCTCGAACACCTAATTATGATCTCCATTCTGCAATAGTTCCATTCAAACGATGGATCAACATTGTTAAGGGGGATGGATGGCTTCTGAGACTAATTGCTGACCCCCTCCTGAATTAAAACAAGAATCTGACTTTATCATTATCATGAGAAAAGATGGATAAAAACGGGTATACATATGTATGACCGTGCATGCACTACAACAAGACAGATTGCGCAGTTCAAATATAAACGGTTGCACGTAATTACAACGTCATGAGCATTCTGGAAATTTTGAAGACAAAATTTCAGATTTACCAAAAATGAACCCTACCCCCCCCCCCCTTTTTTTTGCCAAATGGTTTGTGCTACAGCCGACAGCGAATTGTAAGTCAATTACCCTGTTGCCCTCTTGCACCGCTCTTTTTCGCCGGCGAGTACTAGGGAATGCGCTGATCTCCCTAAACACGGTGCAAAGAGCAACTATAAGCCATTGCGCTGGACATAGGCCGTCGTATGTGTTTCAAAAGAACAGAGGGCCAGCGATCTTCTTCATGCTTGGCCCACTGCATGACCTTCAGTGTTAGATAGGTAAGTCTGCAAGGTGTAAACAATTATTAATTTTGCACATGATAGCTGTCGTAATATAATTTGCGTCAAGTGGTCAATAATGACATGCGCCTGTCTTCATCCATAGCCTAACCATGCTGACCTGTATTCCATGGTCAGTGAACACATTTCATGATCCGGTCTTTGATATTATTGAGACTGTACAGATAACGTTATCCCATGTGACTTTTGCGTACGTAAAAAGGATAACCGTTAAAAGATTCTGAACTGAATATTAACAGAGTAATTTTAATAAAGATGATTTTTTGTCCTAAATCTTCAATAGTCTCGATCGACTCAGTGGCCGAGAACTGGTTTCCCGAGCTTGCGAAAACTGTGGGTGGTCACATCAGTACTAAAAAGAGCCCACAACCCAACCAAGACTGACTTCGCAAATAATAGTCATAAAGTGTTGTTTGCGTCGGTCCAGCATGCGGTCACCGTATTTCTCTGTACGTTACAGTACGGTTGTAAACGAGCAATCTATTTAATTGCTTTAAGCGAACTGTTGTTTTAACATCAAAAGTCGGTATTTTGGGAGGTAATGTCAGTTTTGCAGTTATATTCTAGACCAGCCTCATTATGCGAATCGGCTTTCGCGTGCACACTGTTGTATGTGCGTTAAAGAAGTGTTATCACTAGGACAAGTCTAAAACATAATCTTGTGGTCAAGGCTATCCTTAAAGGAACAGCACTGTCACGATCAAATTTAAAGCAGACTTTCAACGGGGCCATGAAATCGGTGTCCTAGTCATAGGAGAATTACTGGCGCATTTATGTAGCAGCAGCAGCAAATATGACCTTACCATATGGGGTATTATTTTCAGTCACTGAGTTGATTTAAAACAAAAGCACTCCATGTCCTGTTGATCGTGACGATAAGAGTGTATTTACCAAACTTTATTTCTTGGTGCTGTTATATTGATTGGTATGAATTAAAAACAATTTTAAATGTTTTTTTTTTTCGAGTGGATTATTAATTGTTTATCTAATAATCAAAAATTTACCCCCCGAATTTTCGAAGTTTTAACGAAACGTTCGTGACGTACACAAAGGCAGAGAATTTCTATGTACCGTGAAACGCAGCGCAAGCCCCATCATGCGGTCGGAAAGCACACCGAAGGCAATGCTAACATTACGGTGTTATTTTATGAAATAACAGAAACAGTTGAGTCAAAGTTCTGATCATTTAAAACACTCAAAACAAGCGCAGGCATAATGAGAAAGGTTTAATGTTTTTATGTTTGTCTTGCCAGGATATAAAATCAGACACGATGTTTTTATTAATGCGGAAAATCACGGCATGTTTTCATGCCGTGAACACTGAACGGTGAGCATGGTGTGAACATGTCGTTTTGTACGGAAGTGCACTGGGTTATGCATGGGAGTATTATTAAATGGCCACTTACCCTGAGTCTTTCTCGCTTTAAAAAAGCACCTCTCTTCTTCGTTGGAGCCTTCCCAGCCTTCTTACTTAGCGGGAATATCGTTGGAATTGCATCTGGTAGCAGCATGGCCTTATAAGCCATACCGAACTGGCTGTGAAGGCCCCGTTTAAAGCATGTCTGCTCGAACTGTGCACTACAATAGAATGAGTGTTCCGTCGGTCCCGACCACTTCGCTCTGGTCAGCTTCACTTTAGTCGTTCAAATACGTCTGTATTTTGGATCAGACGGAAATCGGTGAAGACTAACACCGTCTTTGGTGGTGTTGCTGCAACCTGCAGCGACACACCTCGATGGCATTATCGAAAATAATAAGCTTCAAACCTGACAGAAAACTTGAGGAAACTTTTTTTCTAGCAACACTCTGCATGCAGTGGTGCGTTGTATACGACGCATACTTGGGCAAGTGCTGTGGATCGCGGATTGGGAATCGCCTCAGTGTACGTCACGAATTTTATGTTAATGAGGGGTATGGGCGTGTCGAAGCGCACCCCCTAAATTTAAAAATTAATATTTTTATGGTATAAACGTGAGGGGAAAAATTTACAAATGACAAATATATGTTCCAGTAGGCATACTTTATTGTATACAATGGAAAAAAAACAACTATTTCACAGGACCTTTAAGTCTGTTTTTAAATTCTCCTTTGTTTATTTATATATTGTTATAAAGGAACCAGATTGCGTGTCAAATTAAGTGTTTTATTGTTCAGTTCGCAGGCATCGTATTTTTCAATTCCCTGCCCATATCACCACATTTAAATGACGGTGCATCGTAATTTAGCTCGGCATGGGCGTCACTAAGTTTCGCTGTAGAAAGCTGCCGGAACGAATTGGAGTAATAGATAAATAATATTTTAAACAATCAGTGTTTACCAAATAAAAACTTCCGTACTATTCTTATTAACTTGTTTAAGTTTTATAATCGAATAAACCAAGGGAAACTAAGTAGTTGCTTTTCCACGGCTGTGGCGCTTATGAGTCAGAAATCATAAGCTCACCGGTGTCAGGGATCTCACACCCAATGGCAAGTGGCAGTGTTTTGGGATTAGGAGAGGATACATGGACAAAATAATGTCAGTAAAATTGATTTTTGCTATGTTTGGGATGAATAAAGAAACAAATTACAGTGAGATTTGAACTTGTGACATCCAGATCGTGCAGGTACTCTAGGCCTACCAACTGAGCCATCAGTACGCTGGATGGTGGTCTCCTTCTTTCTTTTTTCAATATCTCTGTTCTTTATTCATTTTATGTAGAATCATTCCATGTAAAACCATGCTCGTGCTTGCAGTATTCACAATAGAAGAAATATCAGGTACTTACATGTATGATTTATCTTATCAATCTTGTGTCAAGCTCAGTTTGACCTTTGGGGCTATTTTGTAAACATGTGATGCATTGTTTGCGGGACGAACAAAGAAACAAATTACAGTGAGATTTGAACTTGTGACCTCCAGATCGTGCCGCAGGTGCACCACCAACTGAGCCATAATTATGCAGTATGAACTTATCTCTGTCCTTCCTATTCATTTTTATGTGGAATCACTCCATGCAAAACTATACTCGTGCAGTATTCAGGAGAAGATCCTAACTGTTCTTCATCAGAACCACAGTGTCACTTCGTGATATAGTTGAGATCCAAACCATTAATTTATCGCAAACCGTAACCGAACTACTCCACGGAGTCCCCCATGTAAAGCCTCAAAACAGTATTCAACATGTTTTAACTAGGCCTATGAATCATGCAGCAGTTTTGTATTCGTAAGCCCCTCCCTCCATAAAAGTGCACTGACTGATTAAAACAAAATTGCTGACCTGTTTGTCCACCTGTGGAAAAACCACCTATGGAAAACCACCTGTGGAAAAACCACCTGTGGAAAAACAGCTGTACCTTGTCAGTTGCAAATTTATTCGATGATAAAATAAAGTTAAGAATAGTAGGCCTACGGAAATAATTTTACTCAAAAAAATGATAGAATCACAGACAGAAAGATTTCAACTGGGGTTTATGAACTTAAAGTTTTTTGTAAAACATTTAAAATATTTTTAGAAACAAATAGCTATAACGATGCTGATGTTGATGTTAACCTGAAATAAGCGAGAAACGATTTAAGTTTTGACTATAAAATGTTTTACAACTGGATTCCCCTTTTATGAAAACTAAATAGTAATTAATACCGCAGCTATTTCAAATTCATGTCCATATTGCATTAGTCTTGGTGCAAGACGTTACTCGTGATTTTATACGTATACGCCGCGCCGATCCGCTGTGATTTGAAAACCGATTGCCGTTGCGGGCGCCATTCATTCTTGTCTACGGCCGCGCCACCCAGCTATAGCGCCAGCTACGGTGGGTGATTTACGACTGGCGCGGGATCGTGTAACTAGGATCCGCATAATAACGGTCTTGAACAAGACTAATATTGCATGTGAATCGATTCGACCATAAAACATTTTTGTTGCTTTCATAGGCCTGGAGGTTTCATTCACGCGCCGTCCGTCTGAATACTAAACGGTGCGTGTTCTTACAGAAGTATGGGTGGTTGTAGACGCTACTTTGACCGTCATTGGGGCTGGGTCGTGACCGGTGCTTCGTTTCTGCTGTACCTGGTTTGTTGTGGATCTCTCGGTGTCTTTGTCTTACTGTATATCTACTTTGAGCGTGACTTTAAATCTTCTGCCGTCGCCATAGGTAAATGTTATTTCATTGAATGGGAAATAAATATATGGTGGCTCTGAAGGGACATCACATAATTATTTCAAATATGTAGGCGAATAATATTTGTGATGTCACCATAGAAATACCAATTTCTTTAGAGTTTTATTTTTAGATTTAGAATTTCAGTTTTCATATAGGGATCTTGTTAAAATTATGCTTATTTGAATCGATTAGATATTACCATGTTCTGTTAAAATATTCTAAGTATTGCGTCAAGAACAATAACGAGCAATAACGAAAATCGTGTAGAACCACTAGCTGCCATTAGAACGTGATGTTACATTTTGGTACTCACATTTTGGTATACACACCCATGATGAAACCCCTCATATATTCTAAAACAGACATAAACCCACATGAAATTTATTTTCCTTGCGATTGTAAAAAGATCAACATTAATTAACATTTTTAGCAGTAATGTATGATAAGACCTTTCGTAATACATATATTTTAAACTTTTTAAACACTCGAATGGCACCCGTACAGGATGGATTGGGTCTCTTGGGAATGGTCTTTTGAATCTGCTGTCTTTTGTCTCAAGTCCTCTGTATGAAAGATTTACACATCGTACAGTCATCATACTTGGTGTGCTTCTCAGCGGCGGTGGAATCCTCGCAACCAGCTTCACCACCTCACTGTGGCAGGTAGGCGGTATCTCTCTTGAATGAAATCTAGAGCGGGTTAATGTTAATGTGGTAGATGATCTGATTATTATCATTATCTGATGATTATCTGATCATCACTGAGTTCCTTTTTAGGGCAAAGTGAGCATGTGGTTGCGTTGCAAATGAGTGAATAATTATGCTAGCTTCTTATTTCTTTCGATTGTGATTTTACACGAACACCATTTATGTACTTTATCAATACACAGACATACCTGTTGAATATAGCTGTCTAAATAAACACATATTTATAATAATAATACAAATAAATCGGATATATTTATATGGGACCTAGCTAGGCCTTATATTAACACTTTCAAAGCGCTTTACTAAGAAAAACAATTCAACTGATTAAAGCTTAATTATATGAATTGTGTTTCTGTTTGATTTGTAATTTTACCAGATTTATATAACCTTTGGAATCATCTTTGGAGTTGGACTGAACTTCATCAACAACCCTGCACTAAATATCATTACTGTTTATTTCCCTGGGCGGAACTGCGTACGAGCAACGGCTCTCGCGACTAGCGGTCATACAGTAGGTAAGAATTCCAGTCACATCAAGTTCGTGATTTTCCGTGATGCCCTGAATGAATTTTAATTCTAACTTGATTATCAAGGCAAATTCTTGTAAAAGATTCTTGTAAAAGATTTGCCTTGTTACTTTGTTTCCTATTGTTCATGTCAGAATGTAATTCATTCAGATCGTGACCAAAAATATTCAACGAGTGAAATAGTGTGTCCTATCCGCTTTGTGACAGTTTGGGGCGCCCTGCACTCAAGCAGCGGCTGTTGTCGATGTCCGGGGCATTGCCAATGTTGCTGGTGCGTGCGCCGTTGACTCCATTCACATTAAGGTGTTAACGGTTACCACTGGGAAGTATTTTCGCTTGAAAAATTCAATACAAAATGGACCAAGGAAACTAATTGTTCAGGTAGAAAACCCCCTCATTCTCAATGGAAACATCTCTGGCTTATATTTAAAATGAGTTTATTTAATCATTCAGATACGTTATTTTGTAGCATGTGCAGACCCATGCGTTGCAAACTGTCCCAAATTCAGAGCCAAGATGCATTTTTACCGCTAGAGGGCTATGATGTGCACGAAGCAGATACACTGCACTGAAAATTGGCGAGAGAAAGCCCTAATTTCATTTTGTTCAACGACTTCTCTCCATTTATTTCAGGGACCCTTTTGTTGACACCTCTTCTTCAGGCGGTTTTGTCTGTTAACGGATGGCGGACAACTCTTCAAATTCTTTCAATAGTCATCCTAGTGACCTGCCTACCCCTCTCGATGGTTTTTCAACCTCCCCCGCCGCGGTCAACCACCACATTAAATGACCAAGATTTGTCCTTACCAGAAAAGGAAAAATTAAAAGTGAACAATTTGAGTGATAAAAAAGAACAGTGCTGCAAAGAACGAAACGAACAGATAAAAATAGTTCGTGATACCGAATTGGGAGGGCCACCACATGTCCAAGAAACGTTAGCAGACGATGAACCCAACTTAAAATTGAGTACAACGGGAGATAATATAGAGAGTCAAGAGACAGAGTCGAATACACTCATGAACATCGATGAGGATTATAATGAAGTAAAAAAGCCAATCCCACCGCTGCAACCAAACGATAAATACACATCAGGTTCAAAAGCTTGCGAAGATAAGAAAGTGATCAAAGACAGTATGGAGACAAGTAACAATAATTGGGACAAATATATCGCCTTGATTAAAGATCCTCGACATTGGTGCCTTTTCGTGGGTATTCTCGCAGCAGTTGTTTCAATAACGTTCAACTGGATAAGCTTGGTAAGAATACGAAGAGGGGATGAAGAGAATGGACGAGAACCAGACGAGGCAAAAGCAGATCGAGGGGACCTATGCTTTATCACCTTGCATGTTAACTAGTTAGCTAACAGGGTCATACAATGTCAAGCATTCTATTCTGATTGGGAGATATTTTACAATATGAAACCATATTCTCCGAAACGGACGCAGGTAACAATAGACCCAATTGGGAAATATTAAACATCGAGTGTCATTGACACCTTTGTTAATGTACCGAACGTTTTTATATGTAATGGAATTCCTACCATTTTTGGCAATATTCCCCCCTTTTTTAGTCCTTTCAGCCAATATGACTCCGCCCTGAGCTGACGGCACACCTGAAACGATATCAGTGACGGCAACAACATTTACAACATCAGCGATATTGATGATAACAATTACAATGTTAAAGATAAGGTGTGAAATTGGTCACTCAAAAGTAACTAAAATGTAACTAAAATGGTCAAATTTTGCTTTACAAAAAGATTATACCATCAAAAGTTTTGCACCAAGCAATTTTAAACTTTCTTTGTGTATAGCGTGAAATGATTTTGTATGCAGGGCTGTCACTTTTAAGAACCGTAATATTGCTTTTTATTAGTATCTAACGATATGACAAAATCATGATTTATTGGTTCGGTTTGCGGTAACGCCATGTGGGTTGTCTCAGTGAGATGTTAGTTCTGATAAAAACATGAATAGGCTGGTCTTCTCTATGTTTCGACTAGCCTGCTCGAGTCGTCGTCGTCGGTAGACGATGAAACGAGTTTAACATTCAGCAAACCTTTCAAATGTCTTCAGTGATGATAGCAACATATAAACACATGGGACAATGGACAGAGGCTTGATGATCCAATGACTATGTAAACATTCTCCTAATAATTATAGGTAAGCTGTATGACAACAGGTGGTATCCCAGAATCCACATCGGTTTGGCTTATCACCCTACTTAATGTAGCAGGCTTAGTTTCCCGTTTACTGGTGTCCTTCAAAGGCGACCATCTACCGATCAAAAAGATCACTGTACTCATCATAACAGCCGGGGTTGGGGCCGTCTCATCTTTCCTGCTCACAGGCGGGACATTCTTGTGGATATTCATCGTCTATTGTATCAGTAAGTCTTTTGCTCTTCGTCCATTTCATTTGACCCATCCTTGCTCGTCCTCTGTCTCCTTCACCTCATCTTCCTCCACCTCATCTTTGTTCTGTTCCTCTAGAGTAAGGGCCCTCTAATCTTTCCTGCTTACAGACGGGACATTCTTGATGATGTTCATTGTATATTGTATCAGTAAATCTTGTTCTTCGTCCATCTCCTTTTATCCATCCTTACTCGTCCTCTATCTCCTCCACCTCATCTTCCTCCACCTCATCTTTGTTCTGTTCCTCTAGAGTAAGGGCCCTCTAATCTTTCCTGCTTACAGACGGGACATTCTTGATGATGTTCATTGTATATTGTATTAGTAAGTCTTGTTCTTCGTCCATCTCCTTTTACCCATCCTATATCTCCTCCACCTCATCTTTCTCTACCTTATCCTTGTCCTTTTCCTCTGGAGTAAGGGCCGTCTCATCTTTCTTGCTCACATGCAGGCGTGGTTCTACGGGGAGTTGGGGGCTTTAACAAAATATTAGTCTACCCCAAACAAATAATTTACCATTTAACACATTCTTTTAGATTTTATAGATATTCGATGAAAAATCACCAGGTATGCATTTTCCGTGTTAGAATGAATCTGAATGCCCTTTTCGCATTAAACACGCAACAGAAATTTTCCGTTGGTTTATGTAGCCTATACATATCTCTTGATTCTTATATGGATGCAGTTTAAGATTATAAAAGTTATACACTGGCTTTAACAATTAAACTCGCCACATGTGTATCCATTTATTTTCTTTGAATCAACATGAGAAAGTTTCAGTTTATTACGTTTATTCGTTATAGAGAAAATAACACATTCAGATTTGTCATATTAATTCAAGTAACTTTACTGAAAATATATCACCACAGAGCAGAAATAGATTTGAAGGAACGTTTGATTCCATTATCACATTTACACATTACAAAAGACTGCGGGTCCACTCTTAGAAGTTTCAAAAATCAGAGCTAGAATCAGCCATGTTCTAGAATAAGCTCATGGGCTTCTTCTGGCCATGTTCTGCCATAAATTTGCGTAAATTAGTGAATTGTTTTCGAAACATTTTTAAGATTTATTTTTTGAGGGCGCACCCTTGGCACTCCTTGGTACGGGCCGCGATTTTCTTTTTGCATTACACTTCGCCAACTATATGCATTTGTATAAAAAAATGATTTTTTTAAACTTTATTTTCCTTGCAAAAAAAAATCCTCCACAATCGTGAATTACTATTATAGAAAGGCTTCGCTTCTGAATTAATTTTGTAGTTAAAAACTGTTGCCCTGTATACAAAACCTTTATGGAAATGTTGATAAACCTAGTCTTGAACTCAGAACCGTATGGTTACAAGGCGAGCGTTCTAACCACTAGACTACCATTCCGCCGACATGCATTTGCGGTGAATTAATAATTAAAGAAATTAACAATTAAAAAACCTTTTTTAAATTATATTTTTATGCCAATTTCTAAGCCATTGACGTAAGCTGCAAAAGAAAACAGCATATAGTACGGGCCTATACATGGAGTTATAAAATCGTGACACCACATCTTGAGACTATAGGGCGTACACCAAAAATCTTGAAAACTCATATTGTCAGCATTAACTGTACTGGTTTTAAGCTTGAAGTTATACTTACAGCCGCAGGTTGTGTACGAGGCGTTCTGCTTGGTATTGCCATTGGCTGTGTTGTTGAACTGTTTGGTGCTCACAAAACGGTGGAGACGCTGACGTCACTTCTGATTGCGTACGGGGTCGGAGGATTACTCGCCTCATCAGTTGCGGGTAAGTCATCCTCCATTTTAATTTGTATGTATTCTTTATATTTTTAATGTAAACTGTTTCGTAATTCAGCCGGCAGGCTGCAATGAGCAGATTTTTTAATAAACCATAATAAATAAATAAATAAATAAATAAATAAATAAATAAAATCCCAGCAGTTTCATCTTAATGATGAATAACACATTCACCCCTAATGATTAAATACCGATATTTCATATACGGACCGGAAATGCCCACTACATTCTCTCATCCACCTCCGTCTGACAAACATTTTCCAACGTTCTAATAGGTCTCCATGCGCGTTGCCTCAAACCTGCGCGTCAGCAGTTTTAATTTTCGTGTTTTTTATTTGTTTGTTTATTTGTTTGTTTGTTTGTCCAATTGCAGCCAAAATTGCTGGATCGATTCGATTTCTGCCGTGCTGTGTTTCAAATGACTTTTTCACATTTTGTGAGGCCTCTCTTATATAAAACAAAACAAAAACATTCCAAAAAACAAAAAACAAAACAAAACAAAAACGATATTGAAGCCGACCGATGACCAGAAACTGGAGACCTAAGACCTTGCTGCACTTAGCCTATTGAGTATGCGGGCCTTTTCTACCTGAAAACATATTGTCACCGTCCATTTTACTGTGCAGAACTCTTCCTGGTGGCCGTTTACACTTGAATGCAAATGACTCGATCGTGCTCGCTATCCTCCTAGTAAATAGATACATCATACGCGTGTATTGATATCACGTGCACTTGTTCAACTTTTGGCTCCAATGCAAGAAAAATAGGCCGAGAACCTTTATTTCACGAGTTCGATGCGACTGTGTCGCTGAAATGGTAGCTATTAGTGTGCAAAACATATTCACGATCAACTTTAACACTTTCTTCTGTAATTCTAAAAAGAAAGAGGCGTAGCTTATGTTTAAATGACGTCACATTTACCAACCGGATGGTCACCATGCAGTGATGTACCAAACGGAAAGAGTGATATCAATAAATGACGCTCTCATTAGACATGAATAATAATGATTACAGAATGCACAACCTTTAACTTGATATCAAAAGGAAAGTCACACATGTTAGAATTCTAAATAAAAACCCATTTACACACTGGGTGAAAACAAAGAGGTTGTGCTGAATACAGTACTCAAGACGAGACAAATACACTCAATGTATAGCTACTCATGTTATGAACTATGACTAATGTTGATGAAGCGTTCCAAGTGCGCTCTCACTATAGACGATGTGACCTATGACATCACATGTTTACAAAAGAGCCCCAAAGGTCAAATTGCGCCAGGCACAAAATGTACACTGGTCTATGACAAGAAACCATCAAATGTACACTGGTCTATGACAAGAAACCAGAAAATCTTATATTCAGTGGAGATTCAACACAAAACTGTTTAACTTGATTTATTTGTTATAAGGCACTAATATTAAATTTCAAATGTTATTAATCTGAAATGAAAGCATTTTTTGATGTATACAAATACACACACTTCGGATATAAGTTCGTACACTAGACACAGGATTTGTAATAGGCCTAACTTTAATTTTTGTGTTATCCCCGTGTCTTTTGTGTAGGTCTCAGCTATGACATCACTGGTTCATATCAGGCATCACATTACACATGTTCGGTGCTGTGGATGGTTTCATGTATAATGTTTATAATCGTCTACAAATGGAGTTACATCACCTCCTGGAGGTCGAACATTTCCACAGAAGATTCTATGGGGGAAGAAACGTTGTAGACAAATACTCCTTTGAATATGACGAAAAAGTTAAAGATCCACTAAAACTTTAAGAAAAACATTATTTCCAGCGAACGAATTCCCAAAGTATTCGTAGTAAATGAAAAATATGTATCTGAAGTAAACCTTTCTAGACTGATGATTGTTATTGTTATTTTGTATGCGTTCTTGCAAGCAAAAAGTCACTCTTTGAGTGCGCGTATGTGCAGTTTGCATACATGGACCGATGGACCTTCCTCATACATGGACAAACGAGGGCGCCCTTTGTGTTTGTGAAGTCAATGCATAATGTTGCTATCATTCGGTTCCAAATAATGCCTTCCCAACCTGGTGCACTTAAAGGGACAATATCGTCACGATCAACAGGGCATGGAATCGGAGTGCTAGTTTTAGATTATACTCGGTGAGTGAAAATAGCACCTCAAAGGATAAGGTCATATTACCGTTGCCGCTGCATCATTTTATGAGCCAGTTATTATCATTCACTGTGTTCATTTTGAAACTAGGACACCACGTCGTAGACAAAGAGGGCAACCTTGCCCCACTTATTGGCAAAATAGTGTCTGTCGATAAATTCACAAACGTGTTGGTATTTTTGAACTTTTTTTCCTGATTAACAGTGGTGTATAAAACAACATTAAAAAGATAATAAAAAAGAGAAAATATGAGAAGAGAAATGGTACATAAGGTGTTAGTTTAAGCGATGTTTGAGGGCGAGGGTGGGGGAATAACCTTCACCCAGGCATGCATGCTTAAAAACCGTAGAGCGACTTTACAGATTTTATCTGGGGGGGGGGGGGGGAACAACATTTAAATTCGTCTGTTCATTTGAGTTTTGGTGGCGATAATTTTTACCCCCAAAAATCTTTTTTCCCCTTTCTGAAAATCCTGCATACGCCACTGTGTATTGATGAAGTTATGTCATACCTAATGAATTATTAAACTTCTAAAAACATCTGTACTTTTCTGTTATTTGGATCTTATTGTCTATGTCTCTTCCTTTGTGAACTCGATCCCTGGAACAAATTTGTGTTATTATTCAGAAGTCCATATTGAGCGATGCTACCAGCGATGGCATAATTTTTTTTTTTTTCGCCTATTTATAATTTTATTTTATTTCATTTTATTTCATTTTTATTTATTTATTTATTTTTGATTATTTTTTGGGGCGGGGTTGGAAGCTAATTTGCCAACTGACTTAAGCGGTAGTAAAAATAAAAAACACCTCAAAATCGCTGGACGTGGTGAGGGGGGGGGGTAGACGTGAGAAAATATTTAGTTGGGCTAAGCGTGGAATATTTTAACGGGGGAAGGCGTTTCACCCATCCCATCCCGCCACCAATTAAATCACCTCAATTCGATGACTTGAATTGGTGGTTTATTTGCCAACTGAAAATCAATATAAGGGGGTGTCGCACCCATTTGGCTACAGCCCTGTGTACAACCAATGTGCCTCTATTTTAGAGCCATTTCATTTCATCCATGCAACTGCTCAATAACGCGAGCACATCAAAGAAGCCCCTCCTCTTCTCTTCACTTAAAAGCAAAGTCAGTATCATCAAAACTGCCTCACTTTGAAATCACAACTGCCTCACTTTGTAATATGGATTTAAATTTAATTGCTGAATAAAACCGTCATAAAATTGTACAATAGTCAAAAGGGATTTATTTATTTGTGTAACTCAGTCTAAAATACACTTAATTGGGCTCATTAATTATTTCTTCTCTTTCTAAATCTGAATAACGCAATTCTTAGTCGTACTTCAGCCCGATCAAACGGAAATGCTCTTACACAACTGTAGTCGACTGTGAAATATGCATATTTGTTATACATGTTCATTAGCTGGCTGTTCTCATTCAACTTGGTGAAGAATTTGTCACACAGCTGTTTCATTCAAATCTTAAAACAAGCTCCGTCGTCAAAATGCAAATCACGATGAGTAACATCGAATCAATTCCACGCTTGCGCGGTGCCTATTTAGTGCGCATGCGCATTGCA